>JARPUR010000010.1:0-285129 GCA_035610365.1 Aquatica leii | reverse complement strand
ATGATTATTATAATGTAGTAGAAGCAGTCGCGTTATTAATAATGATTATTATAATGTAGTAATAGCAGTCGCGTTTGCTAACTTTTGTGTTTTTGAAATGTGTTCATTAACGTACAATAGTTCATATATAGTACCTATGCGATACCGGAAAACTACGGATATGGAAAATGTCGAGAAAAACGATACCAATTGCGTCAGCAACGCTTATTAATAATGATTATTATAATGTAGTAATAGCAGTCGCGTTTGCTAACTTTTGTGTTTTTGAAATGTTTTCATTAACGTACAATAGTTCATATATAGTACCTATGCGATACCGGAAAACTACGGATATGGAAAATGTCGAGAAAAACGATACCAATTGCGTCAGCAACGCTTATTAATAATGATTATTATAATGTAGTAATAGCAGTCGCGTTTGCTAACTTTTGTGTTTTTGAAATGTTTTCATTAACGTACAATAGTTCATATATAGTACCTATGCGATACCGGAAAACTACGGATATGGAAAATGTCGAGAAAAACGATACCAATTGCGTCAGCAACGCTTATTAATAATGATTATTATAATGTAGTAATAGCAGTCGCGTTTGCTAACTTTTGTGTTTTTGAAATGTTTTCATTAACGTACAATAGTTCATATATAGTACCTATGCGATACCGGAAAACTACGGATATGGAAAATGTCGAGAAAAACGATACCAATTGCGTCAGCAACGCTTATTAATAATGATTATTATAATGTAGTAATAGCAGTCGCGTTTGCTAACTTTTGTGTTTTTGAAATGTTTTCATTAACGTACAATAGTTCATATATAGTACCTATGCGATACCGGAAAACTACGGATATGGAAAATGTCGAGAAAAACGATACCAATTGCGTCAGCAACGCTTATTAATAATGATTATTATAATGTAGTAATAGCAGTCGCGTTTGCTAACTTTTGTGTTTTTGAAATGTTTTCATTAACGTACAATAGTTCATATATAGTACCTATGCGATACCGGAAAACTACGGATATGGAAAATGTCGAGAAAAACGATACCAATTGCGTCAGCAACGCTTATTAATAATGATTATTATAATGTAGTAATAGCAGTCGCGTTTGCTAACTTTTGTGTTTTTGAAATGTTTTCATTAACGTACAATAGTTCATATATAGTACCTATGCGATACCGGAAAACTACGGATATGGAAAATGTCGAGAAAAACGATACCAATTGCGTCAGCAACGCTTATTAATAATGATTATTATAATGTAGTAATAGCAGTCGCGTTTGCTAACTTTTGTGTTTTTGAAATGTTTTCATTAACGTACAATAGTTCATATATAGTACCTATGCGATACCGGAAAACTACGGATATGGAAAATGTCGAGAAAAACGATACCAATTGCGTCAGCAACGCTTATTAATAATGATTATTATAATGTAGTAATAGCAGTCGCGTTTGCTAACTTTTGTGTTTTTGAAATGTTTTCATTAACGTACAATAGTTCATATATAGTACCTATGCGATACCGGAAAACTACGGATATGGAAAATGTCGAGAAAAACGATACCAATTGCGTCAGCAACGCTTATTAATAATGATTATTATAATGTAGTAATAGCAGTCGCGTTTGCTAACTTTTGTGTTTTTGAAATGTTTTCATTAACGTACAATAGTTCATATATAGTACCTATGCGATACCGGAAAACTACGGATATGGAAAATGTCGAGAAAAACGATACCAATTGCGTCAGCAACGCTTATTAATAATGATTATTATAATGTAGTAATAGCAGTCGCGTTTGCTAACTTTTGTGTTTTTGAAATGTTTTCATTAACGTACAATAGTTCATATATAGTACCTATGCGATACCGGAAAACTACGGATATGGAAAATGTCGAGAAAAACGATACCAATTGCGTCAGCAACGCTTATTAATAATGATTATTATAATGTAGTAATAGCAGTCGCGTTTGCTAACTTTTGTGTTTTTGAAATGTTTTCATTAACGTACAATAGTTCATATATAGTACCTATGCGATACCGGAAAACTACGGATATGGAAAATGTCGAGAAAAACGATACCAATTGCGTCAGCAACGCTTATTAATAATGATTATTATAATGTAGTAATAGCAGTCGCGTTTGCTAACTTTTGTGTTTTTGAAATGTTTTCATTAACGTACAATAGTTCATATATAGTACCTATGCGATACCGGAAAACTACGGATATGGAAAATGTCGAGAAAAACGATACCAATTGCGTCAGCAACGCTTATTAATAATGATTATTATAATGTAGTAATAGCAGTCGCGTTTGCTAACTTTTGTGTTTTTGAAATGTTTTCATTAACGTACAATAGTTCATATATAGTACCTATGCGATACCGGAAAACTACGGATATGGAAAATGTCGAGAAAAACGATACCAATTGCGTCAGCAACGCTTATTAATAATGATTATTATAATGTAGTAATAGCAGTCGCGTTTGCTAACTTTTGTGTTTTTGAAATGTTTTCATTAACGTACAATAGTTCATATATAGTACCTATGCGATACCGGAAAACTACGGATATGGAAAATGTCGAGAAAAACGATACCAATTGCGTCAGCAACGCTTATTAATAATGATTATTATAATGTAGTAATAGCAGTCGCGTTTGCTAACTTTTGTGTTTTTGAAATGTTTTCATTAACGTACAATAGTTCATATATAGTACCTATGCGATACCGGAAAACTACGGATATGGAAAATGTCGAGAAAAACGATACCAATTGCGTCAGCAACGCTTATTAATAATGATTATTATAATGTAGTAATAGCAGTCGCGTTTGCTAACTTTTGTGTTTTTGAAATGTTTTCATTAACGTACAATAGTTCATATATAGTACCTATGCGATACCGGAAAACTACGGATATGGAAAATGTCGAGAAAAACGATACCAATTGCGTCAGCAACGCTTATTAATAATGATTATTATAATGTAGTAATAGCAGTCGCGTTTGCTAACTTTTGTGTTTTTGAAATGTTTTCATTAACGTACAATAGTTCATATATAGTACCTATGCGATACCGGAAAACTACGGATATGGAAAATGTCGAGAAAAACGATACCAATTGCGTCAGCAACGCTTATTAATAATGATTATTATAATGTAGTAATAGCAGTCGCGTTTGCTAACTTTTGTGTTTTTGAAATGTTTTCATTAACGTACAATAGTTCATATATAGTACCTATGCGATACCGGAAAACTACGGATATGGAAAATGTCGAGAAAAACGATACCAATTGCGTCAGCAACGCTTATTAATAATGATTATTATAATGTAGTAATAGCAGTCGCGTTTGCTAACTTTTGTGTTTTTGAAATGTTTTCATTAACGTACAATAGTTCATATATAGTACCTATGCGATACCGGAAAACTACGGATATGGAAAATGTCGAGAAAAACGATACCAATTGCGTCAGCAACGCTTATTAATAATGATTATTATAATGTAGTAATAGCAGTCGCGTTTGCTAACTTTTGTGTTTTTGAAATGTTTTCATTAACGTACAATAGTTCATATATAGTACCTATGCGATACCGGAAAACTACGGATATGGAAAATGTCGAGAAAAACGATACCAATTGCGTCAGCAACGCTTATTAATAATGATTATTATAATGTAGTAATAGCAGTCGCGTTTGCTAACTTTTGTGTTTTTGAAATGTTTTCATTAACGTACAATAGTTCATATATAGTACCTATGCGATACCGGAAAACTACGGATATGGAAAATGTCGAGAAAAACGATACCAATTGCGTCAGCAACGCTTATTAATAATGATTATTATAATGTAGTAATAGCAGTCGCGTTTGCTAACTTTTGTGTTTTTGAAATGTTTTCATTAACGTACAATAGTTCATATATAGTACCTATGCGATACCGGAAAACTACGGATATGGAAAATGTCGAGAAAAACGATACCAATTGCGTCAGCAACGCTTATTAATAATGATTATTATAATGTAGTAATAGCAGTCGCGTTTGCTAACTTTTGTGTTTTTGAAATGTTTTCATTAACGTACAATAGTTCATATATAGTACCTATGCGATACCGGAAAACTACGGATATGGAAAATGTCGAGAAAAACGATACCAATTGCGTCAGCAACGCTTATTAATAATGATTATTATAATGTAGTAATAGCAGTCGCGTTTGCTAACTTTTGTGTTTTTGAAATGTTTTCATTAACGTACAATAGTTCATATATAGTACCTATGCGATACCGGAAAACTACGGATATGGAAAATGTCGAGAAAAACGATACCAATTGCGTCAGCAACGCTTATTAATAATGATTATTATAATGTAGTAATAGCAGTCGCGTTTGCTAACTTTTGTGTTTTTGAAATGTTTTCATTAACGTACAATAGTTCATATATAGTACCTATGCGATACCGGAAAACTACGGATATGGAAAATGTCGAGAAAAACGATACCAATTGCGTCAGCAACGCTTATTAATAATGATTATTATAATGTAGTAATAGCAGTCGCGTTTGCTAACTTTTGTGTTTTTGAAATGTTTTCATTAACGTACAATAGTTCATATATAGTACCTATGCGATACCGGAAAACTACGGATATGGAAAATGTCGAGAAAAACGATACCAATTGCGTCAGCAACGCTTATTAATAATGATTATTATAATGTAGTAATAGCAGTCGCGTTTGCTAACTTTTGTGTTTTTGAAATGTTTTCATTAACGTACAATAGTTCATATATAGTACCTATGCGATACCGGAAAACTACGGATATGGAAAATGTCGAGAAAAACGATACCAATTGCGTCAGCAACGCTTATTAATAATGATTATTATAATGTAGTAATAGCAGTCGCGTTTGCTAACTTTTGTGTTTTTGAAATGTTTTCATTAACGTACAATAGTTCATATATAGTACCTATGCGATACCGGAAAACTACGGATATGGAAAATGTCGAGAAAAACGATACCAATTGCGTCAGCAACGCTTATTAATAATGATTATTATAATGTAGTAATAGCAGTCGCGTTTGCTAACTTTTGTGTTTTTGAAATGTTTTCATTAACGTACAATAGTTCATATATAGTACCTATGCGATACCGGAAAACTACGGATATGGAAAATGTCGAGAAAAACGATACCAATTGCGTCAGCAACGCTTATTAATAATGATTATTATAATGTAGTAATAGCAGTCGCGTTTGCTAACTTTTGTGTTTTTGAAATGTTTTCATTAACGTACAATAGTTCATATATAGTACCTATGCGATACCGGAAAACTACGGATATGGAAAATGTCGAGAAAACGATACCAATTGCGTCAGCAACGCTTATTAATAATGATTATTATAATGTAGTAATAGCAGTCGCGTTTGCTAACTTTTGTGTTTTTGAAATGTTTTCATTAACGTACAATAGTTCATATATAGTACCTATGCGATACCGGAAAACTACGGATATGGAAAATGTCGAGAAAAACGATACCAATTGCGTCAGCAACGCTTATTAATAATGATTATTATAATGTAGTAATAGCAGTCGCGTTTGCTAACTTTTGTGTTTTTGAAATGTTTTCATTAACGTACAATAGTTCATATATAGTACCTATGCGATACCGGAAAACTACGGATATGGAAAATGTCGAGAAAAACGATACCAATTGCGTCAGCAACGCTTATTAATAATGATTATTATAATGTAGTAATAGCAGTCGCGTTTGCTAACTTTTGTGTTTTTGAAATGTTTTCATTAACGTACAATAGTTCATATATAGTACCTATGCGATACCGGAAAACTACGGATATGGAAAATGTCGAGAAAAACGATACCAATTGCGTCAGCAACGCTTATTAATAATGATTATTATAATGTAGTAATAGCAGTCGCGTTTGCTAACTTTTGTGTTTTTGAAATGTTTTCATTAACGTACAATAGTTCATATATAGTACCTATGCGATACCGGAAAACTACGGATATGGAAAATGTCGAGAAAAACGATACCAATTGCGTCAGCAACGCTTATTAATAATGATTATTATAATGTAGTAATAGCAGTCGCGTTTGCTAACTTTTGTGTTTTTGAAATGTTTTCATTAACGTACAATAGTTCATATATAGTACCTATGCGATACCGGAAAACTACGGATATGGAAAATGTCGAGAAAAACGATACCAATTGCGTCAGCAACGCTTATTAATAATGATTATTATAATGTAGTAATAGCAGTCGCGTTTGCTAACTTTTGTGTTTTTGAAATGTTTTCATTAACGTACAATAGTTCATATATAGTACCTATGCGATACCGGAAAACTACGGATATGGAAAATGTCGAGAAAAACGATACCAATTGCGTCAGCAACGCTTATTAATAATGATTATTATAATGTAGTAATAGCAGTCGCGTTTGCTAACTTTTGTGTTTTTGAAATGTTTTCATTAACGTACAATAGTTCATATATAGTACCTATGCGATACCGGAAAACTACGGATATGGAAAATGTCGAGAAAAACGATACCAATTGCGTCAGCAACGCTTATTAATAATGATTATTATAATGTAGTAATAGCAGTCGCGTTTGCTAACTTTTGTGTTTTTGAAATGTTTTCATTAACGTACAATAGTTCATATATAGTACCTATGCGATACCGGAAAACTACGGATATGGAAAATGTCGAGAAAAACGATACCAATTGCGTCAGCAACGCTTATTAATAATGATTATTATAATGTAGTAATAGCAGTCGCGTTTGCTAACTTTTGTGTTTTTGAAATGTTTTCATTAACGTACAATAGTTCATATATAGTACCTATGCGATACCGGAAAACTACGGATATGGAAAATGTCGAGAAAAACGATACCAATTGCGTCAGCAACGCTTATTAATAATGATTATTATAATGTAGTAATAGCAGTCGCGTTTGCTAACTTTTGTGTTTTTGAAATGTTTTCATTAACGTACAATAGTTCATATATAGTACCTATGCGATACCGGAAAACTACGGATATGGAAAATGTCGAGAAAAACGATACCAATTGCGTCAGCAACGCTTATTAATAATGATTATTATAATGTAGTAATAGCAGTCGCGTTTGCTAACTTTTGTGTTTTTGAAATGTTTTCATTAACGTACAATAGTTCATATATAGTACCTATGCGATACCGGAAAACTACGGATATGGAAAATGTCGAGAAAAACGATACCAATTGCGTCAGCAACGCTTATTAATAATGATTATTATAATGTAGTAATAGCAGTCGCGTTTGCTAACTTTTGTGTTTTTGAAATGTTTTCATTAACGTACAATAGTTCATATATAGTACCTATGCGATACCGGAAAACTACGGATATGGAAAATGTCGAGAAAAACGATACCAATTGCGTCAGCAACGCTTATTAATAATGATTATTATAATGTAGTAATAGCAGTCGCGTTTGCTAACTTTTGTGTTTTTGAAATGTTTTCATTAACGTACAATAGTTCATATATAGTACCTATGCGATACCGGAAAACTACGGATATGGAAAATGTCGAGAAAAACGATACCAATTGCGTCAGCAACGCTTATTAATAATGATTATTATAATGTAGTAATAGCAGTCGCGTTTGCTAACTTTTGTGTTTTTGAAATGTTTTCATTAACGTACAATAGTTCATATATAGTACCTATGCGATACCGGAAAACTACGGATATGGAAAATGTCGAGAAAAACGATACCAATTGCGTCAGCAACGCTTATTAATAATGATTATTATAATGTAGTAATAGCAGTCGCGTTTGCTAACTTTTGTGTTTTTGAAATGTTTTCATTAACGTACAATAGTTCATATATAGTACCTATGCGATACCGGAAAACTACGGATATGGAAAATGTCGAGAAAAACGATACCAATTGCGTCAGCAACGCTTATTAATAATGATTATTATAATGTAGTAATAGCAGTCGCGTTTGCTAACTTTTGTGTTTTTGAAATGTTTTCATTAACGTACAATAGTTCATATATAGTACCTATGCGATACCGGAAAACTACGGATATGGAAAATGTCGAGAAAAACGATACCAATTGCGTCAGCAACGCTTATTAATAATGATTATTATAATGTAGTAATAGCAGTCGCGTTTGCTAACTTTTGTGTTTTTGAAATGTTTTCATTAACGTACAATAGTTCATATATAGTACCTATGCGATACCGGAAAACTACGGATATGGAAAATGTCGAGAAAAACGATACCAATTGCGTCAGCAACGCTTATTAATAATGATTATTATAATGTAGTAATAGCAGTCGCGTTTGCTAACTTTTGTGTTTTTGAAATGTTTTCATTAACGTACAATAGTTCATATATAGTACCTATGCGATACCGGAAAACTACGGATATGGAAAATGTCGAGAAAAACGATACCAATTGCGTCAGCAACGCTTATTAATAATGATTATTATAATGTAGTAATAGCAGTCGCGTTTGCTAACTTTTGTGTTTTTGAAATGTTTTCATTAACGTACAATAGTTCATATATAGTACCTATGCGATACCGGAAAACTACGGATATGGAAAATGTCGAGAAAAACGATACCAATTGCGTCAGCAACGCTTATTAATAATGATTATTATAATGTAGTAATAGCAGTCGCGTTTGCTAACTTTTGTGTTTTTGAAATGTTTTCATTAACGTACAATAGTTCATATATAGTACCTATGCGATACCGGAAAACTACGGATATGGAAAATGTCGAGAAAAACGATACCAATTGCGTCAGCAACGCTTATTAATAATGATTATTATAATGTAGTAATAGCAGTCGCGTTTGCTAACTTTTGTGTTTTTGAAATGTTTTCATTAACGTACAATAGTTCATATATAGTACCTATGCGATACCGGAAAACTACGGATATGGAAAATGTCGAGAAAAACGATACCAATTGCGTCAGCAACGCTTATTAATAATGATTATTATAATGTAGTAATAGCAGTCGCGTTTGCTAACTTTTGTGTTTTTGAAATGTTTTCATTAACGTACAATAGTTCATATATAGTACCTATGCGATACCGGAAAACTACGGATATGGAAAATGTCGAGAAAAACGATACCAATTGCGTCAGCAACGCTTATTAATAATGATTATTATAATGTAGTAATAGCAGTCGCGTTTGCTAACTTTTGTGTTTTTGAAATGTTTTCATTAACGTACAATAGTTCATATATAGTACCTATGCGATACCGGAAAACTACGGATATGGAAAATGTCGAGAAAAACGATACCAATTGCGTCAGCAACGCTTATTAATAATGATTATTATAATGTAGTAATAGCAGTCGCGTTTGCTAACTTTTGTGTTTTTGAAATGTTTTCATTAACGTACAATAGTTCATATATAGTACCTATGCGATACCGGAAAACTACGGATATGGAAAATGTCGAGAAAAACGATACCAATTGCGTCAGCAACGCTTATTAATAATGATTATTATAATGTAGTAATAGCAGTCGCGTTTGCTAACTTTTGTGTTTTTGAAATGTTTTCATTAACGTACAATAGTTCATATATAGTACCTATGCGATACCGGAAAACTACGGATATGGAAAATGTCGAGAAAAACGATACCAATTGCGTCAGCAACGCTTATTAATAATGATTATTATAATGTAGTAATAGCAGTCGCGTTTGCTAACTTTTGTGTTTTTGAAATGTTTTCATTAACGTACAATAGTTCATATATAGTACCTATGCGATACCGGAAAACTACGGATATGGAAAATGTCGAGAAAAACGATACCAATTGCGTCAGCAACGCTTATTAATAATGATTATTATAATGTAGTAATAGCAGTCGCGTTTGCTAACTTTTGTGTTTTTGAAATGTTTTCATTAACGTACAATAGTTCATATATAGTACCTATGCGATACCGGAAAACTACGGATATGGAAAATGTCGAGAAAAACGATACCAATTGCGTCAGCAACGCTTATTAATAATGATTATTATAATGTAGTAATAGCAGTCGCGTTTGCTAACTTTTGTGTTTTTGAAATGTTTTCATTAACGTACAATAGTTCATATATAGTACCTATGCGATACCGGAAAACTACGGATATGGAAAATGTCGAGAAAAACGATACCAATTGCGTCAGCAACGCTTATTAATAATGATTATTATAATGTAGTAATAGCAGTCGCGTTTGCTAACTTTTGTGTTTTTGAAATGTTTTCATTAACGTACAATAGTTCATATATAGTACCTATGCGATACCGGAAAACTACGGATATGGAAAATGTCGAGAAAAACGATACCAATTGCGTCAGCAACGCTTATTAATAATGATTATTATAATGTAGTAATAGCAGTCGCGTTTGCTAACTTTTGTGTTTTTGAAATGTTTTCATTAACGTACAATAGTTCATATATAGTACCTATGCGATACCGGAAAACTACGGATATGGAAAATGTCGAGAAAAACGATACCAATTGCGTCAGCAACGCTTATTAATAATGATTATTATAATGTAGTAATAGCAGTCGCGTTTGCTAACTTTTGTGTTTTTGAAATGTTTTCATTAACGTACAATAGTTCATATATAGTACCTATGCGATACCGGAAAACTACGGATATGGAAAATGTCGAGAAAAACGATACCAATTGCGTCAGCAACGCTTATTAATAATGATTATTATAATGTAGTAATAGCAGTCGCGTTTGCTAACTTTTGTGTTTTTGAAATGTTTTCATTAACGTACAATAGTTCATATATAGTACCTATGCGATACCGGAAAACTACGGATATGGAAAATGTCGAGAAAAACGATACCAATTGCGTCAGCAACGCTTATTAATAATGATTATTATAATGTAGTAATAGCAGTCGCGTTTGCTAACTTTTGTGTTTTTGAAATGTTTTCATTAACGTACAATAGTTCATATATAGTACCTATGCGATACCGGAAAACTACGGATATGGAAAATGTCGAGAAAAACGATACCAATTGCGTCAGCAACGCTTATTAATAATGATTATTATAATGTAGTAATAGCAGTCGCGTTTGCTAACTTTTGTGTTTTTGAAATGTTTTCATTAACGTACAATAGTTCATATATAGTACCTATGCGATACCGGAAAACTACGGATATGGAAAATGTCGAGAAAAACGATACCAATTGCGTCAGCAACGCTTATTAATAATGATTATTATAATGTAGTAATAGCAGTCGCGTTTGCTAACTTTTGTGTTTTTGAAATGTTTTCATTAACGTACAATAGTTCATATATAGTACCTATGCGATACCGGAAAACTACGGATATGGAAAATGTCGAGAAAAACGATACCAATTGCGTCAGCAACGCTTATTAATAATGATTATTATAATGTAGTAATAGCAGTCGCGTTTGCTAACTTTTGTGTTTTTGAAATGTTTTCATTAACGTACAATAGTTCATATATAGTACCTATGCGATACCGGAAAACTACGGATATGGAAAATGTCGAGAAAAACGATACCAATTGCGTCAGCAACGCTTATTAATAATGATTATTATAATGTAGTAATAGCAGTCGCGTTTGCTAACTTTTGTGTTTTTGAAATGTTTTCATTAACGTACAATAGTTCATATATAGTACCTATGCGATACCGGAAAACTACGGATATGGAAAATGTCGAGAAAAACGATACCAATTGCGTCAGCAACGCTTATTAATAATGATTATTATAATGTAGTAATAGCAGTCGCGTTTGCTAACTTTTGTGTTTTTGAAATGTTTTCATTAACGTACAATAGTTCATATATAGTACCTATGCGATACCGGAAAACTACGGATATGGAAAATGTCGAGAAAAACGATACCAATTGCGTCAGCAACGCTTATTAATAATGATTATTATAATGTAGTAATAGCAGTCGCGTTTGCTAACTTTTGTGTTTTTGAAATGTTTTCATTAACGTACAATAGTTCATATATAGTACCTATGCGATACCGGAAAACTACGGATATGGAAAATGTCGAGAAAAACGATACCAATTGCGTCAGCAACGCTTATTAATAATGATTATTATAATGTAGTAATAGCAGTCGCGTTTGCTAACTTTTGTGTTTTTGAAATGTTTTCATTAACGTACAATAGTTCATATATAGTACCTATGCGATACCGGAAAACTACGGATATGGAAAATGTCGAGAAAAACGATACCAATTGCGTCAGCAACGCTTATTAATAATGATTATTATAATGTAGTAATAGCAGTCGCGTTTGCTAACTTTTGTGTTTTTGAAATGTTTTCATTAACGTACAATAGTTCATATATAGTACCTATGCGATACCGGAAAACTACGGATATGGAAAATGTCGAGAAAAACGATACCAATTGCGTCAGCAACGCTTATTAATAATGATTATTATAATGTAGTAATAGCAGTCGCGTTTGCTAACTTTTGTGTTTTTGAAATGTTTTCATTAACGTACAATAGTTCATATATAGTACCTATGCGATACCGGAAAACTACGGATATGGAAAATGTCGAGAAAAACGATACCAATTGCGTCAGCAACGCTTATTAATAATGATTATTATAATGTAGTAATAGCAGTCGCGTTTGCTAACTTTTGTGTTTTTGAAATGTTTTCATTAACGTACAATAGTTCATATATAGTACCTATGCGATACCGGAAAACTACGGATATGGAAAATGTCGAGAAAAACGATACCAATTGCGTCAGCAACGCTTATTAATAATGATTATTATAATGTAGTAATAGCAGTCGCGTTTGCTAACTTTTGTGTTTTTGAAATGTTTTCATTAACGTACAATAGTTCATATATAGTACCTATGCGATACCGGAAAACTACGGATATGGAAAATGTCGAGAAAAACGATACCAATTGCGTCAGCAACGCTTATTAATAATGATTATTATAATGTAGTAATAGCAGTCGCGTTTGCTAACTTTTGTGTTTTTGAAATGTTTTCATTAACGTACAATAGTTCATATATAGTACCTATGCGATACCGGAAAACTACGGATATGGAAAATGTCGAGAAAAACGATACCAATTGCGTCAGCAACGCTTATTAATAATGATTATTATAATGTAGTAATAGCAGTCGCGTTTGCTAACTTTTGTGTTTTTGAAATGTTTTCATTAACGTACAATAGTTCATATATAGTACCTATGCGATACCGGAAAACTACGGATATGGAAAATGTCGAGAAAAACGATACCAATTGCGTCAGCAACGCTTATTAATAATGATTATTATAATGTAGTAATAGCAGTCGCGTTTGCTAACTTTTGTGTTTTTGAAATGTTTTCATTAACGTACAATAGTTCATATATAGTACCTATGCGATACCGGAAAACTACGGATATGGAAAATGTCGAGAAAAACGATACCAATTGCGTCAGCAACGCTTATTAATAATGATTATTATAATGTAGTAATAGCAGTCGCGTTTGCTAACTTTTGTGTTTTTGAAATGTTTTCATTAACGTACAATAGTTCATATATAGTACCTATGCGATACCGGAAAACTACGGATATGGAAAATGTCGAGAAAAACGATACCAATTGCGTCAGCAACGCTTATTAATAATGATTATTATAATGTAGTAATAGCAGTCGCGTTTGCTAACTTTTGTGTTTTTGAAATGTTTTCATTAACGTACAATAGTTCATATATAGTACCTATGCGATACCGGAAAACTACGGATATGGAAAATGTCGAGAAAAACGATACCAATTGCGTCAGCAACGCTTATTAATAATGATTATTATAATGTAGTAATAGCAGTCGCGTTTGCTAACTTTTGTGTTTTTGAAATGTTTTCATTAACGTACAATAGTTCATATATAGTACCTATGCGATACCGGAAAACTACGGATATGGAAAATGTCGAGAAAAACGATACCAATTGCGTCAGCAACGCTTATTAATAATGATTATTATAATGTAGTAATAGCAGTCGCGTTTGCTAACTTTTGTGTTTTTGAAATGTTTTCATTAACGTACAATAGTTCATATATAGTACCTATGCGATACCGGAAAACTACGGATATGGAAAATGTCGAGAAAAACGATACCAATTGCGTCAGCAACGCTTATTAATAATGATTATTATAATGTAGTAATAGCAGTCGCGTTTGCTAACTTTTGTGTTTTTGAAATGTTTTCATTAACGTACAATAGTTCATATATAGTACCTATGCGATACCGGAAAACTACGGATATGGAAAATGTCGAGAAAAACGATACCAATTGCGTCAGCAACGCTTATTAATAATGATTATTATAATGTAGTAATAGCAGTCGCGTTTGCTAACTTTTGTGTTTTTGAAATGTTTTCATTAACGTACAATAGTTCATATATAGTACCTATGCGATACCGGAAAACTACGGATATGGAAAATGTCGAGAAAAACGATACCAATTGCGTCAGCAACGCTTATTAATAATGATTATTATAATGTAGTAATAGCAGTCGCGTTTGCTAACTTTTGTGTTTTTGAAATGTTTTCATTAACGTACAATAGTTCATATATAGTACCTATGCGATACCGGAAAACTACGGATATGGAAAATGTCGAGAAAAACGATACCAATTGCGTCAGCAACGCTTATTAATAATGATTATTATAATGTAGTAATAGCAGTCGCGTTTGCTAACTTTTGTGTTTTTGAAATGTTTTCATTAACGTACAATAGTTCATATATAGTACCTATGCGATACCGGAAAACTACGGATATGGAAAATGTCGAGAAAAACGATACCAATTGCGTCAGCAACGCTTATTAATAATGATTATTATAATGTAGTAATAGCAGTCGCGTTTGCTAACTTTTGTGTTTTTGAAATGTTTTCATTAACGTACAATAGTTCATATATAGTACCTATGCGATACCGGAAAACTACGGATATGGAAAATGTCGAGAAAAACGATACCAATTGCGTCAGCAACGCTTATTAATAATGATTATTATAATGTAGTAATAGCAGTCGCGTTTGCTAACTTTTGTGTTTTTGAAATGTTTTCATTAACGTACAATAGTTCATATATAGTACCTATGCGATACCGGAAAACTACGGATATGGAAAATGTCGAGAAAAACGATACCAATTGCGTCAGCAACGCTTATTAATAATGATTATTATAATGTAGTAATAGCAGTCGCGTTTGCTAACTTTTGTGTTTTTGAAATGTTTTCATTAACGTACAATAGTTCATATATAGTACCTATGCGATACCGGAAAACTACGGATATGGAAAATGTCGAGAAAAACGATACCAATTGCGTCAGCAACGCTTATTAATAATGATTATTATAATGTAGTAATAGCAGTCGCGTTTGCTAACTTTTGTGTTTTTGAAATGTTTTCATTAACGTACAATAGTTCATATATAGTACCTATGCGATACCGGAAAACTACGGATATGGAAAATGTCGAGAAAAACGATACCAATTGCGTCAGCAACGCTTATTAATAATGATTATTATAATGTAGTAATAGCAGTCGCGTTTGCTAACTTTTGTGTTTTTGAAATGTTTTCATTAACGTACAATAGTTCATATATAGTACCTATGCGATACCGGAAAACTACGGATATGGAAAATGTCGAGAAAAACGATACCAATTGCGTCAGCAACGCTTATTAATAATGATTATTATAATGTAGTAATAGCAGTCGCGTTTGCTAACTTTTGTGTTTTTGAAATGTTTTCATTAACGTACAATAGTTCATATATAGTACCTATGCGATACCGGAAAACTACGGATATGGAAAATGTCGAGAAAAACGATACCAATTGCGTCAGCAACGCTTATTAATAATGATTATTATAATGTAGTAATAGCAGTCGCGTTTGCTAACTTTTGTGTTTTTGAAATGTTTTCATTAACGTACAATAGTTCATATATAGTACCTATGCGATACCGGAAAACTACGGATATGGAAAATGTCGAGAAAAACGATACCAATTGCGTCAGCAACGCTTATTAATAATGATTATTATAATGTAGTAATAGCAGTCGCGTTTGCTAACTTTTGTGTTTTTGAAATGTTTTCATTAACGTACAATAGTTCATATATAGTACCTATGCGATACCGGAAAACTACGGATATGGAAAATGTCGAGAAAAACGATACCAATTGCGTCAGCAACGCTTATTAATAATGATTATTATAATGTAGTAATAGCAGTCGCGTTTGCTAACTTTTGTGTTTTTGAAATGTTTTCATTAACGTACAATAGTTCATATATAGTACCTATGCGATACCGGAAAACTACGGATATGGAAAATGTCGAGAAAAACGATACCAATTGCGTCAGCAACGCTTATTAATAATGATTATTATAATGTAGTAATAGCAGTCGCGTTTGCTAACTTTTGTGTTTTTGAAATGTTTTCATTAACGTACAATAGTTCATATATAGTACCTATGCGATACCGGAAAACTACGGATATGGAAAATGTCGAGAAAAACGATACCAATTGCGTCAGCAACGCTTATTAATAATGATTATTATAATGTAGTAATAGCAGTCGCGTTTGCTAACTTTTGTGTTTTTGAAATGTTTTCATTAACGTACAATAGTTCATATATAGTACCTATGCGATACCGGAAAACTACGGATATGGAAAATGTCGAGAAAAACGATACCAATTGCGTCAGCAACGCTTATTAATAATGATTATTATAATGTAGTAATAGCAGTCGCGTTTGCTAACTTTTGTGTTTTTGAAATGTTTTCATTAACGTACAATAGTTCATATATAGTACCTATGCGATACCGGAAAACTACGGATATGGAAAATGTCGAGAAAAACGATACCAATTGCGTCAGCAACGCTTATTAATAATGATTATTATAATGTAGTAATAGCAGTCGCGTTTGCTAACTTTTGTGTTTTTGAAATGTTTTCATTAACGTACAATAGTTCATATATAGTACCTATGCGATACCGGAAAACTACGGATATGGAAAATGTCGAGAAAAACGATACCAATTGCGTCAGCAACGCTTATTAATAATGATTATTATAATGTAGTAATAGCAGTCGCGTTTGCTAACTTTTGTGTTTTTGAAATGTTTTCATTAACGTACAATAGTTCATATATAGTACCTATGCGATACCGGAAAACTACGGATATGGAAAATGTCGAGAAAAACGATACCAATTGCGTCAGCAACGCTTATTAATAATGATTATTATAATGTAGTAATAGCAGTCGCGTTTGCTAACTTTTGTGTTTTTGAAATGTTTTCATTAACGTACAATAGTTCATATATAGTACCTATGCGATACCGGAAAACTACGGATATGGAAAATGTCGAGAAAAACGATACCAATTGCGTCAGCAACGCTTATTAATAATGATTATTATAATGTAGTAATAGCAGTCGCGTTTGCTAACTTTTGTGTTTTTGAAATGTTTTCATTAACGTACAATAGTTCATATATAGTACCTATGCGATACCGGAAAACTACGGATATGGAAAATGTCGAGAAAAACGATACCAATTGCGTCAGCAACGCTTATTAATAATGATTATTATAATGTAGTAATAGCAGTCGCGTTTGCTAACTTTTGTGTTTTTGAAATGTTTTCATTAACGTACAATAGTTCATATATAGTACCTATGCGATACCGGAAAACTACGGATATGGAAAATGTCGAGAAAAACGATACCAATTGCGTCAGCAACGCTTATTAATAATGATTATTATAATGTAGTAATAGCAGTCGCGTTTGCTAACTTTTGTGTTTTTGAAATGTTTTCATTAACGTACAATAGTTCATATATAGTACCTATGCGATACCGGAAAACTACGGATATGGAAAATGTCGAGAAAAACGATACCAATTGCGTCAGCAACGCTTATTAATAATGATTATTATAATGTAGTAATAGCAGTCGCGTTTGCTAACTTTTGTGTTTTTGAAATGTTTTCATTAACGTACAATAGTTCATATATAGTACCTATGCGATACCGGAAAACTACGGATATGGAAAATGTCGAGAAAAACGATACCAATTGCGTCAGCAACGCTTATTAATAATGATTATTATAATGTAGTAATAGCAGTCGCGTTTGCTAACTTTTGTGTTTTTGAAATGTTTTCATTAACGTACAATAGTTCATATATAGTACCTATGCGATACCGGAAAACTACGGATATGGAAAATGTCGAGAAAAACGATACCAATTGCGTCAGCAACGCTTATTAATAATGATTATTATAATGTAGTAATAGCAGTCGCGTTTGCTAACTTTTGTGTTTTTGAAATGTTTTCATTAACGTACAATAGTTCATATATAGTACCTATGCGATACCGGAAAACTACGGATATGGAAAATGTCGAGAAAAACGATACCAATTGCGTCAGCAACGCTTATTAATAATGATTATTATAATGTAGTAATAGCAGTCGCGTTTGCTAACTTTTGTGTTTTTGAAATGTTTTCATTAACGTACAATAGTTCATATATAGTACCTATGCGATACCGGAAAACTACGGATATGGAAAATGTCGAGAAAAACGATACCAATTGCGTCAGCAACGCTTATTAATAATGATTATTATAATGTAGTAATAGCAGTCGCGTTTGCTAACTTTTGTGTTTTTGAAATGTTTTCATTAACGTACAATAGTTCATATATAGTACCTATGCGATACCGGAAAACTACGGATATGGAAAATGTCGAGAAAAACGATACCAATTGCGTCAGCAACGCTTATTAATAATGATTATTATAATGTAGTAATAGCAGTCGCGTTTGCTAACTTTTGTGTTTTTGAAATGTTTTCATTAACGTACAATAGTTCATATATAGTACCTATGCGATACCGGAAAACTACGGATATGGAAAATGTCGAGAAAAACGATACCAATTGCGTCAGCAACGCTTATTAATAATGATTATTATAATGTAGTAATAGCAGTCGCGTTTGCTAACTTTTGTGTTTTTGAAATGTTTTCATTAACGTACAATAGTTCATATATAGTACCTATGCGATACCGGAAAACTACGGATATGGAAAATGTCGAGAAAAACGATACCAATTGCGTCAGCAACGCTTATTAATAATGATTATTATAATGTAGTAATAGCAGTCGCGTTTGCTAACTTTTGTGTTTTTGAAATGTTTTCATTAACGTACAATAGTTCATATATAGTACCTATGCGATACCGGAAAACTACGGATATGGAAAATGTCGAGAAAAACGATACCAATTGCGTCAGCAACGCTTATTAATAATGATTATTATAATGTAGTAATAGCAGTCGCGTTTGCTAACTTTTGTGTTTTTGAAATGTTTTCATTAACGTACAATAGTTCATATATAGTACCTATGCGATACCGGAAAACTACGGATATGGAAAATGTCGAGAAAAACGATACCAATTGCGTCAGCAACGCTTATTAATAATGATTATTATAATGTAGTAATAGCAGTCGCGTTTGCTAACTTTTGTGTTTTTGAAATGTTTTCATTAACGTACAATAGTTCATATATAGTACCTATGCGATACCGGAAAACTACGGATATGGAAAATGTCGAGAAAAACGATACCAATTGCGTCAGCAACGCTTATTAATAATGATTATTATAATGTAGTAATAGCAGTCGCGTTTGCTAACTTTTGTGTTTTTGAAATGTTTTCATTAACGTACAATAGTTCATATATAGTACCTATGCGATACCGGAAAACTACGGATATGGAAAATGTCGAGAAAAACGATACCAATTGCGTCAGCAACGCTTATTAATAATGATTATTATAATGTAGTAATAGCAGTCGCGTTTGCTAACTTTTGTGTTTTTGAAATGTTTTCATTAACGTACAATAGTTCATATATAGTACCTATGCGATACCGGAAAACTACGGATATGGAAAATGTCGAGAAAAACGATACCAATTGCGTCAGCAACGCTTATTAATAATGATTATTATAATGTAGTAATAGCAGTCGCGTTTGCTAACTTTTGTGTTTTTGAAATGTTTTCATTAACGTACAATAGTTCATATATAGTACCTATGCGATACCGGAAAACTACGGATATGGAAAATGTCGAGAAAAACGATACCAATTGCGTCAGCAACGCTTATTAATAATGATTATTATAATGTAGTAATAGCAGTCGCGTTTGCTAACTTTTGTGTTTTTGAAATGTTTTCATTAACGTACAATAGTTCATATATAGTACCTATGCGATACCGGAAAACTACGGATATGGAAAATGTCGAGAAAAACGATACCAATTGCGTCAGCAACGCTTATTAATAATGATTATTATAATGTAGTAATAGCAGTCGCGTTTGCTAACTTTTGTGTTTTTGAAATGTGTTCATTAACGTACAATAGTTCATATATAATACTTATGCGATACCGGAAAGCTACGGATATGGAAATTGTCGAGAAAAACGATACCAATTGCGTCAGCAACGCTTATTAATAATGATTATTATAATGTAGTAATAGCAGTCGCGTTTGCTAACTTTTGTGTTTTTGAAATGTTTTCATTAACGAACAATAGTTCATTAATAGTACCTATGCGATACCGAAAAACTACGGATATGGAAAATGTCGAGAAAAACGATACCAATTGCGTCAGCAACGCTTATTAATAATGATTATTATAATGTAGTAATAGCAGTCGCGTTTGCTAACTTTTGTGTTTTTGAAATGTTTTCATTAACGTACAATAGTTCATATATAGTACCTATGCGATACCGGAAAACTACGGATATGGAAAATGTCGAGAAAAACAATACCAATTGCGTCAGCAACGCTTATTAATAATGATTATTATAATGTAGTAATAGCAGTCGCGTTTGCTAACTTTTGTGTTTTTGAAATGTTTTCATTAACGTACAATAGTTCATATAAAGTACCTATGCGATACCGGAAAACTACGGATATGGAAAATGTCGAGAAAAACGATACCAATTGCGTCAGCAACGCTTATTAATAATGATTATTATAATGTAGTAATAGCAGTCGCGTTTGCTAACTTTTGTGCTTTTGAAATGTTTTCATTAACGTACAATAGTTTATATATAGTACCTATGCGATACTGGAAAACTACGGATATGTAAAATGTCGAGAAAAACGATACCAATTGCGTCAGCAACAATTATTAATAATGATTATTATAATGTAGTAATAGCAGTCGCGTTTGCTAACTTTTGTGTTTTTGAAATGTTTTCATTAACGTACAATAGTTCATATATAGTACCTATGCGATACCGGAAAACTACGGATATGGAAAATGTCGAGAAAAACGATACCAATTGCGTCAGCAACGCTTATTAATAATGATTATTATAATGTAGTAATAGCAGTCGCGTTTGCTAACTTTTGTGTTTTTGAAATGATTTCATTAACGTACAATAGTTCATATATAGTACCTATGCGATACCGGAAAACTACGGATATGGAAAATGTCGAGAAAAACGATACCAATTGCGTCAGCAACGCTTATTAATAATGATTATTATAATGTAGTAATAGCAGTCGCGTTTGCTAACTTTTGTGTTTTTGAAATGTTTTCATTAACGTACAATAGTTCATATATAGTACCTATGCGATACCGGAAAACTACGGATATGGAAAATGTCGAGAAAAACGATACCAATTGCGTCAGCAACGCTTATTAATAATGATTATTATAATGTAGTAATAGCAGTCGCGTTTGCTAACTTTTGTGTTTTTGAAATGTTTTCATTAACGTACAATAGTTCATATATAGTACCTATGCGATACCGGAAAACTACGGATATGGAAAATGTCGAGAAAAACGATACCAATTGCGTCAGCAACGCTTATTAATAATGATTATTATAATGTAGTAATAGCAGTCGCGTTTGCTAACTTTGTGTTTTTGAAATGTTTTCATTAACGTACAATAGTTCATATATAGTACCTATGCGATACCGGAAAACTACGGATATGGAAAATGTCGAGAAAAACGATACCAATTGCGTCAGCAACGCTTATTAATAATGATTATTATAATGTAGTAATAGCAGTCGCGTTTGCTAACTTTTGTGTTTTTGAAATGTTTTCATTAACGTACAATAGTTCATATATAGTACCTATGCGATACCGGAAAACTACGGATATGGAAAATGTCGAGAAAAACGATACCAATTGCGTCAGCAACGCTTATTAATAATGATTATTATAATGTAGTAATAGCAGTCGCGTTTGCTAACTTTTGTGTTTTTGAAATGTTTTCATTAACGTACAATAGTTCATATATAGTACCTATGCGATACCGGAAAACTACGGATATGGAAAATGTCGAGAAAAACGATACCAATTGCGTCAGCAACGCTTATTAATAATGATTATTATAATGTAGTAATAGCAGTCGCGTTTGCTAACTTTTGTGTTTTTGAAATGTTTTCATTAACGTACAATAGTTCATATATAGTACCTATGCGATACCGGAAAACTACGGATATGGAAAATGTCGAGAAAAACGATACCAATTGCGTCAGCAACGCTTATTAATAATGATTATTATAATGTAGTAATAGCAGTCGCGTTTGCTAACTTTTGTGTTTTTGAAATGTTTTCATTAACGTACAATAGTTCATATATAGTACCTATGCGATACCGGAAAACTACGGATATGGAAAATGTCGAGAAAAACGATACCAATTGCGTCAGCAACGCTTATTAATAATGATTATTATAATGTAGTAATAGCAGTCGCGTTTGCTAACTTTTGTGTTTTTGAAATGTTTTCATTAACGTACAATAGTTCATATATAGTACCTATGCGATACCGGAAAACTACGGATATGGAAAATGTCGAGAAAAACGATACCAATTGCGTCAGCAACGCTTATTAATAATGATTATTATAATGTAGTAATAGCAGTCGCGTTTGCTAACTTTTGTGTTTTTGAAATGTTTTCATTAACGTACAATAGTTCATATATAGTACCTATGCGATACCGGAAAACTACGGATATGGAAAATGTCGAGAAAAACGATACCAATTGCGTCAGCAACGCTTATTAATAATGATTATTATAATGTAGTAATAGCAGTCGCGTTTGCTAACTTTTGTGTTTTTGAAATGTTTTCATTAACGTACAATAGTTCATATATAGTACCTATGCGATACCGGAAAACTACGGATATGGAAAATGTCGAGAAAAACGATACCAATTGCGTCAGCAACGCTTATTAATAATGATTATTATAATGTAGTAATAGCAGTCGCGTTTGCTAACTTTTGTGTTTTTGAAATGTTTTCATTAACGTACAATAGTTCATATATAGTACCTATGCGATACCGGAAAACTACGGATATGGAAAATGTCGAGAAAAACGATACCAATTGCGTCAGCAACGCTTATTAATAATGATTATTATAATGTAGTAATAGCAGTCGCGTTTGCTAACTTTTGTGTTTTGAAATGTTTTCATTAACGTACAATAGTTCATATATAGTACCTATGCGATACCGGAAAACTACGGATATGGAAAATGTCGAGAAAAACGATACCAATTGCGTCAGCAACGCTTATTAATAATGATTATTATAATGTAGTAATAGCAGTCGCGTTTGCTAACTTTTGTGTTTTTGAAATGTTTTCATTAACGTACAATAGTTCATATATAGTACCTATGCGATACCGGAAAACTACGGATATGGAAAATGTCGAGAAAAACGATACCAATTGCGTCAGCAACGCTTATTAATAATGATTATTATAATGTAGTAATAGCAGTCGCGTTTGCTAACTTTTGTGTTTTTGAAATGTTTTCATTAACGTACAATAGTTCATATATAGTACCTATGCGATACCGGAAAACTACGGATATGGAAAATGTCGAGAAAAACGATACCAATTGCGTCAGCAACGCTTATTAATAATGATTATTATAATGTAGTAATAGCAGTCGCGTTTGCTAACTTTTGTGTTTTTGAAATGTTTTCATTAACGTACAATAGTTCATATATAGTACCTATGCGATACCGGAAAACTACGGATATGGAAAATGTCGAGAAAAACGATACCAATTGCGTCAGCAACGCTTATTAATAATGATTATTATAATGTAGTAATAGCAGTCGCGTTTGCTAACTTTTGTGTTTTTGAAATGTTTTCATTAACGTACAATAGTTCATATATAGTACCTATGCGATACCGGAAAACTACGGATATGGAAAATGTCGAGAAAAACGATACCAATTGCGTCAGCAACGCTTATTAATAATGATTATTATAATGTAGTAATAGCAGTCGCGTTTGCTAACTTTTGTGTTTTTGAAATGTTTTCATTAACGTACAATAGTTCATATATAGTACCTATGCGATACCGGAAAACTACGGATATGGAAAATGTCGAGAAAAACGATACCAATTGCGTCAGCAACGCTTATTAATAATGATTATTATAATGTAGTAATAGCAGTCGCGTTTGCTAACTTTTGTGTTTTTGAAATGTTTTCATTAACGTACAATAGTTCATATATAGTACCTATGCGATACCGGAAAACTACGGATATGGAAAATGTCGAGAAAAACGATACCAATTGCGTCAGCAACGCTTATTAATAATGATTATTATAATGTAGTAATAGCAGTCGCGTTTGCTAACTTTGTGTTTTTGAAATGTTTTCATTAACGTACAATAGTTCATATATAGTACCTATGCGATACCGGAAAACTACGGATATGGAAAATGTCGAGAAAAACGATACCAATTGCGTCAGCAACGCTTATTAATAATGATTATTATAATGTAGTAATAGCAGTCGCGTTTGCTAACTTTTGTGTTTTTGAAATGTTTTCATTAACGTACAATAGTTCATATATAGTACCTATGCGATACCGGAAAACTACGGATATGGAAAATGTCGAGAAAAACGATACCAATTGCGTCAGCAACGCTTATTAATAATGATTATTATAATGTAGTAATAGCAGTCGCGTTTGCTAACTTTTGTGTTTTTGAAATGTTTTCATTAACGTACAATAGTTCATATATAGTACCTATGCGATACCGGAAAACTACGGATATGGAAAATGTCGAGAAAAACGATACCAATTGCGTCAGCAACGCTTATTAATAATGATTATTATAATGTAGTAATAGCAGTCGCGTTTGCTAACTTTTGTGTTTTTGAAATGTTTTCATTAACGTACAATAGTTCATATATAGTACCTATGCGATACCGGAAAACTACGGATATGGAAAATGTCGAGAAAAACGATACCAATTGCGTCAGCAACGCTTATTAATAATGATTATTATAATGTAGTAATAGCAGTCGCGTTTGCTAACTTTTGTGTTTTTGAAATGTTTTCATTAACGTACAATAGTTCATATATAGTACCTATGCGATACCGGAAAACTACGGATATGGAAAATGTCGAGAAAAACGATACCAATTGCGTCAGCAACGCTTATTAATAATGATTATTATAATGTAGTAATAGCAGTCGCGTTTGCTAACTTTTGTGTTTTTGAAATGTTTTCATTAACGTACAATAGTTCATATATAGTACCTATGCGATACCGGAAAACTACGGATATGGAAAATGTCGAGAAAAACGATACCAATTGCGTCAGCAACGCTTATTAATAATGATTATTATAATGTAGTAATAGCAGTCGCGTTTGCTAACTTTTGTGTTTTTGAAATGTTTTCATTAACGTACAATAGTTCATATATAGTACCTATGCGATACCGGAAAACTACGGATATGGAAAATGTCGAGAAAAACGATACCAATTGCGTCAGCAACGCTTATTAATAATGATTATTATAATGTAGTAATAGCAGTCGCGTTTGCTAACTTTTGTGTTTTTGAAATGTTTTCATTAACGTACAATAGTTCATATATAGTACCTATGCGATAGCGGAAAGCTACGGATATGGAAAGTGTCGAAAAAAATGATACCAATTGCGTCAGCAACGCTTATTAATAATAATTATTATAATGTAGTAATAGCAGTCGCGTTTGCTAGCTCTTGTGTTTTTGAAATGTGTTCATTAACGTACAATAGTTCATATATAGTACCTATGCGATACCGAAAACTACGGATATGGAAAATGTCAGGAAAAACGATACCAATTGGGTCAGCAACGCTTATTAATAATGATTATTATAATGTAGTAATAGCAATCGCGTTTGCTAACTTTTGTGTTTTTGAAATGTTTTTATTAACGTACAATAGTTTATATATAGTACCTATGCGATAGCGGAAAGCTACGGATATGGAAAGTGTCGAAAAAAATGATACCAATTGCGTCAGCAACGCTTATTAATAATGATTATTATAACGTAGTAATAGCAGTCGCGTTTGCCAACTTTTGTGTTTTTGAAATGTTTTCGTTAACGTACAATAGTTCATATATAGTACCTATGCGATAGCGGAAAACTACGGATATGGAAAATATCGAGAAAAACGATACCAATTGCGTCAGCAACGCTTATTAATAATGATTATTATAATGTAGTAATAGCAGTCGCGTTTGCTAACTTTTGTGTTTTTGAAATGTGTTCATTAACGTACAATAGTTCATATATAGTACCTATGCGATACCGGAAAACTACGGATATGGAAAATGTCGAGAAAAACGATACCAATTGCGTCAGCAACGCTTATTAATAATGATTATTATAATGTAGTAATAGCAGTCGCGTTTGCTAACTTTTGTGTTTTTGAAATGTTTTCATTAACGTACAATAGTTCATATATAGTTCCTATGCGATACCGGAAAACTACGGATATGGAAAATGTCGAGAAAAACGATACCAATTGCGTCAGCAACGCTTATTAATAATGATTATTATAATGTAGTAATAGCAGTCGCGTTTGCTAACTTTTGTGTTTTTGAAATGTTTTCATTAACGTACAATAGTTCATATATAGTACCTATGCGATACCGGAGAATTACGGATATGGAAAATGTCGAGAAAAACGATACCAATTGCCTCAACAACGCTTATTAATAATGATTATTATAATCTAGTAATAGCAGTCGCGTTTGCTAACTTTTGTGTTTTTGAAATGTTTTCATTAACGTACAATAGTTCATATATAGTACCTATGCGATACCGGAAAACTACGGATATGGAAAATGTCAAGAAAAACGATACCAATTGCGTCAGCAACGCTTATTAATAATGATTATTATAATGTAGTAATAGCAGTCGCGTTTGCTAACTTTTGTGTTTTTGAAATATTTTCATTAACGTATAATAGTTCATATATAGTACTTATGCGATACCGGAAAACTACGGATATGGAGAATGTCGAGAAATACGATACCAATTGCGTCAGCAAAGCTTATTAATAATGATTATTATAAAGTAGTAATAGCAGTCGCGTTTGCTAACTTTTGTGTTTTTGAAATATTTTCATTAACGTACAATAGTTCATATATAGTACCTATGCGATACCGGAAAACTACGGATATGGAAAATGTCGAGAAAAACGATACCAAATGCGTCAGCAACGCTTATTAATAATGATTATTATAATGTAGTAATAGCAGTCGCGTTTGCTAACTTTTGTGTTTTTGAAATGTTTTCATTAACGTACAATAGTTCATATATAGTACCTATGCGATACCGGAAAACTACGGATATGGAAAATGTCGAAAAAAAACGATACCAATTGCGTCAGCAACGCTTATTAATAATGATTATTATAATGCAGTAATAGCAGTCGCGTTTGTTAACTTTTGTGTTTTTGAAATGTTTTCATTAACGTACAATAGTTCATATATAGTACCTATGCGATAGCGGAGAGCTACGGATATGGAAAATATCGAGAAAAACGATACCAATTACGTCAGCAACGATTATTAATAATGATTATTATAATGTAGTAATAGCAGTCGCGTTTGCTAACTTTTGTGTTTTTAAAATGTGTTCATTAACGTACAATAGTTAATATATAGTACCTATGCGATACCGGAAAACTACGGATATGGAAAATGTCGAGAAAAACGAAACCAATTGCGTCAGCAACGCTTATTAATAATGATTATTATAATGTAGTAATAGCAGTCGCGTTTGCTAACTTTTGTGTTTTTGAAATGTTTTCATTAACGTATAATAGTTCATATATAGTACTTATGCGATACCGGAAAACTACGGATATGGAAAATGTCGAGAAAAACGATACCAATTGCGTCAGCAACGCTTATTAATAATGATTATTATAATGTAGTATTAACAGTCGCGTTTGCTAACTTTTGTGTTTTGACATCTTCTCATTAACGTACAATAGTTCATATATAGTACCTATGCGATACCGCAAAACTACGGATATGGAAAATGTCGAGAAAAATGAAACCAATTGCGTCAGCAACGCTTATTAATAATGATTATTATAATGTAGTAATAGCAGTCGCGTTTGCTAACTTTTTGTGTTTTTGAAATGTTTTCATTAACGTACAATGGTTCATATATAGTACCTATGCGATACCGGAAAACTACGGATATGGAAAATGTCGAGAAAAACGATACCAATTGCGTCAGCAACGCTTTATAATAATGATTATTATAATGTAGTAATAGCAGTCGCGTTTGCTAACTTTTGTGTTTTTGAAATGTTTTCATTAACGTACAATAGTTCATATACAGTACCTATGCGATACCGGAAAAGGCTACGGATATGGAAAATGTCGAGAAAAACGATACCAATTGCCTGATCAACGATTATTAATAATAGTTGTTGTAATGTAGTAATAGCAGTCGCGTTTTCTAACTTTTGTGTTTTTGAAATGTTTTCATTAACGTACAATAGTTCATATATAGTACCTATGCGATACCGGAAAACTGCGGATATGGAAAATCGAGAAAAACGATACCAATTGCGTCAGCAACGCTTGTTATTAATGATTATTATAATGTAGTAATAGCAGTCGCGTTTGCTAACTTTTGTGTTTTTGAAATGTTTTTATTAACGTACAATAGTTCATATATAGTACCTATGCGATAGCGGAAAACTACGGATATGGAAAATATCGAGAAAAACGATACCAATTGCGTCAGCAACGCTTATTAATAATGAGTATTATAATGTAGTAATAGCAGTCGCGTTTGCTAACTTTGTGTTTTTGAAATGTTTTCATTAACGTATAATAGTTCATATATAGTACTTATGCGATACCGGAAAACTACGGATATGGAGAATGTCGAGAAATACGATACCAATTGCGTCAGCAACGCTTATTAATAATGATTATTATAACGTAGTAATAGCAGTCGCGTTTGCTAACTTTTGTGTTTTTGAAATGTGTTTATTAACGTACAATAGTTCATATATAGTACCTATGCGATACCGGAAAACTACGGATATAGAAAATGTCGAGAAAAACGATACCAATTGCGTCAGCAACGCTTATTAATAATGATTATTATAATGTAGTAATAGCAGTCGCGTTTGCTAACTTTTGTGTTTTTGAAATGTTATCATTAACTTTCCGGTTTTAATCAAATTAATGATTCCTTCTTAATACCGGAGGTTGGATGAAAGCTTAACTACTTCCAGTACTATTGCGACGTTTCGTGCTCGTGATGAACACTTCATCAGGCTCGCTAACTTTATTGTAAGAAACAAACATTTTTAGTATACTTTACTAACATAAAAACAAAGATTAAAAAAATGTGTATAAAAAATGTGTACAAAAAACATAAGCGACAAACAAGACAGCACTATGAAATTTAATTGTTTTGAGATTACTAACATTATTATCATGTGTTAAATTAGTTAATTCTAATAAAACCTTGAGTCAATAACTAGTAACTAACCATTAAATATTTGTAATTAAAATATAAATGCGGATAGAAAGGGTTTACTTTACCACCACTGAGTCACGTAATTTTTTCTAAAATAATTAAGCTATAATTAATACATTTAAGTTCAAAACGTTAATTTGGCCATCGTGCACATATTTAAAACGTACAGATGATGATATAAATTTTTGATGATGCTATATGGACAAGGTGAAAGGTCTATTGATAGAAGAGGAATTTTTGTTTGGTAAATAGGATATTAAGTAATTATGTGATTATTAAATAACCACACTAATTATACAATTTTATTTTACAGAGTGTTATCAACTTGCAGGCAGCAGTTTTTTGTTTTTAGTTTTAGTTTAATTTAATTAAGAGAAGATAGTTAGGATTAGTTAATTAAGAATAGAACATAAGTTAGTGAAGTAAAGTTAGATAGGTTGTAAATATTCTTTTTATTTGTGTTTTTATGTTCGTTTTTATTTTTTTAATTAATTATTATACTTATATACCCGTGCTGAGGTTTTGAGTGTCCGTTCTAAAATTGACGTTGTTCTCATATACATTAATAAGAAATCATTTTCTGCAACAAGTCTTTTGTATTAAAAAATTGGATTTCTCAAAATCTAAAATCGCTAGGGTTTATTAAAATTAAAAATTGTATGTTTGCAACTGGTGATTGTGATGTATAATAACAACGCGGTTTTATCGGTCTTGGAACTATTAGTTTTTTACAGTCATATATATGATTTTGAATGCGGTTTTTAATTTTTGCTTTGTTTGACCAATATAACATCTCTGTCGCCAATCCACTGCAGTCAATTTTGTAAATGAGACACGATTTCTCTAAATCAGTGGTTTTATCTTTTAGTTTCGTGTAAAATCTGTTGTATAGCGTGTTCTGATATTATGTATATGTACTCTCAAGGCTATGTTAATGGTATTTATTTTTTAGTGTCTTTATGATTTAGTGACTCAAAGCCCAGGAACGTTGGATTAAGCTAGCATAGCTTTTTATTGTATCAATGTTGGTCGTATTTGACACAGTAGTCGTCAGTGCAGGATCGTAATTAGGTGTTGGAGTGTTATTGTAGGAGTAAACGTTTAATTATATAGGAGGGGTAATTGTTATTCTGTAGGATTTTTGTAGGATTTTTAGGTTTTTCTGATGGAACTGAGGACTGCTTAATGTCAAGATTTTGTTTTGATTGATTTAATTATGTTAATTTTTTGGTTATGGGGATGTTTTGAAAGGAAGTTGATGATTCTATTTGATGCCGTGGTTTTGGAGTACCAATCTATTAAGATGTTGTTAGAGTTTTTGATCAATAGGATGTCTAAAAAGGGAATTTGATTATCGTTTTCGACTTCTATGGAAAATTATGAGACAGGTTATAGCTGTTAAATATGGAAAGGGTATAGTCAATTTGGTTTTTAGGAATGCAAGTTATTATGTCATCTACATACGAGAATAGGAACATTGGAGTAAAGTTTAAGTTATTCGTCACCCACGTTAGTAGATCATGCATGGTTAAATTAGCAAGGATCGGAGAAAAGGATTGCCCATTGCAGTACCAAAAATCTGTTTATAGAATTGTCCTTTACATATAAAATAACTAGACTCAAATAAAAGGTAGTAATATCTATGAATTCTTTTTACTAAGTGTAGTAAATTCTGATATCTTAAGCCAATATTTATTGATTAGTTCTATCGTTAAGTCTTTTGAAATGTTAGTAAACAGCGACGTAACATCAAACGATATAAGTATGAAATTGTCGGGAACAATGACATTGGTAATTTTATCTTTTAGTTCAAACGAATTCTTAACATTGTAATTAAAAATATGTGAGATGTTAGCGACAATATTTGACATAAAAGTAGATAAAAAATATGTAGAGTGACCCTATACATGAGACAATTGGTCTAAGCGGATGAGTTTTCTTTATGAATTTTGACCAACCCGTAGTATTTAGGAGGTAAGCCTGTGTAGCACGTCAGTTTTTATACGTATATTGGTCTATGTGACCTTTCTCAAAAGAGATTTAACAATAAAGTTGTTTTTCCTTTGAACACTACTAGTTGGATCAAAATTCACTTTTTATAAGTTTTTATATCATTTAATAAATTATCTAATTTGTTATTATATTCTTGTGTAGTGATTAAAACTGTTGAATTTCCTTTATCTGATTTTTGTGACAATGAGATGTTTTTCTTTTTTATAAAATTACTTGTTGAATTTATTAATTTGAATATAAATTGATCTTGGGAGTTTTGTTTTTATGTTATTTTGGTTCGCAAAGTTGGTAATTATGTTCACTAATCTACACTCTGATGGCGTCTTTATCGTCGGGATTGACACGAGTAAGTATGTCTTCGCAATCTTTAATTATATTAACCATCGGTAGTTTCTGGTTATAGTTAAAAAGTGAATTTAGGGCTTAAAGCGAGACATTGTTTTACTTTCTCAGGAATTTGTATGTTAGTGAGATTATAAATGCAATTTTTGTATTAATGTTTTTGTTCCAACTTTGACCTCGTGTTATACGATCAACGTTTTTATCGACTTTGTTTTTAGTTTTCCGCCTGCTGTTTTCGTTTTTAATTTTTAAAATTTTGGTCAACGTATAGAAGTGTTTAACATTTAGTAAGTTAGATAATTGTCGTTTTATATTATTAATTTCTTTTGTTTAAGTTGAACAGACGCCAATACGTAATATCGATTTCGATGTGAAGTACTGATCGTTTAAATCGATTGATCGTCGAGTTAAGTTTGTTGTTATATGGCGTGTGTTCAGCTTGTATCAAATGTATATGTTTAAAAAATTGTTGTATATGATTAGGTGTCACATCTAAAGTTTTACAATTTTTTAAAAAAAGTTGTCTATTGTTGTACTTAGCTACTTTTATGGTCAGATCTTGGTTGCGTTTGATTAATTTGTACGTGTTTTGATTATAGTTTTTTTTCATTTCTTCGTGCCACGATGTTTGGTGAACCGGCAAGGTGTTCTGTGCCGCCATAATTGAAGGATGGGATTATTAATGAAACGGTTCGCCTCCTGGTGAGTGGTAAATTTCGGTTTTAATCAAATTAATGATTCCTTCTTGTAGGAGGTTGGATGAAAGCAACTACTTCAGTACTATTGCGACGTTTCGTGCTCGTGATGAACACTTCATCAGGCTCGCTAACTTTATTGTAAGAAACAAACATTTTAGTATACTTTATAACATAAAAACAAAGATTAAAAATGTGTATAAAAAATGTGTATAAAAACATAAGCGACAAACAAGACAGCACTATGAAATTTAATTGTTTTGAGATTACTAACATTATTGTATTTAAATTGTTAATTCTAATAAAACCTTGAGTCAATAACTAGTAACTAACCATTAAATATTTGTAATTAAAATATAATGCGGATGAAAGGGTTTACTTACCACTGAGTCACGTAATTTTTTTCTAAAATAATTAAGCTATAATTAATACATTTAAGTTCAAAACGTTAATTTGTACATCGTGCACATATTTAAAACGTACGAATGATATAAATTTTTGATGATGCTATATGGACAAGGTGAAAAGTTATTGATAGGAGAGGAATTGTTGTTTGGTAAATAGGATATTAAGTAATTATTGATTATTAAATAACCACACTAATTATACAATTTTATTTTACAGGTGTTATCAACGGGCAGTTTTTTGTTTGTTTTAGTTTTAGTTTAATTTAATTAAGAAGATAGTTAGGTTAGTTAATTAAGAATAGAACATAAGTTAGTAAGTAAGTTAGATAGGTTGTAAATATTCTTTTTATTTGTGTTTTATGTTCGTTTTTTTATTTTTTTAATTAAATTATTATATACCGTGCTGAGGTTTTGAGTGTCCGTTCTAAAATTGACGTTGTTCTCATATACATTAATAAAAATCATTTCTGCAACAAGTCTTTTGTTAAAATTGGTTTCAAAATCTAAAATCGTAGGGTTATTAAAATTAAAATTATGTTGCAACTGGGTGTGATGTAATAACAACGCGGTTTTATCGGTCTTAGAACTATTAGGGTTTTTTACATTCATATATATGATTTTGAATGCGGTTTTTAATTTTTGCTTTGTTTGACCAATATAACATCTGTCGCAATCACTGCAGTCAATTTTGTAAATGAGACACGATTTCTCTAAATCAGTGGTTTTATCTTTTAGTTTCGTGTAAAATCTATTGTATAGCGTGTTGTTATTATATAAGGCTATGTTAATGGTATTATTTGTTAGTGTCTTCATGATTTGGTGAGTCAAACCCGGAACGTTGCTTAAGCTAGCATAACTTTTTATTGTCAATGTTGGTCGTATTTGACACAGTAGTCGTCGGTGCAGGATCGTAATTAGGTGTTGGAGTGTTATTGTAGAGTAAACGTTTAATTATATAGGAGGGGTAATTGTTATTCTGTAGGATTTTTGTAGGATTTTTAGGTTTTTCTGATGGAACTGAGGACTGCTTAATGTCAAGATTTTGTTTTTGATTGATTTAATTATGTTAATTTTTTTGGTTATGGGGATGTTTTGAAAGGAAGTTGATGATTCTATTTGATGCCGTGGTTTTTGAGTACCAATCTATTAAGATGTTGTTAGAGTTTTTGATCAATAGGATGTCTAAAAAGGGAATTTGATTATCGTTTTCGACTTCTATGGAAAATTGTAAGGACGGGTTATAGCTGTTAAATATGGAAAGGGTATAGTCAATTTGGTTTTTAGGAATGCAAGTTATTATGTCATCTACATACGAGAATAGGAACATTGGAGTAAAGTTTAAGTTATTCGTCACCCACGTTAGTAGATCATGCATGGTTAAATTAGCAAGGATCGGAGAAAAAGGATTGCCCATTGCAGTACCAAAAATCTGTTTATAGAATTGTCCTTTACATATAAAATAACTAGACTCAAATAAAAGGTAGTAATATCTATGAATTCTTTTTTACTAAGTGTAGTAAATTCTGATATCTTAAGCCAATATTTATTGATTAGTTCTATCGTTAAGTCTTTTGAAATGTTAGTAAACAGCGACGTAACATCAAACGATATAAGTATGAAATTGTCGGGAACAATGACATTGGTAATTTTATCTTTTAGTTCAAACGAATTCTTAACATTGTAATTAAAAATATGTGAGATGTTAGCGACAATATTTGACATAAAAGTAGATAAAAAATATGTAGGTGACCCTATACATGAGACAATTGGTCTAAGCGGATAGTTTTCTTTATGAATTTTGACCAACCCGTAGTATTTAGGAGGTAAGCCTGTGTAGCACGTCAGTTTTTTATACGTATATTGGTCTATGTGACCTTTCTCAAAAAGAGATTTAACAATAAAGTTGTTTTTCTTTTGAACACTACTAGTTGGATCAAAATTCACTATTTTATAAGTTTTTATATCATTTAATAAATTATCTAATTTGTTATTATATTCTTGTGTAGTGATTAAAACTGTTGAATTTCCTTTATCTGATTTTGTGACAATGAGATGTTTTTCTTTTTATAAAATTACTTGTTGAATTTATTAATTTGAATATAAATTGATCTTGGGAGTTTTGTTTTTATGTTATTTTGGTTCGCAAAGTTGGTAATTATGTTCACTAATCTACCTCTGATGGCGTCTTTATCGTCAGGATTGACACGAGTAAGTATGTCTTCGCAATCTTTAATTATATTAACCATCGGTAGTTTCTGGTTATAGTTAAAAGTGAATTTAGGGCTTAAAGCGAGACATTGTTTTACTTTCTCCGGAATTTGTATGTTAGTGAGATTATAAATGCAATTTTTTGTATTAATGTTTTTGTTCCAACTTTGACCTCGTGTTATACGATCAAGTTTTTTATCGAGTTTGTTTTTATTTTTCCGCCTGCTGTTTTCGTTTTTAATTTTTAAAATTTTGGTCAACGTATAGAAGTCTTTAACATTTAGTAAGTTAGATAATTGTCGTTTTATATTATTAATTTCTTTGTTTAAGTTGAACAGACGCCAATACGTAATATCGATTTCGATGTGAAGTACTGATCGTTTAAATCGATTGATCGTCGAGTTAAGTTTGTTGTTATATGGCGTGTGTTCAGCTTGTATCAAATGTATATGTTTAAAAAATTGTTGTATATGATTAGGTGTCACATCTAAAGTTTTACAATTTTTTAAGAAAGTTTTTCTATTGTTGTACTTAGCTACTTTTATGGTCAGATCTTGGATGCGTTTGATTAATTTGTACGTGTTTTGATTATAGTTTTTTTTCATTTCTTCGTGCCACGATGTTTGGTGAACCGGCAAGGTGTTCTGTGCCGCCATAATTGAAGGATGGGATTATTAATGAAACGGTTCGCCTCCTGGTGAGTGGTAAATTTCGGTTTTAATCAAATTAATGATTCCTTCTTGTAGGAGGTTGGATGAAAGCAACTACTTCAGTACTATTGCGACGTTTCGTGCTCGTGATGAACACTTCATCAGGCTCGCTAACTTTATTGTAAGAAACAAACATTTTAGTATACTTTATAACATAAAAACAAAGATTAAAAATGTGTATAAAAAATGTGTATAAAAACATAAGCGACAAACAAGACAGCACTATGAAATTTAATTGTTTTGAGATTACTAACATTATTATATTTAAATTTTTAATTCTAATAAAACCTTGAGTCAATAACTAGTAACTAACCATTAAATATTTGTAATTAAAATATAATGCGGATGAAAGGGTTTACTTACCACTGAGTCACGTAATTTTTTTCTAAAATAATTAAGCTATAATTAATACATTTAAGTTCAAAACGTTAATTTGTACATCGTGCACATATTTAAAACGTACGAATGATATAAATTTTTGATGATGCTATATGGACAAGGTGAAAGGTTATTGATAGGAGAGGAATTTTTGTTTGGTAAATAGGATATTAAGTAATTATTGATTATTAAATAACCACACTAATTATACAATTTTATTTTACAGGTGTTATCAACGGGCAGTTTTTTTTGTTTTAGTTTTAGTTTAATTTAATTAAGAAGATAGTTAGGTTAGTTAATTAAGAATAGAACATAAGTTAGTAAGTAAGTTAGATAGGTTGTAAATATTCTTTTTATTTGTGTTTTATGTTCGTTTTTTTATTTTTTTAATTAAATTATTATATACCGTGCTGAGGTTTTGAGTGTCCGTTCTAAAATTGACGTTGTTCTCATATACATTAATAAAAATCATTTCTGCAACAAGTCTTTTGTTAAAATTGGTTTCAAAATCTAAAATCGTAGGGTTATTAAAATTAAAATTATGTTGCAACTGGGTGTGATGTAATAACAACGCGGTTTTATCGGTCTTAGAACTATTAGTTTTTTTTACAGTCATATATATGATTTTGAATGCGGTTTTTAATTTTTGCTTTGTTTGACCAATATAACATCTGTCGCAATCACTGCAGTCAATTTTGTAAATGAGACACGATTTCTCTAAATCAGTGGTTTTATCTTTTAGTTTCGTGTAAAATCTATTGTATAGCGTGTTGTTATTATATAAGGCTATGTTAATGGTATTATTTTTAGTGTCTTTATGATTTGGTGACTCAAACCCGGAACGTTGATTAAGCTAGCATAACTTTTATTGTCAATGTTGGTCGTATTTGACACAGTAGTCGTCGGTGCAGGATCGTAATTAGGTGTTGGAGTGTTATTGTAGAGTAAACGTTTAATTATATAGGAGGGGTAATTGTTATTCTGTAGGATTTTTGTAGGATTTTTAGGTTTTCTGATGGAACTGAGGACTGCTTAATGTCAAGATTTTGTTTTTGATTGATTTAATTATGTTAATTTTTTGGTTATGGGGATGTTTTGAGAGGAAGTTGATGATTCTATTTGATGCCGTGGTTTTTGAGTACCAATCTATTAAGATGTTGTTAGAGTTTTTGATCAATAGGATGTCTAAAAGGGAATTTGATTATCGTTTTCGACTTCTATGGAAAATTGTAAGGACCGGGTATAGCTGTTAAATATGGAAAGGGTATAGTCAATTTGGTTTTTAGGAATGCAAGTTATTATGTCATCTACATACGAGAATAGGAACATTGGAGTAAAGTTTAAGTTATTCGTCACCCACGTTAGTAGATCATGCATGGTTAAATTAGCAAGGATCGGAGAAAAAGGATTGCCCATTGCAGTACCAAAAATCTGTTTATAGAATTGTCCTTTACATATAAAATAACTAGACTCAAATAAAAAGGTAGTAATATCTATGAATTCTTTTTTACTAAGTGTAGTAAATTCTGATATCTTAAGCCAATATTTATTGATTAGTTCTATCGTTAAGTCTTTTGAAATGTTAGTAAACAGCGACGTAACATCAAACGATATAAGTATGAAATTGTCGGGAACAATGACATTGGTAATTTTATCTTTTAGTTCAAACGAATTCTTAACATTGTAATTAAAAATATGTGAGATGTTAGCGACAATATTTGACATAAAAGTAGATAAAAAATATGTAGGTGACCCTATACATGAGACAATTGGTCTAAGCGGATAGTTTTCTTTATGAATTTTGACCAACCCGTAGTATTTAGGAGGTAAGCCTGTGTAGCACGTCAGTTTTTTATACGTATATTGGTCTATGTGACCTTTCTCAAAAAGAGATTTAACAATAAAGTTGTTTTTCTTTTGAACACTACTAGTTGGATCAAAATTCACTATTTTATAAGTTTTTATATCATTTAATAAATTATCTAATTTGTTATTATATTCTTGTGTAGTGATTAAAACTGTTGAATTTCCTTTATCTGATTTTGTGACAATGAGATGTTTTCTTTTTTATAAAATTACTTGTTGAATTTATTAATTTGAATATAAATTGATCTTGGGAGTTTTGTTTTTATGTTATTTTGGTTCGCAAAGTTGGTAATTATGTTCACTAATCTACCTCTGATGGCGTCTTTATCGTCGGGATTGACACGAGTAAGTATGTCTTCGCAATCTTTAATTATATTAACCATCGGTAGTTTCTGGTTATAGTTAAAAGTGAATTTAGGGCTTAAAGCGAGACATTGTTTTACTTTCTCGGGAATTTGTATGTTAGTGAGATTATAAATGCAATTTTTTGTATTAATGTTTTTGTTCCAACTTTGACCTCGTGTTATACGATCAAGTTTTTTATCGAGTTTGTTTTTATTTTTCCGCCTGCTGTTTTCGTTTTTAATTTTTAAAATTTTGGTCAACGTATAGAAGTCTTTAACATTTAGTAAGTTAGATAATTGTCGTTTTATATTATTAATTTCTTTGTTTAAGTTGAACAGACGCCAATACGTAATATCGATTTCGATGTGAAGTACTGATCGTTTAAATCGATTGATCGTCGAGTTAAGTTTGTTGTTATATGGCGTGTGTTCAGCTTGTATCAAATGTATATGTTTAAAAAATTGTTGTATATGATTAGGTGTCACATCTAAAGTTTTACAATTTTTTAAGAAAGTTTTTCTATTGTTGTACTTAGCTACTTTTATGCTGAGGTTTTGAGTGTCCGTTCTAAAATTGACGTTGTTCTCATATACATTAATAAAAATCATTTCTGCAACAAGTCTTTTGTTAAAATTGGTTTCAAAATCTAAAATCGTAGGGTTATTAAAATTAAAATTATGTTGCAACTGGGTGTGATGTAATAACAACGCGGTTTTATCGGTCTTAGAACTATTAGTTTTTTTTACAGTCATATATATGATTTTGAATGCGGTTTTTTAATTTTTGCTTTGTTTGACCAATATAACATCTGTCGCAATCACTGCAGTCAATTTTGTAAATGAGACACGATTTCTCTAAATCAGTGGTTTTATCTTTTAGTTTCGTGTAAAATCTATTGTATAGCGTGTTGTTATTATATAAGGCTATGTTAATGGTATTATTTTTAGTGTCTTTATGATTTGGTGACTCAAACCCGGAACGTTGATTAAGCTAGCATAACTTTTATTGTCAATGTTGGTCGTATTTGACACAGTAGTCGTCGGTGCAGGATCGTAATTAGGTGTTGGAGTGTTATTGTAGAGTAAACGTTTAATTATATAGGAGGGGTAATTGTTATTCTGTAGGATTTTTTGTAGGATTTTTAGGTTTTTCTGATGGAACTGAGGACTGCTTAATGTCAAGATTTTGTTTTTGATTGATTTAATTATGTTAATTTTTTGGTTATGGGGATGTTTTGAGAGGAAGTTGATGATTCTATTTGATGCCGTGGTTTTGAGTACCAATCTATTAAGATGTTGTTAGAGTTTTTGATCAATAGGATGTCTAAAAAGGGAATTTGATTATCGTTTTCGACTTCTATGGAAAATTGTAAGGACGGGTTATAGCTGTTAAATATGGAAAGGGTATAGTCAATTTGGTTTTTAGGAATGCAAGTTATTATGTCATCTACATACGAGAATAGGAACATTGGAGTAAAGTTTAAGTTATTCGTCACCCACGTTAGTAGATCATGCATGGTTAAATTAGCAAGGATCGGAGAAAAAGGATTGCCCATTGCAGTACCAAAAATCTGTTTATAGAATTGTCCTTTACATATAAAATAACTAGACTCAAATAAAAAGGTAGTAATATCTATGAATTGTTTTTTACTAAGTGTAGTAAATTCTGATATCTTAAGCCAATATTTATTGATTAGTTCTATCGTTAAGTCTTTTGAAATGTTAGTAAACAGCGACGTAACATCAAACGATATAAGTATGAAATTGTCGGGAACAATGACATTGGTAATTTTATCTTTTAGTTCAAACGAATTCTTAACATTGTAATTAAAAATATGTGAGATGTTAGCGACAATATTTGACATAAAAGTAGATAAAAAATATGTAGGTGACCCTATACATGAGACAATTGGTCTAAGCGGATAGTTTTCTTTATGAATTTTGACCAACCCGTAGTATTTAGGAGGTAAGCCTGTGTAGCACGTCAGTTTTTATACGTATATTGGTCTATGTGACCTTTCTCAAAAAAGAGATTTAACAATAAAGTTGTTTTTCTTTTGAACACTACTAGTTGGATCAAAATTCACTATTTTATAAGTTTTTATATCATTTAATAAATTATCTAATTTGTTATTATATTCTTGTGTAGTGATTAAAACTGTTGAATTTCCTTTATCTGATTTTGTGACAATGAGATGTTTTTCTTTTTTTATAAAATTACTTGTTGAATTTATTAATTTGAATATAAATTGATCTTGGGAGTTTTGTTTTTATGTTATTTTGGTTCGCAAAGTTGGTAATTATGTTCACTAATCTACCTCTGATGGCGTCTTTATCGTCGGGATTGACACGAGTAAGTATGTCTTCGCAATCTTTAATTATATTAACCATCGGTAGTTTCTGGTTATAGTTAAAAGTGAATTTAGGGCTTAAAGCGAGACATTGTTTTACTTTCTCGGGAATTTGTATGTTAGTGAGATTATAAATGCAATTTTTTGTATTAATGTTTTTGTTCCAACTTTGACCTCGTGTTATACGATCAAGTTTTTTATCGAGTTTGTTTTTATTTTTCCGCCTGCTGTTTTCGTTTTTAATTTTTAAAATTTTGGTCAACGTATAGAAGTCTTTAACATTTAGTAAGTTAGATAATTGTCGTTTTATATTATTAATTTCTTTGTTTAAGTTGAACAGACGCCAATACGTAATATCGATTTCGATGTGAAGTACTGATCGTTTAAATCGATTGATCGTCGAGTTAAGTTTGTTGTTATATGGCGTGTGTTCAGCTTGTATCAAATGTATATGTTTAAAAATTGTTGTATATGATTAGGTGTCACATCTAAAGTTTTACAATTTTTAAGAAAGTTTTCTATTGTTGTACTTAGCTACTTTTATGGTCAGATCTTGGATGCGTTTGATTAATTTGTACGTGTTTTGATTATAGTTTTTTCATTTCTTCGTGCCACGATGTTTGGTGAACCGGCAAGGTGTTCTGTGCCGCCATAATTGAAGGATGGGATTATTAATGAAACGGTTCGCCTCCTGGTGAGTGGTAAATTTCGGTTTTAATCAAATTAATGATTCCTTCTTGTAGGAGGTTGGATGAAAGCAACTACTTCAGTACTATTGCGACGTTTCGTGCTCGTGATGAACACTTCATCAGGCTCGCTAACTTTATTGTAAGAAACAAACATTTTAGTATACTTTATAACATAAAAACAAAGATTAAAAATGTGTATAAAAATGTGTATAAAAACATAAGCGACAAACAAGACAGCACTATGAAATTTAATTGTTTTGAGATTACTAACATTATTATATTTAAATTGTTAATTCTAATAAAACCTTGAGTCAATAACTAGTAACTAACCATTAAATATTTGTAATTAAAATATAATGCGGATGAAAGGGTTTACTTACCACTGAGTCACGTAATTTTTTCTAAAATAATTAAGCTATAATTAATACATTTAAGTTCAAAACGTTAATTTGTACATCGTGCACATATTTAAAACGTACGAATGATATAAATTTTTGATGATGCTATATGGACAAGGTGAAAGGTTATTGATAGGAGAGGAATTTTTGTTTGGTAAATAGGATATTAAGTAATTATTGATTATTAAATAACCACACTAATTATACAATTTTATTTTACAGGTGTTATCAACGGGCAGTTTTTTTGTTTTAGTTTTAGTTTAATTTAATTAAGAAGATAGTTAGGTTAGTTAATTAAGAATAGAACATAAGTTAGTAAGTAAGTTAGATAGGTTGTAAATATTCTTTTTATTTGTGTTTTATGTGCGGTTTTATTTTTTAATTAAATTATTATATACCGTGCTGAGGTTTTGAGTGTCCGTTCTAAAATTGACGTTGTTCTCATATACATTAATAAAAATCATTTCTGCAACAAGTCTTTTGTTAAAATTGGTTTCAAAATCTAAAATCGTAGGGTTATTAAAATTAAAATTATGTTGCAACTGGGTGTGATGTAATAACAACGCGGTTTTATCGGTCTTGGAACTATTAGTTTTTACAGTCATATATATGATTTTGAATGCGGTTTTTAATTTTTGCTTTGTTTGACCAATATAACATCTGTCGCAATCACTGCAGTCAATTTTGTAAATGAGACACGATTTCTCTAAATCAGTGGTTTTATCTTTTAGTTTCGTGTAAAATCTGTTGTATAGCGTGTTGTTATTATATAAGGCTATGTTAATGGTATTATTTTTAGTGTCTTTATGATTTGGTGACTCAAACCCGGAACGTTGATTAAGCTAGCATAACTTTTATTGTCAATGTTGGTCGTATTTGACACAGTAGTCGTCGGTGCAGGATCGTAATTAGGTGTTGGAGTGTTATTGTAGAGTAAACGTTTAATTATATAGGAGGGGTAATTGTTATTCTGTAGGATTTTTGTAGGATTTTTAGGTTTTTCTGATGGAACTGAGGACTGCTTAATGTCAAGATTTTGTTTTTGATTGATTTAATTATGTTAATTTTTTGGTTATGGGGATGTTTTGAAAGGAAGTTGATGATTCTATTTGATGCCGTGGTTTTTGAGTACCAATCTATTAAGATGTTGTTAGAGTTTTTGATCAATAGGATGTCTAAAAAGGGAATTTGATTATCGTTTTCGACTTCTATGGAAAATTGTAAGGACGGGTTATAGCTGTTAAATATGGAAAGGGTATAGTCAATTTGGTTTTTAGGAATGCAAGTTATTATGTCATCTACATACGAGAATAGGAACATTGGAGTAAAGTTTAAGTTATTCGTCACCCACGTTAGTAGATCATGCATGGTTAAATTAGCAAGGATCGGAGAAAAAGGATTGCCCATTGCAGTACCAAAAATCTGTTTATAGAATTGTCCTTTACATATAAAATAACTAGACTCAAATAAAAGGTAGTAATATCTATGAATTCTTTTTTACTAAGTGTAGTAAATTCTGATATCTTAAGCCAATATTTATTGATTAGTTCTATCGTTAAGTCTTTTGAAATGTTAGTAAACAGCGACGTAACATCAAACGATATAAGTATGAAATTGTCGGGAACAATGACATTGGTAATTTTATCTTTTAGTTCAAACGAATTCTTAACATTGTAATTAAAAATATGTGAGATGTTAGCGACAATATTTGACATAAAAGTAGATAAAAAATATGTAGGTGACCTTATACATGAGACAATTGGTCTAAGCGGATAGTTTTCTTTATGAATTTTGACCAACCCGTAGTATTTAGGAGGTAAGCCTGTGTAGCACGTCAGTTTTTTATACGTATATTGGTCTATGTGACCTTTCTCAAAAAGAGATTTAACAATAAAGTTGTTTTTCCTTTGAACACTACTAGTTGGATCAAAATTCACTTTTTTATAAGTTTTTATATCATTTAATAAATTATCTAATTTGTTATTATATTCTTGTGTAGTGATTAAAACTGTTGAATTTCCTTTATCTGATTTTGTGACAATGAGATGTTTTTCTTTTTATAAAATTACTTGTTAAATTTATTAATTTGAATATAAATTGATCTTGGGAGTTTTGTTTTTTATGTTATTTTGGTTCGCAAAGTTGGTAATTATGTTCACTAATCTACCTCTGATGGCGTCTTTATCGTCGGGATTGACACGAGTAAGTATGTCTTCGCAATCTTTAATTATATTAACCATCGGTAGGTTCTGGTTATAGTTAAAAGTGAATTTAGGGCTTAAAGCGAGACATTGTTTTACTTTCTCGGGAATTTGTATGTTAGTGAGATTATAAATGCAATTTTTTGTATTAATGTTTTTGTTCCAACTTTGACCTCGTGTTATACGATCAAGTTTTTTATCGAGTTTGTTTTTATTTTTCCGCCTGCTGTTTTCGTTTTTAATTTTTAAAATTTTGGTCAACGTATAGAAGTCTTTAACATTTAGTAAGTTAGATAATTGTCGTTTTATATTATTAATTTCTTTGTTTAAGTTGAACAGACGCCAATACGTAATATCGATTTCGATGTGAAGTACTGATCGTTTAAATCGATTGATCGTCGAGTTAAGTTTGTTGTTATATGGCGTGTGTTCAGCTTGTATCAAATGTATATGTTTAAAAAATTGTTGTATATGATTAGGTGTCACATCTAAAGTTTTACAATTTTTAAGAAAGTTTTTCTATTGTTGTACTTAGCTATTCCTCTCCTATCAATAACCTTTCACCTTGTCCATATAGCATCATCAAAAATTTATATCATTCGTACGTTTTAAATATGTGCACGATGTACAAATTAACGTTTTGAACTTAAATGTATTAATTATAGCTTAATTATTTTAGGAAAAGATTACGTGACTCAGTGGTAAGTAAACCCTTTCATCCGCATTATATTTTAATTACAAATATTTAATGGTTAGTTACTAGTTATTGACTCAAGGTTTTATTAGAATTAACAATTTAAATATAATAATGTTAGTAATCTCAAAACAATTAAATTTCATAGTGCTGTCTTGTTTGTCGCTTATGTTTTTATACACATTTTTTATACACATTTTTAATCTTTGTTTTTATGTTATAAAGTATACTAAAATGTTTGTTTCTTACAATAAAGTTAGCGAGCCTGATGAAGTGTTCATCACGAGCACGAAACGTCGCAATAGTACTGAAGTAGTTGCTTTCATCCAACCTCCTACAAGAAGGAATCATTAATTTGATTAAAACCGAAATTTACCACTCACCAGGAGGCGAACCGTTTCATTATCATTAACGTACAATAGTTCATATATAGTACCTATGCGATACCGGAAAACTACGGCAATGGAAAATGTCGAGAAAAACGAAACCAATTGCGTCAGCAACGTTTATTAATAATGATTATTATAATGTAGTAATAGCAGTCGCGTTTGCTAACTTTTGTGTTTTTGAAATGTTTTCATTAACGTACAATAGTTCATATATAGTACCTATGCGATAGCGGAAAACTACGGATATGGAAAATATTGAGAAAAACGATACCAATTGCGTCAGCAACGCTTATTAATAATGATTATTATAATGTAGTAATAGCAGTTGCGTTTGCTAACTTTTGTGTTTTTAAAATGTGTTCATTAACGTACAATAGTTAATATATAGTACCTATGCGATACCGGAAAACTACGGATATGGAAAATGTCGAGAAAAACGAAACCAATTGCGTCAGCAACGCTTATTAATAATGATAATTATAATGTAGTAATAGCAGTCGCGTTTGCTAACTTTTGTGTTTTTGAAATGTTTTCATTAAAGTACAATAGTTCATATATAGTACCTATGCGATACCGGAAAACTACGGATATGGAAAATGTCGAGAAAAACAATACCAATTGCGTCAGCAACGCTTATTAATAATAATTATTATAATGTAGTAATAGCAGTCGCGTTTGCTAACTTTTGTGTTTTTGAAATGTTTTCATTAACGTACAATAGTTCATATATAGTACTTATGCGATAGCGGAAAACTACGGATATAGAAAATTTCGAGAAAAATGATACCAATTGCGTCAGCAACGATTATTAATAATGATTATTATAATGTAGTAATAGCAGTCGCGTTTGCTAACTTTTGTGTTTTTGAAATGTTTTTATTAACGTACAATAGTTCATATATAGTACCTATGCGATACCGGAAAACTACGGATATAGAAAATGTCGAGAAAAACGATACCAATTGCGTCAGCAACGCTTATTAATAATGATTATTATAATGTAGTAATAGCAGTCGCGTTTGCTAACTTTTGTGTTTTTGAAATGTGTTCATTAACGTACAATAGTTCATATATAGTACCTATGCGATACCGGAAAACTACGGATATGGAAAATGTCGAGAAAAACAATACCAATTGCGTCAGCAACGCTTATTAATAATAATTATTATAATGTAGTAATAGCAGTCGCGTTTGCTAACTTTTGTGTTTTTGAAATGTTTTCATTAACGTACAATAGTTCATATATAGTACCTATGCGATACCGGAAAACTACGGATATGGAAAATATCGAGAAAAACGATACCAATTGCGTCAGCAACGCTTATTAATAATGATTATTATAATGTAGTAATAGCAGTCGCGTTTGCTAACTTTTGTGTTTTTGAAATGTTTTCATTAACGTACAATAGTTCATATATAGTACCTATGCGATACCGGAAAACTACGGATATGGAAAATGTCGAGAAAAACGATACCAATTGCGTCAGCAACGCTTATTAATAATAATTATTATAATGTAGTAATAGCAGTCGCGTTTGCTAACTTTTGTGTTTTTGAAATGTTTTCATTAACGTACAATAGTTCATATATAGTACCTATGCGATACCGGAAAACTACGGATATGGAAAATATCGAGAAAAACGATACCAATTGCGTCAGCAACGCTTGTTATTAATGAGTATTATAATGTAGTAATAGCAGTCGCGTTTGCTAACTTTTGTGTTTTTGAAATGTTTTCATTAACGTATAATAGTTCATATATAGTACTTATGCGATACCGGAAAACTACGGATATGGAAAATTTCGAGAAAAATGATACCAATTGCGTCAGCAACGCTTATTAATAATGATTATTATAATGTAGTAATAGCAGTCGCGTTTGCTAACTTTTGTGTTTTTGAAATGTTTTCATTAACGTACAATAGTTCATATATAGTACCTATGCGATACCGGAAAACTACGGATATGGAAAATGTCGAGAAAAACGATACCAATTGCGTCAGCAACGCTTATTAATAATGATTATTATAATGTAGTAATAGCAGTCGCGTTTGCTAACTTTTGTGTTTTTGAAATGTGTTCATTAACGTACAATTGTTCATATATAGTACCTATGCGATACCGGAAAACTACGGATATGGAAAATATCGAGAAAAACGATACCAATTGCGTCAGCAACGCTTATTATTAATGAGTATTATAATGTAGTAATAGCAGTCGCGTTTGCTAACTTTTGTGTTTTTGAAATGTTTTCATTAACGTACAATAGTTCATATATAGTACCTATGCGATAGCGGAAAACTACGGATATGGAAAATATCGAGAAAAACGATACCAATTGCGTCAGCAACGCTTATTAATAATGATTATTATAATGTAGTAATAGCAGTTGCGTTTGCTAACTTTTGTGTTTTTAAAATGTGTTCATTAACGTACAATAGTTAATATATAGTACCTATGCGATACCGGAAAACTACGGATATCAAAAATGTCGAGAAAAACGAAACCAATTGCGTCAGCAACGCTTATTAATAATAATTATTATAATGTAGTAATAGCAGTTGCGTTTGCTAACTTTTGTGTTTTTGAAATGTGTTCATTAACGTACAATAGTTCATATATAGTACCTATGCGATACCGGAAAACTACGGATATGGAAAATATCGAGAAAAACGATACCAATTGCGTCAGCAACGCTTATTAATAATGAGTATTATAATGTAGTAATAGCAGTCGCGTTTGCTAACTTTTGTGTTTTTGAAATGTTTTCATTACCGTACAATAGTTCATATATAGTACCTATGCGATACCGGAAAACTACGGATATGGAAAATGTCGAAAGAAACGATACCAATAGCGTCAGCAACGATTATTCATAATGATTATTATAATGTAGTAATAGCAGTCGCGTTTGCTAACTTTTGTGTTTTTGAAATGTTTTCATTAACGTACAATAGTTCATATATAGTACCTATGCGATACCGGAAAACTACGGATATTGAAAATGTCGAGAAAAACGATACCAAATGCGTCAGCAACGCTTATTAATAATGATTATTATAATGTAGTATTAGCAGTCGCGTTTGCTAAGTTTTGTGTTTTTGAAATATTATCATTAACGTACAATAGTTCATATATAGTACCTATGCGATACCGGAAAACTACGGATATGGAAAATATCGAGAAAAACGATACCAATTGCGTCAGCAACGCTTATTAATAATGATTATTATAATGTAGTAATAGCAGTTGCGTTTGCTAACTTTTGTGTTTTTAAAATGTGTTCATTAACGTACAATAGTTAATATATAGTACCTATGCGATACCGGAAAACTACGGATATGGAAAATATCGAGAAAAACGATACCAATTGCGTCAGCAACGCTTATTAATAATGATTATTATAATGTAGTAATAGCAGTTGCGTTTGCTAACTTTTGTGTTTTTAAAATGTGTTCATTAACGTACAATAGTTAATATATAGTACCTATGCGATACCGGAAAACTACGGATATGGAAAATGTCGAGAAAAACGATACCAATTGCGTCAGCAACGCTTATTAATAATGATTATTATAATGTAGTAATAGCAGTCGCGTTTGCTAACTTTTGTGTTTTTGAAATGTGTTCATTAACGTACAATAGTTCATATATAGTACCTATGCGATACCGGAAAACTACGGATATGGAAAATGTCGAGAAAAACGATACCAATTGCGTCAGCAACGCTTATTAATAATGATTATTATAATGTAGTAATAGCAGTCGCGTTTGCTAACTTTTGTGTTTTTGAAATGTGTTCATTAACGTACAATAGTTCATATATAGTACCTATGCGATACCGGAAAACTACGGATATGGAAAATATCGAGAAAAACGATACCAATTGCGTCAGCAACGCTTATTAATAATGATTATTATAATGTAGTAATAGCAGTCGCGTTTGCTAACTTTTGTGTTTTTGAAATGTTTTCATTAAAGTACAATAGTTCATATATAGTACCTATGCGATACCGGAAAACTACGGATATGGAAAATGTCGAGAAAAACAATACCAATTGCGTCAGCAACGCTTATTAATAATAATTATTATAATGTAGTAATAGCAGTCGCGTTTGCTAACTTTTGTGTTTTTGAAATGTTTTCATTAACGTACAATAGTTCATATATAGTACCTATGCGATACCGGAAAACTACGGATATGGAAAATATCGAGAAAAACGATACCAATTGCGTCAGCAACGCTTATTAATAATGATTATTATAATGTAGTAATAGCAGTCGCGTTTGCTAACTTTTGTGTTTTTGAAATGTTTTCATTAACGTACAATAGTTCATATATAGTACTTATGCGATACCGGAAAACTACGGATATGGAAAATTTCGAGAAAAATGATACCAATTGCGTCAGCAACGCTTATTAATAATGATTATTATAATGTAGTAATAGCAGTCGCGTTTGCTAACTTTTGTGTTTTTGAAATGTTTTCATTAACGTACAATAGTTCATATATAGTACCTATGCGATACCGGAAAACTACGGATATAGAAAATGTCGAGAAAAACGATACCAATTGCGTCAGCAACGCTTATTAATAATGATTATTATAATGTAGTAATAGCAGTCGCGTTTGCTAACTTTTGTGTTTTTGAAATGTGTTCATTAACGTACAATAGTTCATATATAGTACCTATGCGATACCGGAAAACTACGGATATGGAAAATGTCGAGAAAAACGATACCAATTGCGTCAGCAACGCTTATTAATAATGATTATTATAATGTAGTAATAGCAGTCGCGTTTGCTAACTTTTGTGTTTTTGAAATGTGTTCATTAACGTACAATTGTTCATATATAGTACCTATGCGATACCGGAAAACTACGGATATGGAAAATATCGAGAAAAACGATACCAATTGCGTCAGCAACGCTTATTAATAATGATTATTATAATGTAGTAATAGCAGTCGCGTTTGCTAACTTTTGTGTTTTTGAAATGTTTTCATTAACGTACAATAGTTCATATATAGTACCTATGCGATAGCGGAAAACTACGGATATGGAAAATATCGAGAAAAACGATACCAATTGCGTCAGCAACGCTTATTAATAATGATTATTATAATGTAGTAATAGCAGTTGCGTTTGCTAACTTTTGTGTTTTTGAAATGTGTTCATTAACGTACAATAGTTAATATATAGTACCTATGCGATACCGGAAAACTACGGATATGGAAAATGTCGAGAAAAACGAAACCAATTGCGTCAGCAACGCTTATTAATAATAATTATTATAATGTAGTAATAGCAGTCGCGTTTGCTAACTTTTGTGTTTTTGAAATGTGTTCATTAACGTACAATAGTTCATATATAGTACCTATGCGATACCGGAAAACTACGGATATGGAAAATATCGAGAAAAACGATACCAATTGCGTCAGCAACGCTTATTAATAATGATTATTATAATGTAGTAATAGCAGTCGCGTTTGCTAACTTTTGTGTTTTTGAAATGTTTTCATTAACGTACAATAGTTCATATATAGTACCTATGCGATACCGGAAAACTACGGATATGGAAAATGTCGAGAAAAACAATACCAATTGCGTCAGCAACGCTTATTAATAATGATTATTATAATGTAGTAATAGCAGTCGCGTTTGCTAACTTTTGTGTTTTTGAAATGTTTTCATTAACGTACAATAGTTCATATATAGTACCTATGCGATACCGGAAAACTACGGATATGGAAAATATCGAGAAAAACGATACCAATTGCGTCAGCAACGCTTATTAATAATGATTATTATAATGTAGTAATAGCAGTCGCGTTTGCTAACTTTTGTGTTTTTGAAATGTTTTCATTAACGTACAATAGTTCATATATAGTACCTATGCGATACCGGAAAACTACGGATATGGAAAATGTCGAGAAAAACGATACCAATTGCGTCAGCAACGCTTATTAATAATGATTATTATAATGTAGTAATAGCAGTCGCGTTTGCTAACTTTTGTGTTTTTGAAATGTTTTCATTAACGTACAATAGTTCATATATAGTACCTATGCGATACCGGAAAACTACGGATATGGAAAATGTCGAGAAAAACGATACCAATTGCGTCAGCAACGCTTATTAATAATGATTATTATAATGTAGTAATAGCAGTCGCGTTTGCTAACTTTTGTGTTTTTGAAATGTGTTCATTAACGTACAATAGTTCATATATAGTACCTATGCGATACCGGAAAACTACGGATATGGAAAATGTCGAGAAAAACGATACCAATTGCGTCAGCAACGCTTATTAATAATGATTATTATAATGTAGTAATAGCAGTCGCGTTTGCTAACTTTTGTGTTTTTGAAATGTTTTCATTAACGTACAATAGTTCATATATAGTACCTATGCGATACCGGAAAACTACGGATATGGAAAATATCGAGAAAAACGATACCAATTGCGTCAGCAACGCTTATTAATAATGATTATTATAATGTAGTAATAGCAGTCGCGTTTGCTAACTTTTGTGTTTTTGAAATGTTTTCATTAACGTACAATAGTTCATATATAGTACCTATGCGATACCGGAAAACTACGGATATGGAAAATATCGAGAAAAACGATACCAATTGCGTCAGCAACGCTTATTAATAATGATTATTATAATGTAGTAATAGCAGTCGCGTTTGCTAACTTTTGTGTTTTTGAAATGTGTTCATTAACGTACAATAGTTCATATATAGTACCTATGCGATACCGGAAAACTACGGATATGGAAAATGTCGAGAAAAACGATACCAATTGCGTCAGCAACGCTTATTAATAATGATTATTATAATGTAGTAATAGCAGTCGCGTTTGCTAACTTTTGTGTTTTTGAAATGTTTTCATTAACGTACAATAGTTCATATATAGTACCTATGCGATACCGGAAAACTACGGATATGGAAAATGTCGAGAAAAACGATACCAATTGCGTCAGCAACGCTTATTAATAATGATTATTATAATGTAGTAATAGCAGTCGCGTTTGCTAACTTTTGTGTTTTTGAAATGTTTTCATTAACGTACAATAGTTCATATATAGTACCTATGCGATACCGGAAAACTACGGATATGGAAAATGTCGAGAAAAACGATACCAATTGCGTCAGCAACGCTTATTAATAATGATTATTATAATGTAGTAATAGCAGTCGCGTTTGCTAACTTTTGTGTTTTTGAAATGTTTTCATTAACGTACAATAGTTCATATATAGTACCTATGCGATACCGGAAAACTACGGATATGGAAAATGTCGAGAAAAACGATACCAATTGCGTCAGCAACGCTTATTAATAATGATTATTATAATGTAGTAATAGCAGTCGCGTTTGCTAACTTTTGTGTTTTTGAAATGTTTTCATTAACGTACAATAGTTCATATATAGTACCTATGCGATACCGGAAAACTACGGATATGGAAAATATCGAGAAAAACGATACCAATTGCGTCAGCAACGCTTATTAATAATGATTATTATAATGTAGTAATAGCAGTCGCGTTTGCTAACTTTTGTGTTTTTGAAATGTGTTCATTAACGTACAATAGTTCATATATAGTACCTATGCGATACCGGAAAACTACGGATATGGAAAATGTCGAGAAAAACGATACCAATTGCGTCAGCAACGCTTATTAATAATGATTATTATAATGTAGTAATAGCAGTCGCGTTTGCTAACTTTTGTGTTTTTGAAATGTGTTCATTAACGTACAATAGTTCATATATAGTACCTATGCGATACCGGAAAACTACGGATATGGAAAATGTCGAGAAAAACGATACCAATTGCGTCAGCAACGCTTATTAATAATGATTATTATAATGTAGTAATAGCAGTCGCGTTTGCTAACTTTTGTGTTTTTGAAATGTTTTCATTAACGTACAATAGTTTATATATAGTACCTATGCGATACCGGAAAACTACGGATATGGAAAATGTCGAGAAAAACAATACCAATTGCGTCAGCAACGCTTATTAATAATGATTATTATAATGTAGTAATAGCAGTCGCGTTTGCTAACTTTTGTGTTTTTGAAATGTTTTCATTAACGTACAATAGTTCATATATAGTACCTATGCGATACCGGAAAACTACGGATATGGAAAATGTCGAGAAAAACGATACCAATTGCGTCAGCAACGCTTATTAATAATGATTATTATAATGTAGTAATAGCAGTCGCGTTTGCTAACTTTTGTGTTTTTGAAATGTTTTCATTAACGTACAATAGTTCATATATAGTACCTATGCGATACCGGAAAACTACGGATATGGAAAATGTCGAGAAAAACGATACCAATTGCGTCAGCAACGCTTATTAATAATGATTATTATAATGTAGTAATAGCAGTCGCGTTTGCTAACTTTTGTGTTTTTGAAATGTTTTCATTAACGTACAATAGTTCATATATAGTACCTATGCGATACCGGAAAACTACGGATATGGAAAATGTCGAGAAAAACGATACCAATTGCGTCAGCAACGCTTATTAATAATGATTATTATAATGTAGTAATAGCAGTCGCGTTTGCTAACTTTTGTGTTTTTGAAATGTTTTCATTAACGTACAATAGTTCATATATAGTACCTATGCGATACCGGAAAACTACGGATATGGAAAATGTCGAGAAAAACGATACCAATTGCGTCAGCAACGCTTATTAATAATGATTATTATAATGTAGTAATAGCAGTCGCGTTTGCTAACTTTTGTGTTTTTGAAATGTTTTCATTAACGTACAATAGTTCATATATAGTACCTATGCGATACCGGAAAACTACGGATATGGAAAATGTCGAGAAAAACGATACCAATTGCGTCAGCAACGCTTATTAATAATGATTATTATAATGTAGTAATAGCAGTCGCGTTTGCTAACTTTTGTGTTTTTGAAATGTTTTCATTAACGTACAATAGTTCATATATAGTACCTATGCGATACCGGAAAACTACGGATATGGAAAATGTCGAGAAAAACGATACCAATTGCGTCAGCAACGCTTATTAATAATGATTATTATAATGTAGTAATAGCAGTCGCGTTTGCTAACTTTTGTGTTTTTGAAATGTTTTCATTAACGTACAATAGTTCATATATAGTACCTATGCGATAGCGGAAAACTACGGATATGGAAAATGTCGAGAAAAACGATACCAATTGCGTCAGCAACGCTTATTAATAATGATTATTATAATGTAGTAATAGCAGTCGCGTTTGCTAACTTTTGTGTTTTTGAAATGTTTTCATTAACGTACAATAGTTCATATATAGTACCTATGCGATACCGGAAAACTACGGATATGGAAAATGTCGAGAAAAACGATACCAATTGCGTCAGCAACGCTTATTAATAATGATTATTATAATGTAGTAATAGCAGTCGCGTTTGCTAACTTTTGTGTTTTTGAAATGTTTTCATTAACGTACAATAGTTCATATATAGTACCTATGCGATACCGGAAAACTACGGATATGGAAAATGTCGAGAAAAACGATACCAATTGCGTCAGCAACGCTTATTAATAATGATTATTATAATGTAGTAATAGCAGTCGCGTTTGCTAACTTTTGTGTTTTTGAAATGTTTTCATTAACGTACAATAGTTCATATATAGTACCTATGCGATACCGGAAAACTACGGATATGGAAAATGTCGAGAAAAACGATACCAATTGCGTCAGCAACGCTTATTAATAATGATTATTATAATGTAGTAATAGCAGTCGCGTTTGCTAACTTTTGTGTTTTTGAAATGTTTTCATTAACGTACAATAGTTCATATATAGTACCTATGCGATACCGGAAAACTACGGCAATGGAAAATGTCGAGAAAAACGAAACCAATTGCGTCAGCAACGCTTATTAATAATGATTATTATAATGTAGTAATAGCAGTCGCGTTTGCTAACTTTTGTGTTTTTGAAATGTTTTCATTAACGTACAATAGTTCATATATAGTACCTATGCGATACCGGAAAACTACGGATATGGAAAATGTCGAGAAAAACGATACCAATTGCGTCAGCAACGCTTATTAATAATGATTATTATAATGTAGTAATAGCAGTCGCGTTTGCTAACTTTTGTGTTTTTGAAATGTTTTCATTAACGTACAATAGTTCATATATAGTACCTATGCGATACCGGAAAACTACGGATATGGAAAATGTCGAGAAAAACGATACCAATTGCGTCAGCAACGCTTATTAATAATGATTATTATAATGTAGTAATAGCAGTCGCGTTTGCTAACTTTTGTGTTTTTGAAATGTTTTCATTAACGTACAATAGTTCATATATAGTACCTATGCGATACCGGAAAACTACGGATATGGAAAATGTCGAGAAAAACGATACCAATTGCGTCAGCAACGCTTATTAATAATGATTATTATAATGTAGTAATAGCAGTCGCGTTTGCTAACTTTTGTGTTTTTGAAATGTTTTCATTAACGTACAATAGTTCATATATAGTACCTATGCGATACCGGAAAACTACGGATATGGAAAATGTCGAGAAAAACGATACCAATTGCGTCAGCAACGCTTATTAATAATGATTATTATAATGTAGTAATAGCAGTCGCGTTTGCTAACTTTTGTGTTTTTGAAATGTTTTCATTAACGTACAATAGTTCATATATAGTACCTATGCGATACCGGAAAACTACGGATATGGAAAATGTCGAGAAAAACGATACCAATTGCGTCAGCAACGCTTATTAATAATGATTATTATAATGTAGTAATAGCAGTCGCGTTTGCTAACTTTTGTGTTTTTGAAATGTTTTCATTAACGTACAATAGTTCATATATAGTACCTATGCGATACCGGAAAACTACGGATATGGAAAATGTCGAGAAAAACGATACCAATTGCGTCAGCAACGCTTATTAATAATGATTATTATAATGTAGTAATAGCAGTCGCGTTTGCTAACTTTTGTGTTTTTGAAATGTTTTCATTAACGTACAATAGTTCATATATAGTACCTATGCGATACCGGAAAACTACGGATATGGAAAATGTCGAGAAAAACGATACCAATTGCGTCAGCAACGCTTATTAATAATGATTATTATAATGTAGTAATAGCAGTCGCGTTTGCTAACTTTTGTGTTTTTGAAATGTTTTCATTAACGTACAATAGTTCATATATAGTACCTATGCGATACCGGAAAACTACGGATATGGAAAATGTCGAGAAAAACGATACCAATTGCGTCAGCAACGCTTATTAATAATGATTATTATAATGTAGTAATAGCAGTCGCGTTTGCTAACTTTTGTGTTTTTGAAATGTTTTCATTAACGTACAATAGTTCATATATAGTACCTATGCGATAGCGGAAAACTACGGATATGGAAAATGTCGAGAAAAACGATACCAATTGCGTCAGCAACGCTTATTAATAATGATTATTATAATGTAGTAATAGCAGTCGCGTTTGCTAACTTTTGTGTTTTTGAAATGTTTTCATTAACGTACAATAGTTCATATATAGTACCTATGCGATACCGGAAAACTACGGATATGGAAAATGTCGAGAAAAACGATACCAATTGCGTCAGCAACGCTTATTAATAATGATTATTATAATGTAGTAATAGCAGTCGCGTTTGCTAACTTTTGTGTTTTTGAAATGTTTTCATTAACGTACAATAGTTCATATATAGTACCTATGCGATACCGGAAAACTACGGATATGGAAAATGTCGAGAAAAACGATACCAATTGCGTCAGCAACGCTTATTAATAATGATTATTATAATGTAGTAATAGCAGTCGCGTTTGCTAACTTTTGTGTTTTTGAAATGTTTTCATTAACGTACAATAGTTCATATATAGTACCTATGCGATACCGGAAAACTACGGATATGGAAAATGTCGAGAAAAACGATACCAATTGCGTCAGCAACGCTTATTAATAATGATTATTATAATGTAGTAATAGCAGTCGCGTTTGCTAACTTTTGTGTTTTTGAAATGTTTTCATTAACGTACAATAGTTCATATATAGTACCTATGCGATAGCGGAAAACTACGGATATGGAAAATGTCGAGAAAAACGATACCAATTGCGTCAGCAACGCTTATTAATAATGATTATTATAATGTAGTAATAGCAGTCGCGTTTGCTAACTTTTGTGTTTTTGAAATGTTTTCATTAACGTACAATAGTTCATATATAGTACCTATGCGATACCGGAAAACTACGGATATGGAAAATGTCGAGAAAAACGATACCAATTGCGTCAGCAACGCTTATTAATAATGATTATTATAATGTAGTAATAGCAGTCGCGTTTGCTAACTTTTGTGTTTTTGAAATGTTTTCATTAACGTACAATAGTTCATATATAGTACCTATGCGATACCGGAAAACTACGGATATGGAAAATGTCGAGAAAAACGATACCAATTGCGTCAGCAACGCTTATTAATAATGATTATTATAATGTAGTAATAGCAGTCGCGTTTGCTAACTTTTGTGTTTTTGAAATGTTTTCATTAACGTACAATAGTTCATATATAGTACCTATGCGATACCGGAAAACTACGGATATGGAAAATGTCGAGAAAAACGATACCAATTGCGTCAGCAACGCTTATTAATAATGATTATTATAATGTAGTAATAGCAGTCGCGTTTGCTAACTTTTGTGTTTTTGAAATGTTTTCATTAACGTACAATAGTTCATATATAGTACCTATGCGATACCGGAAAACTACGGATATGGAAAATGTCGAGAAAAACGATACCAATTGCGTCAGCAACGCTTATTAATAATGATTACTATAATGTAGTAATAGCAGTCGCGTTTGCTAACTTTTGTGTTTTTGAAATGTTTTCATTAACGTACAATAGTTCATATATAGTACCTATGCGATACCGGAAAACTACGGATATGGAAAATGTCGAGAAAAACGATACCAATTGCGTCAGCAACGCTTATTAATAATGATTATTATAATGTAGTAATAGCAGTCGCGTTTGCTAACTTTTGTGTTTTTGAAATGTTTTCATTAACGTACAATAGTTCATATATAGTACCTATGCGATACCGGAAAACTACGGATATGGAAAATGTCGAGAAAAACGATACCAATTGCGTCAGCAACGCTTATTAATAATGATTATTATAATGTAGTAATAGCAGTCGCGTTTGCTAACTTTTGTGTTTTTGAAATGTTTTCATTAACGTACAATAGTTCATATATAGTACCTATGCGATACCGGAAAACTACGGATATGGAAAATGTCGAGAAAATCGATACCAATTGCGTCAGCAACGCTTATTAATAATGATTATTATAATGTAGTAATAGCAGTCGCGTTTGCTAACTTTTGTGTTTTTGAAATGTTTTCATTAACGTACAATAGTTCATATATAGTACCTATGCGATACCGGAAAACTACGGATATGGAAAATGTCGAGAAAAACGATACCAATTGCGTCAGCAACGCTTATTAATAATGATTATTATAATGTAGTAATAGCAGTCGCGTTTGCTAACTTTTGTGTTTTTGAAATGTTTTCATTAACGTACAATAGTTCATATATAGTACCTATGCGATACCGGAAAACTACGGATATGGAAAATGTCGAGAAAATCGATACCAATTGCGTCAGCAACGCTTATTAATAATGATTATTATAATGTAGTAATAGCAGTCGCGTTTGCTAACTTTTGTGTTTTTGAAATGTTTTCATTAACGTACAATAGTTCATATATAGTACCTATGCGATACCGGAAAACTACGGATATGGAAAATGTCGAGAAAAACGATACCAATTGCGTCAGCAACGCTTATTAATAATGATTATTATAATGTAGTAATAGCAGTCGCGTTTGCTAACTTTTGTGTTTTTGAAATGTTTTCATTAACGTACAATAGTTCATATATAGTACCTATGCGATACCGGAAAACTACGGATATGGAAAATGTCGAGAAAATCGATACCAATTGCGTCAGCAACGCTTATTAATAATGATTATTATAATGTAGTAATAGCAGTCGCGTTTGCTAACTTTTGTGTTTTTGAAATGTTTTCATTAACGTACAATAGTTCATATATAGTACCTATGCGATACCGGAAAACTACGGATATGGAAAATGTCGAGAAAAACGATACCAATTGCGTCAGCAACGCTTATTAATAATGATTACTATAATGTAGTAATAGCAGTCGCGTTTGCTAACTTTTGTGTTTTTGAAATGTTTTCATTAACGTACAATAGTTCATATATATTACCTATGCGATACCGGAAAACTACGGATATGGAAAATGTCGAGAAAATCGATACCAATTGCGTCAGCAACGCTTATTAAAAATGATTATTATAATGTAGTAATAGCAGTCGCGTTTGCTAACTTTTGTGTTTTTGAAATGTTTTCATTAACGTACAATAGTTCATATATATTACCTATGCGATACCGGAAAACTACGGATATGGAAAATGTCGAGAAAAACGATACCAATTGCGTCAGGAACGCTTATTAATAATGATTACTATAATGTAGTAATAGCAGTCGCGTTTGCTAACTTTTGTGTTTTTGAAATGTTTTCATTAACGTACAATAGTTCATATATATTACCTATGCGATACCGGAAAACTACGGATATGGAAAATGTCGAGAAAATCGATACCAATTGCGTCAGCAACGCTTATTAAAAATGATTATTATAATGTAGTAATAGCAGTCGCGTTTGCTAACTTTTGTGTTTTTAAAATGTTTTCATTAACGTACAATAGTACATATATAGTACCTATGCGATACCGGAAAACTACGGATATGGAAAATGTCGAGAAAAACGATACCAATTGCGTCAGGAACGCTTATTAATAATGATTACTATAATGTAGTAATAGCAGTCGCGTTTGCTAACTTTTGTGTTTTTGAAATGTTTTCATTAACGTACAATAGTTCATATATATTACCTATGCGATACCGGAAAACTACGGATATGGAAAATGTCGAGAAAATCGATACCAATTGCGTCAGCAACGCTTATTAAAAATGATTATTATAATGTAGTAATAGCAGTCGCGTTTGCTAACTTTTGTGTTTTTGAAATGTTTTCATTAACGTACAATAGTTCATATATAGTACCTATGCGATACCGGAAAACTACGGATATGGAAAATGTCGAGAAAAACGATACCAATTGCGTCAGCAACGCTTATTAATAATGATTACTATAATGTAGTAATAGCAGTCGCGTTTGCTAACTTTTGTGTTTTTGAAATGTTTTCATTAACGTACAATAGTTCATATATAGTACCTATGCGATACCGGAAAACTACGGATATGGAAAATGTCGAGAAAATCGATACCAATTGCGTCAGCAACGCTTATTAATAATGATTATTATAATGTAGTAATAGCAGTCGCGTTTGCTAACTTTTGTGTTTTTAAAATGTTTTCATTAACGTACAATAGTTCATATATAGTACCTATGCGATACCGGAAAACTACGGATATGGAAAATGTCGAGAAAAACGATACCAATTGCGTCAGCAACGCTTATTAATAATGATTATTATAATGTAGTAATAGCAGTCGCGTTTGCTAACTTTTGTGTTTTTGAAATGTTTTCATTAACGTACAATAGTTCATATATAGTACCTATGCGATACCGGAAAACTACGGATATGGAAAATGTCGAGAAAAACGATACCAATTGCGTCAGCAACGCTTATTAATAATGATTATTATAATGTAGTAATAGCAGTCGCGTTTGCTAACTTTTGTGTTTTTGAAATGTTTTCATTAACGTACAATAGTTCATATATAGTACCTATGCGATACCGGAAAACTACGGATATGGAAAATGTCGAGAAAAACGATACCAATTGCGTCAGCAACGCTTATTAATAATGATTACTATAATGTAGTAATAGCAGTCGCGTTTGCTAACTTTTGTGTTTTTGAAATGTTTTCATTAACGTACAATAGTTCATATATAGTACCTATGCGATACCGGAAAACTACGGATATGGAAAATGTCGAGAAAAACGATACCAATTGCGTCAGCAACGCTTATTAATAATGATTATTATAATGTAGTAATAGCAGTCGCGTTTGCTAACTTTTGTGTTTTTGAAATGTTTTCATTAACGTACAATAGTTCATATATAGTACCTATGCGATACCGGAAAACTACGGATATGGAAAATGTCGAGAAAAACGATACCAATTGCGTCAGCAACGCTTATTAATAATGATTATTATAATGTAGTAATAGCAGTCGCGTTTGCTAACTTTTGTGTTTTTGAAATGTTTTCATTAACGTACAATAGTTCATATATAGTACCTATGCGATACCGGAAAACTACGGATATGGAAAATGTCGAGAAAAACGATACCAATTGCGTCAGCAACGCTTATTAATAATGATTATTATAATGTAGTAATAGCAGTCGCGTTTGCTAACTTTTGTGTTTTTGAAATGTTTTCATTAACGTACAATAGTTCATATATAGTACCTATGCGATACCGGAAAACTACGGATATGGAAAATGTCGAGAAAAACGATACCAATTGCGTCAGCAACGCTTATTAATAATGATTATTATAATGTAGTAATAGCAGTCGCGTTTGCTAACTTTTGTGTTTTTGAAATGTTTTCATTAACGTACAATAGTTCATATATAGTACCTATGCGATACCGGAAAACTACGGATATGGAAAATGTCGAGAAAAACGATACCAATTGCGTCAGCAACGCTTATTAATAATGATTATTATAATGTAGTAATAGCAGTCGCGTTTGCTAACTTTTGTGTTTTTGAAATGTTTTCATTAACGTACAATAGTTCATATATAGTACCTATGCGATACCGGAAAACTACGGATATGGAAAATGTCGAGAAAAACGATACCAATTGCGTCAGCAACGCTTATTAATAATGATTATTATAATGTAGTAATAGCAGTCGCGTTTGCTAACTTTTGTGTTTTTGAAATGTTTTCATTAACGTACAATAGTTCATATATAGTACCTATGCGATACCGGAAAACTACGGATATGGAAAATGTCGAGAAAAACGATACCAATTGCGTCAGCAACGCTTATTAATAATGATTATTATAATGTAGTAATAGCAGTCGCGTTTGCTAACTTTTGTGTTTTTGAAATGTTTTCATTAACGTACAATAGTTCATATATAGTACCTATGCGATACCGGAAAACTACGGATATGGAAAATGTCGAGAAAAACGATACCAATTGCGTCAGCAACGCTTATTAATAATGATTATTATAATGTAGTAATAGCAGTCGCGTTTGCTAACTTTTGTGTTTTTGAAATGTTTTCATTAACGTACAATAGTTCATATATAGTACCTATGCGATACCGGAAAACTACGGATATGGAAAATGTCGAGAAAAACGATACCAATTGCGTCAGCAACGCTTATTAATAATGATTATTATAATGTAGTAATAGCAGTCGCGTTTGCTAACTTTTGTGTTTTTGAAATGTTTTCATTAACGTACAATAGTTCATATATAGTACCTATGCGATACCGGAAAACTACGGATATGGAAAATGTCGAGAAAAACGATACCAATTGCGTCAGCAACGCTTATTAATAATGATTATTATAATGTAGTAATAGCAGTCGCGTTTGCTAACTTTTGTGTTTTTGAAATGTTTTCATTAACGTACAATAGTTCATATATAGTACCTATGCGATACCGGAAAACTACGGATATGGAAAATGTCGAGAAAAACGATACCAATTGCGTCAGCAACGCTTATTAATAATGATTATTATAATGTAGTAATAGCAGTCGCGTTTGCTAACTTTTGTGTTTTTGAAATGTTTTCATTAACGTACAATAGTTCATATATAGTACCTATGCGATACCGGAAAACTACGGATATGGAAAATGTCGAGAAAAACGATACCAATTGCGTCAGCAACGCTTATTAATAATGATTATTATAATGTAGTAATAGCAGTCGCGTTTGCTAACTTTTGTGTTTTTGAAATGTTTTCATTAACGTACAATAGTTCATATATAGTACCTATGCGATACCGGAAAACTACGGATATGGAAAATGTCGAGAAAAACGATACCAATTGCGTCAGCAACGCTTATTAATAATGATTATTATAATGTAGTAATAGCAGTCGCGTTTGCTAACTTTTGTGTTTTTGAAATGTTTTCATTAACGTACAATAGTTCATATATAGTACCTATGCGATACCGGAAAACTACGGATATGGAAAATGTCGAGAAAAACGATACCAATTGCGTCAGCAACGCTTATTAATAATGATTATTATAATGTAGTAATAGCAGTCGCGTTTGCTAACTTTTGTGTTTTTGAAATGTTTTCATTAACGTACAATAGTTCATATATAGTACCTATGCGATACCGGAAAACTACGGATATGGAAAATGTCGAGAAAAACGATACCAATTGCGTCAGCAACGCTTATTAATAATGATTATTATAATGTAGTAATAGCAGTCGCGTTTGCTAACTTTTGTGTTTTTGAAATGTTTTCATTAACGTACAATAGTTCATATATAGTACCTATGCGATACCGGAAAACTACGGATATGGAAAATGTCGAGAAAAACGATACCAATTGCGTCAGCAACGCTTATTAATAATGATTATTATAATGTAGTAATAGCAGTCGCGTTTGCTAACTTTTGTGTTTTTGAAATGTTTTCATTAACGTACAATAGTTCATATATAGTACCTATGCGATACCGGAAAACTACGGATATGGAAAATGTCGAGAAAAACGATACCAATTGCGTCAGCAACGCTTATTAATAATGATTATTATAATGTAGTAATAGCAGTCGCGTTTGCTAACTTTTGTGTTTTTGAAATGTTTTCATTAACGTACAATAGTTCATATATAGTACCTATGCGATACCGGAAAACTACGGATATGGAAAATGTCGAGAAAAACGATACCAATTGCGTCAGCAACGCTTATTAATAATGATTATTATAATGTAGTAATAGCAGTCGCGTTTGCTAACTTTTGTGTTTTTGAAATGTTTTCATTAACGTACAATAGTTCATATATAGTACCTATGCGATACCGGAAAACTACGGATATGGAAAATGTCGAGAAAAACGATACCAATTGCGTCAGCAACGCTTATTAATAATGATTATTATAATGTAGTAATAGCAGTCGCGTTTGCTAACTTTTGTGTTTTTGAAATGTTTTCATTAACGTACAATAGTTCATATATAGTACCTATGCGATACCGGAAAACTACGGATATGGAAAATGTCGAGAAAAACGATACCAATTGCGTCAGCAACGCTTATTAATAATGATTATTATAATGTAGTAATAGCAGTCGCGTTTGCTAACTTTTGTGTTTTTGAAATGTTTTCATTAACGTACAATAGTTCATATATATTACCTATGCGATACCGGAAAACTACGGATATGGAAAATGTCGAGAAAATCGATACCAATTGCGTCAGCAACGCTTATTAATAATGATTATTATAATGTAGTAATAGCAGTCGCGTTTGCTAACTTTTGTGTTTTTGAAATGTTTTCATTAACGTACAATAGTTCATATATAGTACCTATGCGATACCGGAAAACTACGGATATGGAAAATGTCGAGAAAAACGATACCAATTGCGTCAGCAACGCTTATTAATAATGATTACTATAATGTAGTAATAGCAGTCGCGTTTGCTAACTTTTGTGTTTTTGAAATGTTTTCATTAACGTACAATAGTTCATATATATTACCTATGCGATACCGGAAAACTACGGATATGGAAAATGTCGAGAAAATCGATACCAATTGCGTCAGCAACGCTTATTAATGATGATTATTATAATGTAGTAATAGCAGTCGCGTTTGCTAACTTTTGTGTTTTTGAAATGTTTTCATTAACGTACAATAGTTCATATATAGTACCTATGCGATACCGGAAAACTACGGATATGGAAAATGTCGAGAAAAACGATACCAATTGCGTCAGCAACGCTTATTAATAATGATTACTATAATGTAGTAATAGCAGTCGCGTTTGCTAACTTTTGTGTTTTTGAAATGTTTTCATTAACGTACAATAGTTCATATATATTACCTATGCGATACCGGAAAACTACGGATATGGAAAATGTCGAGAAAATCGATACCAATTGCGTCAGCAACGCTTATTAAAAATGATTATTATAATGTAGTAATAGCAGTCGCGTTTGCTAACTTTGTGTTTTTGAAATGTTTTCATTAACGTACAATAGTTCATATATAGTACCTATGCGATACCGGAAAACTACGGATATGGAAAATGTCGAGAAAAACGATACCAATTGCGTCAGGAACGCTTATTAATAATGATTACTATAATGTAGTAATAGCAGTCGCGTTTGCTAACTTTTGTGTTTTTGAAATGTTTTCATTAACGTACAATAGTTCATATATATTACCTATGCGATACCGGAAAACTACGGATATGGAAAATGTCGAGAAAATCGATACCAATTGCGTCAGCAACGCTTATTAAAAATGATTATTATAATGTAGTAATAGCAGTCGCGTTTGCTAACTTTTGTGTTTTTGAAATGTTTTCATTAACGTACAATAGTTCATATATAGTACCTATGCGATACCGGAAAACTACGGATATGGAAAATGTCGAGAAAAACGATACCAATTGCGTCAGCAACGCTTATTAATAATGATTACTATAATGTAGTAATAGCAGTCGCGTTTGCTAACTTTTGTGTTTTTGAAATGTTTTCATTAACGTACAATAGTTCATATATATTACCTATGCGATACCGGAAAACTACGGATATGGAAAATGTCGAGAAAAACGATACCAATTGCGTCAGCAACGCTTATTAATAATGATTATTATAATGTAGTAATAGCAGTCGCGTTTGCTAACTTTTGTGTTTTTGAAATGTTTTCATTAACGTACAATAGTTCATATATAGTACCTATGCGATACCGGAAAACTACGGATATGGAAAATGTCGAGAAAAACGATACCAATTGCGTCAGCAACGCTTATTAATAATGATTATTATAATGTAGTAATAGCAGTCGCGTTTGCTAACTTTTGTGTTTTTGAAATGTTTTCATTAACGTACAATAGTTCATATATAGTACCTATGCGATACCGGAAAACTACGGATATGGAAAATGTCGAGAAAAACGATACCAATTGCGTCAGCAACGCTTATTAATAATGATTATTATAATGTAGTAATAGCAGTCGCGTTTGCTAACTTTTGTGTTTTTGAAATGTTTTCATTAACGTACAATAGTTCATATATAGTACCTATGCGATACCGGAAAACTACGGATATGGAAAATGTCGAGAAAAACGATACCAATTGCGTCAGCAACGCTTATTAATAATGATTATTATAATGTAGTAATAGCAGTCGCGTTTGCTAACTTTTGTGTTTTTGAAATGTTTTCATTAACGTACAATAGTTCATATATAGTACCTATGCGATACCGGAAAACTACGGATATGGAAAATGTCGAGAAAAACGATACCAATTGCGTCAGCAACGCTTATTAATAATGATTATTATAATGTAGTAATAGCAGTCGCGTTTGCTAACTTTTGTGTTTTTGAAATGTTTTCATTAACGTACAATAGTTCATATATAGTACCTATGCGATACCGGAAAACTACGGATATGGAAAATGTCGAGAAAAACGATACCAATTGCGTCAGCAACGCTTATTAATAATGATTATTATAATGTAGTAATAGCAGTCGCGTTTGCTAACTTTTGTGTTTTTGAAATGTTTTCATTAACGTACAATAGTTCATATATAGTACCTATGCGATACCGGAAAACTACGGATATGGAAAATGTCGAGAAAAACGATACCAATTGCGTCAGCAACGCTTATTAATAATGATTATTATAATGTAGTAATAGCAGTCGCGTTTGCTAACTTTTGTGTTTTTGAAATGTTTTCATTAACGTACAATAGTTCATATATAGTACCTATGCGATACCGGAAAACTACGGATATGGAAAATGTCGAGAAAAACGATACCAATTGCGTCAGCAACGCTTATTAATAATGATTATTATAATGTAGTAATAGCAGTCGCGTTTGCTAACTTTTGTGTTTTTGAAATGTTTTCATTAACGTACAATAGTTCATATATAGTACCTATGCGATACCGGAAAACTACGGATATGGAAAATGTCGAGAAAAACGATACCAATTGCGTCAGCAACGCTTATTAATAATGATTATTATAATGTAGTAATAGCAGTCGCGTTTGCTAACTTTTGTGTTTTTGAAATGTTTTCATTAACGTACAATAGTTCATATATAGTACCTATGCGATACCGGAAAACTACGGATATGGAAAATGTCGAGAAAAACGATACCAATTGCGTCAGCAACGCTTATTAATAATGATTATTATAATGTAGTAATAGCAGTCGCGTTTGCTAACTTTTGTGTTTTTGAAATGTTTTCATTAACGTACAATAGTTCATATATAGTACCTATGCGATACCGGAAAACTACGGATATGGAAAATGTCGAGAAAAACGATACCAATTGCGTCAGCAACGCTTATTAATAATGATTATTATAATGTAGTAATAGCAGTCGCGTTTGCTAACTTTTGTGTTTTTGAAATGTTTTCATTAACGTACAATAGTTCATATATAGTACCTATGCGATACCGGAAAACTACGGATATGGAAAATGTCGAGAAAAACGATACCAATTGCGTCAGCAACGCTTATTAATAATGATTATTATAATGTAGTAATAGCAGTCGCGTTTGCTAACTTTTGTGTTTTTGAAATGTTTTCATTAACGTACAATAGTTCATATATAGTACCTATGCGATACCGGAAAACTACGGATATGGAAAATGTCGAGAAAAACGATACCAATTGCGTCAGCAACGCTTATTAATAATGATTATTATAATGTAGTAATAGCAGTCGCGTTTGCTAACTTTTGTGTTTTTGAAATGTTTTCATTAACGTACAATAGTTCATATATAGTACCTATGCGATACCGGAAAACTACGGATATGGAAAATGTCGAGAAAAACGATACCAATTGCGTCAGCAACGCTTATTAATAATGATTATTATAATGTAGTAATAGCAGTCGCGTTTGCTAACTTTTGTGTTTTTGAAATGTTTTCATTAACGTACAATAGTTCATATATAGTACCTATGCGATACCGGAAAACTACGGATATGGAAAATGTCGAGAAAAACGATACCAATTGCGTCAGCAACGCTTATTAATAATGATTATTATAATGTAGTAATAGCAGTCGCGTTTGCTAACTTTTGTGTTTTTGAAATGTTTTCATTAACGTACAATAGTTCATATATAGTACCTATGCGATACCGGAAAACTACGGATATGGAAAATGTCGAGAAAAACGATACCAATTGCGTCAGCAACGCTTATTAATAATGATTATTATAATGTAGTAATAGCAGTCGCGTTTGCTAACTTTTGTGTTTTTGAAATGTTTTCATTAACGTACAATAGTTCATATATAGTACCTATGCGATACCGGAAAACTACGGATATGGAAAATGTCGAGAAAAACGATACCAATTGCGTCAGCAACGCTTATTAATAATGATTATTATAATGTAGTAATAGCAGTCGCGTTTGCTAACTTTTGTGTTTTTGAAATGTTTTCATTAACGTACAATAGTTCATATATAGTACCTATGCGATACCGGAAAACTACGGATATGGAAAATGTCGAGAAAAACGATACCAATTGCGTCAGCAACGCTTATTAATAATGATTATTATAATGTAGTAATAGCAGTCGCGTTTGCTAACTTTGTGTTTTTGAAATGTTTTCATTAACGTACAATAGTTCATATATAGTACCTATGCGATACCGGAAAACTACGGATATGGAAAATGTCGAGAAAAACGATACCAATTGCGTCAGCAACGCTTATTAATAATGATTATTATAATGTAGTAATAGCAGTCGCGTTTGCTAACTTTTGTGTTTTTGAAATGTTTTCATTAACGTACAATAGTTCATATATAGTACCTATGCGATACCGGAAAACTACGGATATGGAAAATGTCGAGAAAAACGATACCAATTGCGTCAGCAACGCTTATTAATAATGATTATTATAATGTAGTAATAGCAGTCGCGTTTGCTAACTTTTGTGTTTTTGAAATGTTTTCATTAACGTACAATAGTTCATATATAGTACCTATGCGATACCGGAAAACTACGGATATGGAAAATGTCGAGAAAAACGATACCAATTGCGTCAGCAACGCTTATTAATAATGATTATTATAATGTAGTAATAGCAGTCGCGTTTGCTAACTTTGGGGGTTTTGAAATGTTTTCATTAACGTACAATAGTTCATATATAGTACCTATGCGATACCGGAAAACTACGGATATGGAAAATGTCGAGAAAAACGATACCAATTGCGTCAGCAACGCTTATTAATAATGATTATTATAATGTAGTAATAGCAGTCGCGTTTGCTAACTTTTGTGTTTTTGAAATGTTTTCATTAACGTACAATAGTTCATATATAGTACCTATGCGATACCGGAAAACTACGGATATGGAAAATGTCGAGAAAAACGATACCAATTGCGTCAGCAACGCTTATTAATAATGATTATTATAATGTAGTAATAGCAGTCGCGTTTGCTAACTTTTGTGTTTTTGAAATGTTTTCATTAACGTACAATAGTTCATATATAGTACCTATGCGATACCGGAAAACTACGGATATGGAAAATGTCGAGAAAAACGATACCAATTGCGTCAGCAACGCTTATTAATAATGATTATTATAATGTAGTAATAGCAGTCGCGTTTGCTAACTTTTGTGTTTTTGAAATGTTTTCATTAACGTACAATAGTTCATATATAGTACCTATGCGATACCGGAAAACTACGGATATGGAAAATGTCGAGAAAAACGATACCAATTGCGTCAGCAACGCTTATTAATAATGATTATTATAATGTAGTAATAGCAGTCGCGTTTGCTAACTTTTGTGTTTTTGAAATGTTTTCATTAACGTACAATAGTTCATATATAGTACCTATGCGATACCGGAAAACTACGGATATGGAAAATGTCGAGAAAAACGATACCAATTGCGTCAGCAACGCTTATTAATAATGATTATTATAATGTAGTAATAGCAGTCGCGTTTGCTAACTTTTGTGTTTTTGAAATGTTTTCATTAACGTACAATAGTTCATATATAGTACCTATGCGATACCGGAAAACTACGGATATGGAAAATGTCGAGAAAAACGATACCAATTGCGTCAGCAACGCTTATTAATAATGATTATTATAATGTAGTAATAGCAGTCGCGTTTGCTAACTTTTGTGTTTTTGAAATGTTTTCATTAACGTACAATAGTTCATATATAGTACCTATGCGATACCGGAAAACTACGGATATGGAAAATGTCGAGAAAAACGATACCAATTGCGTCAGCAACGCTTATTAATAATGATTATTATAATGTAGTAATAGCAGTCGCGTTTGCTAACTTTTGTGTTTTTGAAATGTTTTCATTAACGTACAATAGTTCATATATAGTACCTATGCGATACCGGAAAACTACGGATATGGAAAATGTCGAGAAAAACGATACCAATTGCGTCAGCAACGCTTATTAATAATGATTATTATAATGTAGTAATAGCAGTCGCGTTTGCTAACTTTTGTGTTTTTGAAATGTTTTCATTAACGTACAATAGTTCATATATAGTACCTATGCGATACCGGAAAACTACGGATATGGAAAATGTCGAGAAAAACGATACCAATTGCGTCAGCAACGCTTATTAATAATGATTATTATAATGTAGTAATAGCAGTCGCGTTTGCTAACTTTTGTGTTTTTGAAATGTTTTCATTAACGTACAATAGTTCATATATAGTACCTATGCGATACCGGAAAACTACGGATATGGAAAATGTCGAGAAAAACGATACCAATTGCGTCAGCAACGCTTATTAATAATGATTATTATAATGTAGTAATAGCAGTCGCGTTTGCTAACTTTTGTGTTTTTGAAATGTTTTCATTAACGTACAATAGTTCATATATAGTACCTATGCGATACCGGAAAACTACGGATATGGAAAATGTCGAGAAAAACGATACCAATTGCGTCAGCAACGCTTATTAATAATGATTATTATAATGTAGTAATAGCAGTCGCGTTTGCTAACTTTTGTGTTTTTGAAATGTTTTCATTAACGTACAATAGTTCATATATAGTACCTATGCGATACCGGAAAACTACGGATATGGAAAATGTCGAGAAAAACGATACCAATTGCGTCAGCAACGCTTATTAATAATGATTATTATAATGTAGTAATAGCAGTCGCGTTTGCTAACTTTTGTGTTTTTGAAATGTTTTCATTAACGTACAATAGTTCATATATAGTACCTATGCGATACCGGAAAACTACGGATATGGAAAATGTCGAGAAAAACGATACCAATTGCGTCAGCAACGCTTATTAATAATGATTATTATAATGTAGTAATAGCAGTCGCGTTTGCTAACTTTTGTGTTTTTGAAATGTTTTCATTAACGTACAATAGTTCATATATAGTACCTATGCGATACCGGAAAACTACGGATATGGAAAATGTCGAGAAAAACGATACCAATTGCGTCAGCAACGCTTATTAATAATGATTATTATAATGTAGTAATAGCAGTCGCGTTTGCTAACTTTTGTGTTTTTGAAATGTTTTCATTAACGTACAATAGTTCATATATAGTACCTATGCGATACCGGAAAACTACGGATATGGAAAATGTCGAGAAAAACGATACCAATTGCGTCAGCAACGCTTATTAATAATGATTATTATAATGTAGTAATAGCAGTCGCGTTTGCTAACTTTTGTGTTTTTGAAATGTTTTCATTAACGTACAATAGTTCATATATAGTACCTATGCGATACCGGAAAACTACGGATATGGAAAATGTCGAGAAAAACGATACCAATTGCGTCAGCAACGCTTATTAATAATGATTATTATAATGTAGTAATAGCAGTCGCGTTTGCTAACTTTTGTGTTTTTGAAATGTTTTCATTAACGTACAATAGTTCATATATAGTACCTATGCGATACCGGAAAACTACGGATATGGAAAATGTCGAGAAAAACGATACCAATTGCGTCAGCAACGCTTATTAATAATGATTATTATAATGTAGTAATAGCAGTCGCGTTTGCTAACTTTTGTGTTTTTGAAATGTTTTCATTAACGTACAATAGTTCATATATAGTACCTATGCGATACCGGAAAACTACGGATATGGAAAATGTCGAGAAAAACGATACCAATTGCGTCAGCAACGCTTATTAATAATGATTATTATAATGTAGTAATAGCAGTCGCGTTTGCTAACTTTTGTGTTTTTGAAATGTTTTCATTAACGTACAATAGTTCATATATAGTACCTATGCGATACCGGAAAACTACGGATATGGAAAATGTCGAGAAAAACGATACCAATTGCGTCAGCAACGCTTATTAATAATGATTATTATAATGTAGTAATAGCAGTCGCGTTTGCTAACTTTTGTGTTTTTGAAATGTTTTCATTAACGTACAATAGTTCATATATAGTACCTATGCGATACCGGAAAACTACGGATATGGAAAATGTCGAGAAAAACGATACCAATTGCGTCAGCAACGCTTATTAATAATGATTATTATAATGTAGTAATAGCAGTCGCGTTTGCTAACTTTTGTGTTTTTGAAATGTTTTCATTAACGTACAATAGTTCATATATAGTACCTATGCGATACCGGAAAACTACGGATATGGAAAATGTCGAGAAAAACGATACCAATTGCGTCAGCAACGCTTATTAATAATGATTATTATAATGTAGTAATAGCAGTCGCGTTTGCTAACTTTTGTGTTTTTGAAATGTTTTCATTAACGTACAATAGTTCATATATAGTACCTATGCGATACCGGAAAACTACGGATATGGAAAATGTCGAGAAAAACGATACCAATTGCGTCAGCAACGCTTATTAATAATGATTATTATAATGTAGTAATAGCAGTCGCGTTTGCTAACTTTTGTGTTTTTGAAATGTTTTCATTAACGTACAATAGTTCATATATAGTACCTATGCGATACCGGAAAACTACGGATATGGAAAATGTCGAGAAAAACGATACCAATTGCGTCAGCAACGCTTATTAATAATGATTATTATAATGTAGTAATAGCAGTCGCGTTTGCTAACTTTTGTGTTTTTGAAATGTTTTCATTAACGTACAATAGTTCATATATAGTACCTATGCGATACCGGAAAACTACGGATATGGAAAATGTCGAGAAAAACGATACCAATTGCGTCAGCAACGCTTATTAATAATGATTATTATAATGTAGTAATAGCAGTCGCGTTTGCTAACTTTTGTGTTTTTGAAATGTTTTCATTAACGTACAATAGTTCATATATAGTACCTATGCGATACCGGAAAACTACGGATATGGAAAATGTCGAGAAAAACGATACCAATTGCGTCAGCAACGCTTATTAATAATGATTATTATAATGTAGTAATAGCAGTCGCGTTTGCTAACTTTTGTGTTTTTGAAATGTTTTCATTAACGTACAATAGTTCATATATAGTACCTATGCGATACCGGAAAACTACGGATATGGAAAATGTCGAGAAAAACGATACCAATTGCGTCAGCAACGCTTATTAATAATGATTATTATAATGTAGTAATAGCAGTCGCGTTTGCTAACTTTTGTGTTTTTGAAATGTTTTCATTAACGTACAATAGTTCATATATAGTACCTATGCGATACCGGAAAACTACGGATATGGAAAATGTCGAGAAAAACGATACCAATTGCGTCAGCAACGCTTATTAATAATGATTATTATAATGTAGTAATAGCAGTCGCGTTTGCTAACTTTTGTGTTTTTGAAATGTTTTCATTAACGTACAATAGTTCATATATAGTACCTATGCGATACCGGAAAACTACGGATATGGAAAATGTCGAGAAAAACGATACCAATTGCGTCAGCAACGCTTATTAATAATGATTATTATAATGTAGTAATAGCAGTCGCGTTTGCTAACTTTTGTGTTTTTGAAATGTTTTCATTAACGTACAATAGTTCATATATAGTACCTATGCGATACCGGAAAACTACGGATATGGAAAATGTCGAGAAAAACGATACCAATTGCGTCAGCAACGCTTATTAATAATGATTATTATAATGTAGTAATAGCAGTCGCGTTTGCTAACTTTTGTGTTTTTGAAATGTTTTCATTAACGTACAATAGTTCATATATAGTACCTATGCGATACCGGAAAACTACGGATATGGAAAATGTCGAGAAAAACGATACCAATTGCGTCAGCAACGCTTATTAATAATGATTATTATAATGTAGTAATAGCAGTCGCGTTTGCTAACTTTTGTGTTTTTGAAATGTTTTCATTAACGTACAATAGTTCATATATAGTACCTATGCGATAGCGGAAAACTACGGATATGGAAAATGTCGAGAAAAACGATACCAATTGCGTCAGCAACGCTTATTAATAATGATTATTATAATGTAGTAATAGCAGTCGCGTTTGCTAACTTTTGTGTTTTTGAAATGTTTTCATTAACGTACAATAGTTCATATATAGTACCTATGCGATACCGGAAAACTACGGATATGGAAAATGTCGAGAAAAACGATACCAATTGCGTCAGCAACGCTTATTAATAATGATTATTATAATGTAGTAATAGCAGTCGCGTTTGCTAACTTTTGTGTTTTTGAAATGTTTTCATTAACGTACAATAGTTCATATATAGTACCTATGCGATACCGGAAAACTACGGATATGGAAAATGTCGAGAAAAACGATACCAATTGCGTCAGCAACGCTTATTAATAATGATTATTATAATGTAGTAATAGCAGTCGCGTTTGCTAACTTTTGTGTTTTTGAAATGTTTTCATTAACGTACAATAGTTCATATATAGTACCTATGCGATACCGGAAAACTACGGATATGGAAAATGTCGAGAAAAACGATACCAATTGCGTCAGCAACGCTTATTAATAATGATTATTATAATGTAGTAATAGCAGTCGCGTTTGCTAACTTTTGTGTTTTTGAAATGTTTTCATTAACGTACAATAGTTCATATATAGTACCTATGCGATACCGGAAAACTACGGATATGGAAAATGTCGAGAAAAACAATACCAATTGCGTCAGCAACGCTTATTAATAATGATTATTATAATGTAGTAATAGCAGTCGCGTTTGCTAACATTTGTGTTTTTTGAAATGTTTTCATTAACGTACAATAGTTCATATATAGTACCTATGCGATACCGGAAAACTACGGATATGGAAAATATCGAGAAAAACGATACCAATTGCGTCAGCAACGCTTATTAATAATGATTATTATAATGTAGTAATAGCAGTCGCGTTTGCTAACTTTTGTGTTTTTGAAATGTTTTCATTAACGTACAATAGTTCATATATAGTACCTATGCGATACCGGAAAACTACGGATATGGAAAATGTCGAGAAAAACGATACCAATTGCGTCAGCAACGCTTATTAATAATGATTATTATAATGTAGTAATAGCAGTCGCGTTTGCTAACTTTTGTGTTTTTGAAATGTTTTCATTAACGTACAATAGTTCATATATAGTACCTATGCGATACCGGAAAACTACGGATATGGAAAATGTCGAGAAAAACGATACCAATTGCGTCAGCAACGCTTATTAATAATGATTATTATAATGTAGTAATAGCAGTCGCGTTTGCTAACTTTTGTGTTTTTGAAATGTTTTCATTAACGTACAATAGTTCATATATAGTACCTATGCGATACCGGAAAACTACGGATATGGAAAATGTCGAGAAAAACGATACCAATTGCGTCAGCAACGCTTATTAATAATGATTATTATAATGTAGTAATAGCAGTCGCGTTTGCTAACTTTTGTGTTTTTGAAATGTTTTCATTAACGTACAATAGTTCATATATAGTACCTATGCGATACCGGAAAACTACGGATATGGAAAATGTCGAGAAAAACGATACCAATTGCGTCAGCAACGCTTATTAATAATGATTATTATAATGTAGTAATAGCAGTCGCGTTTGCTAACTTTTGTGTTTTTGAAATGTTTTCATTAACGTACAATAGTTCATATATAGTACCTATGCGATACCGGAAAACTACGGATATGGAAAATGTCGAGAAAAACGATACCAATTGCGTCAGCAACGCTTATTAATAATGATTATTATAATGTAGTAATAGCAGTCGCGTTTGCTAACTTTTGTGTTTTTGAAATGTTTTCATTAACGTACAATAGTTCATATATAGTACCTATGCGATACCGGAAAACTACGGATATGGAAAATGTCGAGAAAAACGATACCAATTGCGTCAGCAACGCTTATTAATAATGATTATTATAATGTAGTAATAGCAGTCGCGTTTGCTAACTTTTGTGTTTTTGAAATGTTTTCATTAACGTACAATAGTTCATATATAGTACCTATGCGATACCGGAAAACTACGGATATGGAAAATGTCGAGAAAAACGATACCAATTGCGTCAGCAACGCTTATTAATAATGATTATTATAATGTAGTAATAGCAGTCGCGTTTGCTAACTTTTGTGTTTTTGAAATGTTTTCATTAACGTACAATAGTTCATATATAGTACCTATGCGATACCGGAAAACTACGGATATGGAAAATGTCGAGAAAAACGATACCAATTGCGTCAGCAACGCTTATTAATAATGATTATTATAATGTAGTAATAGCAGTCGCGTTTGCTAACTTTTGTGTTTTTGAAATGTTTTCATTAACGTACAATAGTTCATATATAGTACCTATGCGATACCGGAAAACTACGGATATGGAAAATGTCGAGAAAAACGATACCAATTGCGTCAGCAACGCTTATTAATAATGATTATTATAATGTAGTAATAGCAGTCGCGTTTGCTAACTTTTGTGTTTTTGAAATGTTTTCATTAACGTACAATAGTTCATATATAGTACCTATGCGATACCGGAAAACTACGGATATGGAAAATGTCGAGAAAAACGATACCAATTGCGTCAGCAACGCTTATTAATAATGATTATTATAATGTAGTAATAGCAGTCGCGTTTGCTAACTTTTGTGTTTTTGAAATGTTTTCATTAACGTACAATAGTTCATATATAGTACCTATGCGATACCGGAAAACTACGGATATGGAAAATGTCGAGAAAAACGATACCAATTGCGTCAGCAACGCTTATTAATAATGATTATTATAATGTAGTAATAGCAGTCGCGTTTGCTAACTTTTGTGTTTTTGAAATGTTTTCATTAACGTACAATAGTTCATATATAGTACCTATGCGATACCGGAAAACTACGGATATGGAAAATGTCGAGAAAAACGATACCAATTGCGTCAGCAACGCTTATTAATAATGATTATTATAATGTAGTAATAGCAGTCGCGTTTGCTAACTTTTGTGTTTTTGAAATGTTTTCATTAACGTACAATAGTTCATATATAGTACCTATGCGATACCGGAAAACTACGGATATGGAAAATGTCGAGAAAAACGATACCAATTGCGTCAGCAACGCTTATTAATAATGATTATTATAATGTAGTAATAGCAGTCGCGTTTGCTAACTTTTGTGTTTTTGAAATGTTTTCATTAACGTACAATAGTTCATATATAGTACCTATGCGATACCGGAAAACTACGGATATGGAAAATGTCGAGAAAAACGATACCAATTGCGTCAGCAACGCTTATTAATAATGATTATTATAATGTAGTAATAGCAGTCGCGTTTGCTAACTTTTGTGTTTTTGAAATGTTTTCATTAACGTACAATAGTTCATATATAGTACCTATGCGATACCGGAAAACTACGGATATGGAAAATGTCGAGAAAAACGATACCAATTGCGTCAGCAACGCTTATTAATAATGATTATTATAATGTAGTAATAGCAGTCGCGTTTGCTAACTTTTGTGTTTTTGAAATGTTTTCATTAACGTACAATAGTTCATATATAGTACCTATGCGATACCGGAAAACTACGGATATGGAAAATGTCGAGAAAAACGATACCAATTGCGTCAGCAACGCTTATTAATAATGATTATTATAATGTAGTAATAGCAGTCGCGTTTGCTAACTTTTGTGTTTTTGAAATGTTTTCATTAACGTACAATAGTTCATATATAGTACCTATGCGATACCGGAAAACTACGGATATGGAAAATGTCGAGAAAAACGATACCAATTGCGTCAGCAACGCTTATTAATAATGATTATTATAATGTAGTAATAGCAGTCGCGTTTGCTAACTTTTGTGTTTTTGAAATGTTTTCATTAACGTACAATAGTTCATATATAGTACCTATGCGATACCGGAAAACTACGGATATGGAAAATGTCGAGAAAAACGATACCAATTGCGTCAGCAACGCTTATTAATAATGATTATTATAATGTAGTAATAGCAGTCGCGTTTGCTAACTTTTGTGTTTTTGAAATGTTTTCATTAACGTACAATAGTTCATATATAGTACCTATGCGATACCGGAAAACTACGGATATGGAAAATGTCGAGAAAAACGATACCAATTGCGTCAGCAACGCTTATTAATAATGATTATTATAATGTAGTAATAGCAGTCGCGTTTGCTAACTTTTGTGTTTTTGAAATGTTTTCATTAACGTACAATAGTTCATATATAGTACCTATGCGATACCGGAAAACTACGGATATGGAAAATGTCGAGAAAAACGATACCAATTGCGTCAGCAACGCTTATTAATAATGATTATTATAATGTAGTAATAGCAGTCGCGTTTGCTAACTTTTGTGTTTTTGAAATGTTTTCATTAACGTACAATAGTTCATATATAGTACCTATGCGATACCGGAAAACTACGGATATGGAAAATGTCGAGAAAAACGATACCAATTGCGTCAGCAACGCTTATTAATAATGATTATTATAATGTAGTAATAGCAGTCGCGTTTGCTAACTTTTGTGTTTTTGAAATGTTTTCATTAACGTACAATAGTTCATATATAGTACCTATGCGATACCGGAAAACTACGGATATGGAAAATGTCGAGAAAAACGATACCAATTGCGTCAGCAACGCTTATTAATAATGATTATTATAATGTAGTAATAGCAGTCGCGTTTGCTAACTTTTGTGTTTTTGAAATGTTTTCATTAACGTACAATAGTTCATATATAGTACCTATGCGATACCGGAAAACTACGGATATGGAAAATGTCGAGAAAAACGATACCAATTGCGTCAGCAACGCTTATTAATAATGAGTATTATAATGTAGTAATAGCAGTCGCGTTTGCTAACTTTTGTGTTTTTGAAATGTTTTCATTAACGTATAATAGTTCATATATAGTACTTATGCGATACCGGAAAACTACGGATATGGAGAATGTCGAGAAATACGATACCAATTGCGTCAGCAACGCTTATTAATAATGATTATTATAATGTAGTAATAGCAGTCGCGTTTGCTAACTTTTGTGTTTTTGAAACTTATTCATTAACGTACAATAGTTCATATATAGTACCTATGCGATACCGGAAAACTACGGATATGGAAAATGTCGAAAAAAAACGATACCAATTGCGTCAGCAACGCTTATTAATAATGATTATTATAATGTAGTAGAAGCAGTCGCGTTTGCTAACTTTTGTGTTTTTGAAATGTTTTCATTAACGTACAATAGTTTATATATAGTACCTATGCGATAGCGGAAAACTACGGATATGGAAAATATCGAGAAAAACGGTACCAATTGCGTCAGCAACGCTTATTAATAATGATTATTATAATGTAGTAATAGCAGTTGCGTTTGCTAACTTTTGTGTTTTTAAAATGTGTTCATTAACGTACAATAGTTAATATATAGTACCTATGCGATACCGGAAAACTACGGATATGGAAAATATCGAGAAAAACGATACCAATTGCGTCAGCAACGCTTATTATTAATGAGTATTATAATGTAGTAATAGCAGTCGCGTTTGCTAACTTTTGTGTTTTTGAAATGATTTGATTAACGTATAATAGTTCATATATAGTACTTATGCGATACCGGAAAACTACGGATATGGAGAATGTCGAGAAATACGATACCAATTGCGTCAGCAACGCTTATTAATAATGATTATTATAATGTAGTAATAGCAGTCGCGTTTGCTAACTTTTGTGTTTTTGAAATGTGTCCATTAACGTACAATAGTTCATATATAGTACCTATGCGATACCGGAAAACTACGGTTATGGAAAATGTCGAGAAAAACGATACCAATTGCGTCAGCAACGCTTATTAATAATGATTATTATAATGTAGTAATAGCAGTCGCGTTTTCTAACTTTTGTGTTTTTGAAATGTGTTCATTAACGTACAATTGTTCATATATAGTACCTATGCGATACCGGAAAACTACGGATATGGAAAATATCGAGAAAAACGATACCAATTGCGTCAGCAACGCTTATTATTAATAAGTATTATAATGTAGTAATAGCAGTCGCGTTTGCTAACTTTTGTGTTTTTGAAATGTTTTCGTTAACGTATAATAGTTCATATATAGTACTTATGCGATACCGGAAAACTACGGATATGGAGAATGTCGAGAAATACGATACCAATTGCGTCAGCAACGCTTATTAATAATGATTATTATAATGTAGTAATAGCAGTCGCGTTTGCTAACTTTTGTGTTTTTGAAATGTTTTCATTAACGTACAATAGTTCATATATAGTACCTATGCGATACCGGAAAACTACGGATATTAAAAATGTCGAGAAAAACGATACCAAATGCGTCAGCAACGCTTATTAATAATGATTATTATAATGTAGTAATAGCAGTCGCGTTTGCTAAGTTTTGTGTTTTTGAAATATTATCATTAACGTACAATAGTTCATATATAGTACCTATGCGATACCGGAAAACTACGGATATGGAAAATGTCGAAAAAAAACGATACCAATTGCGTCAGCAACGCTTATTAATAATGATTATTATAATGTAGTAGAAGCAGTCGCGTTTGCTAACTTTTGTGTTTTTGAAATGTTTTTATTAACGTACAATAGTTTATATATAGTACCTATGCGATAGCGGAAAACTACGGATATGGAAAATATCGAGAAAAACGGTACCAATTGCGTCAGCAACGCTTATTAATAATGATTATTATAATGTAGTAATAGCAGTTGCGTTTGCTAACTTTTGTGTTTTTAAAATGTGTTCATTAACGTACAATAGTTAATATATAGTACCTATGCGATACCGGAAAACTACGGATATGGAAAATATCGAGAAAAACGATACCAATTGCGTCAGCAACGCTTGTTATTAATGAGTATTATAATGTAGTAATAGCAGTCGCGTTTGCTAACTTTTGTGTTTTTGAAATGTTTTGATTAACGTATAATAGTTCATATATAGTACTTATGCGATACCGGAAAACTACGGATATGGAGAATGTCGAGAAATACGATACCAATTGCGTCAGCAACGCTTATTAATAATGATTATTATAATGTAGTAATAGCAGTCGCGTTTGCTAACTTTTGTGTTTTTGAAATGTTTTCATTAACGTACAATAGTTCATATATAGTACTTATGCGATAGCGAAAAACTACGGATATGGAAAATTTCGAGAAAAATGATACCAATTGCGTCAGCAACGCTTATTAATAATGATTATTATAATGTAGTAATAGCAGTCGCGTTTGCTAACTTTTGTGTTTTTGAAATGTTTTTATTAACGTACAATAGTTCATATATAGTACCTATGCGATACCGGAAAACTACGGATATAGAAAATGTCGAGAAAAACGATACCAATTGCGTCAGCAACGCTTATTAATAATGATTATTATAATGTAGTAATAGCAGTCGCGTTTGCTAACTTTTGTGTTTTTGAAATGTGTCCATTAACGTACAATAGTTCATATATAGTACCTATGCGATACCGGAAAACTACGGTTATGGAAAATGTCGAGAAAAACGATACCAATTGCGTCAGCAACGCTTATTAATAATGATTATTATAATGTAGTAATAGCAGTCGCGTTTTCTAACTTTTGTGTTTTTGAAATGTGTTCATTAACGTACAATTGTTCATATATAGTACCTATGCGATACCGGAAAACTACGGATATGGAAAAAATCGAGAAAAACGATACCAATTGCGTCAGCAACGCTTATTATTAATGAGTATTATAATGTAGTAATAGCAGTCGCGTTTGCTAACTTTTGTGTTTTTGAAATGTTTTCGTTAACGTATAATAGTTCATATATAGTACTTATGCGATACCGGAAAACTACGGATATGGAGAATGTCGAGAAATACGATACCAATTGCGTCAGCAACGCTTATTAATAATGATTATTATAATGTAGTAATAGCAGTCGCGTTTGCTAACTTTTGTGTTTTTGAAATGTTTTCATTAACGTACAATAGTTCATATATAGTACCTATGCGATACCGGAAAACTACGGATATTAAAAATGTCGAGAAAAACGATACCAAATGCGTCAGCAACGCTTATTAATAATGATTATTATAATGTAGTAATAGCAGTCGCGTTTGCTAAGTTTTGTGTTTTTGAAATATTATCATTAACTTTCGGTTTTAATCAAATTAATGATTCCTTCTTGTAGGAGGTTGGATGAAAGCAACTACTTCAGTACTATTGCGACGTTTCGTGCTCGTGATGAACACTTCATCAGGCTCGCTAACTTTATTGTAAGAAACAAACATTTTAGTATACTTTATAACATAAAAACAAAGATTAAAAATGTGTATAAAAAATGTGTATAAAAACATAAGCGACAAACAAGACAGCACTATGAAATTTAATTGTTTTGAGATTACTAACATTATTATATTTAAATTGTTAATTCTAATAAAACCTTGAGTCAATAACTAGTAACTAACCATTAAATATTTGTAATTAAAATATAATGCGGATGAAAGGGTTTACTTACCACTGAGTCACGTAATTTTTTTCTAAAATAATTAAGCTATAATTAATACATTTAAGTTCAAAACGTTAATTTGTACATCGTGCACATATTTAAAACGTACGAATGATATAAATTTTTGATGATGCTATATGGACAAGGTGAAAAGTTATTGATAGGAGAGGAATTTTTGTTTGGTAAATAGGATATTAAGTAATTATTGATTATTAAATAACCACACTAATTATACAATTTTATTTTACAGGTGTTATCAACGGGCAGTTTTTTTGTTTTAGTTTTAGTTTAATTTAATTAAGAAGATAGTTAGGTTAGTTAATTAAGAATAGAACATAAGTTAGTAAGTAAGTTAGATAGGTTGTAAATATTCTTTTTATTTGTGTTTTATGTTCGTTTTTTTATTTTTTTAATTAAATTATTATATACCGTGCTGAGGTTTTGAGTGTCCGTTCTAAAATTGACGTTGTTCTCATATACATTAATAAAAATCATTTCTGCAACAAGTCTTTTGTTAAAATTGGTTTCAAAATCTAAAATCGTAGGGTTATTAAAATTAAAATTATGTTGCAACTGGGTGTGATGTAATAACAACGCGGTTTTATCGGTCTTGGAACTATTAGTTTTTTTACAGTCATATATATGATTTTGAATGCGGTTTTTTAATTTTTGCTTTGTTTGACCAATATAACATCTGTCGCAATCACTGCAGTCGATTTTGTAAATGAGACACGATTTCTCTAAATCAGTGGTTTTATCTTTTAGTTTCGTGTAAAATCTGTTGTATAGCGTGTTGTTATTATATAAGGCTATGTTAATGGTATTATTTTTTAGTGTCTTTATGATTTGGTGACTCAAACCCGGAACGTTGATTAAGCTAGCATAACTTTTATTGTCAATGTTGGTCGTATTTGACACAGTAGTCGTCGGTGCAGGATCGTAATTAGGTGTTGGAGTGTTATTGTAGAGTAAACGTTTAATTATATAGGAGGGGTAATTGTTATTCTGTAGGATTTTTTGTAGGATTTTTAGGTTTTTCTGATGGAACTGAGGACTGCTTAATGTCAAGATTTTGTTTTTGATTGATTTAATTATGTTAATTTTTTGGTTATGGGGATGTTTTGAAAGGAAGTTGATGATTCTATTTGATGCCGTGGTTTTTGAGTACCAATCTATTAAGATGTTGTTAGAGTTTTTGATCAATAGGATGTCTAAAAAGGGAATTTGATTATCGTTTTCGACTTCTATGGAAAATTGTAAGGACGGGTTATAGCTGTTAAATATGGAAAGGGTATAGTCAATTTGGTTTTTAGGAATGCAAGTTATTATGTCATCTACATACGAGAATAGGAACATTGGAGTAAAGTTTAAGTTATTCGTCACCCACGTTAGTAGATCATGCATGGTTAAATTAGCAAGGATCGGACAAACAGGATTGCCCATTGCAGTACCAAAAATCTGTTTATAGAATTGTCCTTTACATATAAAATAACTAGACTCAAATAAAAAGGTAGTAATATCTATGAATTCTTTTTTACTAAGTGTAGTAAATTCTGATATCTTAAGCCAATATTTATTGATTAGTTCTATCGTTAAGTCTTTTGAAATGTTAGTAAACAGCGACGTAACATCAAACGATATAAGTATGAAATTGTCGGGAACAATGACATTGGTAATTTTATCTTTTAGTTCAAACGAATTCTTAACATTGTAATTAAAAATATGTGAGATGTTAGCGACAATATTTGACATAAAAGTAGATAAAAAATATGTAGGTGACCCTATACATGAGACAATTGGTCTAAGCGGATAGTTTTCTTTATGAATTTTGACCAACCCGTAGTATTTAGGAGGTAAGCCTGTGTAGCACGTCAGTTTTTTATACGTATATTGGTCTATGTGACCTTTCTCAAAAAGAGATTTAACAATAAAGTTGTTTTTCCTTTGAACACTACTAGTTGGATCAAAATTCACTTTTTTATAAGTTTTTATATCATTTAATAAATTATCTAATTTGTTATTATATTCTTGTGTAGTGATTAAAACTGTTGAATTTCCTTTATCTGATTTTGTGACAATGAGATGTTTTTCTTTTTTTATAAAATTACTTGTTGAATTTATTAATTTGAATATAAATTGATCTTGGGAGTTTTGTTTTTTTATGTTATTTTGGTTCGCAAAGTTGGTAATTATGTTCACTAATCTACCTCTGATGGCGTCTTTATCGTCGGGATTGACACGAGTAAGTATGTCTTCGCAATCTTTAATTATATTAACCATCGGTAGTTTCTGGTTATAGTTAAAAGTGAATTTAGGGCTTAAAGCGAGACATTGTTTTACTTTCTCGGGAATTTGTATGTTAGTGAGATTATAAATGCAATTTTTTGTATTAATGTTTTTGTTCCAACTTTGACCTCGTGTTATACGATCAAGTTTTTATCGAGTTTGTTTTTATTTTTCCGCCTGCTGTTTTCGTTTTTAATTTTTAAAATTTTGGTCAACGTATAGAAGTCTTTAACATTTAGTAAGTTAGATAATTGTCGTTTTATATTATTAATTTCTTTGTTTAAGTTGAACAGACGCCAATACGTAATATCGATTTCGATGTGAAGTACTGATCGTTTAAATCGATTGATCGTCGAGTTAAGTTTGTTGTTATATGGCGTGTGTTCAGCTTGTATCAAATGTATATGTTTAAAAATTGTTGTATATGATTAGGTGTCACATCTAAAGTTTTACAATTTTTAAGAAAGTTTTTCTATTGTTGTACTTAGCTACTTTTATGGTCAGATCTTGGATGCGTTTGATTAATTTGTACGTGTTTTGATTATAGTTTTTTTTCATTTCTTCGTGCCACGATGTTTGGTGAACCGGCAAGGTGTTCTGTGCCGCCATAATTGAAGGATGGGATTATTAATGAAACGGTTCGCCTCCTGGTGAGTGGTAAATTTCGGTTTTAATCAAATTAATGATTCCTTCTTGTAGGAGGTTGGATGAAAGCAACTACTTCAGTACTATTGCGACGTTTCGTGCTCGTGATGAACACTTCATCAGGCTCGCTAACTTTATTGTAAGAAACAAACATTTTAGTATACTTTATAACATAAAAACAAAGATTAAAAATGTGTATAAAAATGTGTATAAAAACATAAGCGACAAACAAGACAGCACTATGAAATTTAATTGTTTTGAGATTACTAACATTATTATATTTAAATTTTTAATTCTAATAAAACCTTGAGTCAATAACTAGTAACTAACCATTAAATATTTGTAATTAAAATATAATGCGGATGAAAGGGTTTACTTACCACTGAGTCACGTAATTTTTTTCTAAAATAATTAAGCTATAATTAATACATTTAAGTTCAAAACGTTAATTTGTACATCGTGCACATATTTAAAACGTACGAATGATATAAATTTTTGATGATGCTATATGGACAAGGTGAAAGGTTATTGATAGGAGAGGAATTTTTGTTTGGTAAATAGGATATTAAGTAATTATTGATTATTAAATAACCACACTAATTATACAATTTTATTTTACAGGTGTTATCAACGGGCAGTTTTTTGTTTGTTTTAGTTTTAGTTTAATTTAATTAAGAAGATAGTTAGGTTAGTTAATTAAGAATAGAACATAAGTTAGTAAGTAAGTTAGATAGGTTGTAAATATTCTTTTTATTTGTGTTTTATGTTCGTTTTTTTATTTTTAATTAAATTATTATATACCGTGCTGAGGTTTTGAGTGTCCGTTCTAAAATTGACGTTGTTCTCATATACATTAATAAAAATCATTTCTGCAACAAGTCTTTTGTTAAAATTGGTTTCAAAATCTAAAATCGTAGGGTTATTAAAATTAAAATTATGTTGCAACTGGGTGTGATGTAATAACAACGCGGTTTTATCGGTCTTAGAACTATTAGTTTTTTTACAGTCATATATATGATTTTGAATGCGGTTTTTTAATTTTTGCTTTGTTTGACCAATATAACATCTGTCGCAATCACTGCAGTCAATTTTGTAAATGAGACACGATTTCTCTAAATCAGTGGTTTTATCTTTTAGTTTCGTGTAAAATCTATTGTATAGCGTGTTGTTATTATATAAGGCTATGTTAATGGTATTATTTTTTAGTGTCTTTATGATTTGGTGACTCAAACCCGGAACGTTGAATAAGCTTAGTATAACTTTTATTGTCAATGTTGGTCGTATTTGACACAGTAGTCGTCGGTGCAGGATCGTAATTAGGTGTTGGAGTGTTATTGTAGAGTAAACGTTTAATTATATAGGAGGGGTAATTGTTATTCTGTAGGATTTTTTGTAGGATTTTTAGGTTTTTCTGATGGAACTGAGGACTGCTTAATGTCAAGATTTTGTTTTTGATTGATTTAATTATGTTAATTTTTTGGTTATGGGGATGTTTTGAGAGGAAGTTGATGATTCTATTTGATGCCGTGGTTTTTGAGTACCAATCTATTAAGATGTTGTTAGAGTTTTTGATCAATAGGATGTCTAAAAAGGGAATTTGATTATCGTTTTCGACTTCTATGGAAAATTGTAAGGACGGGTTATAGCTGTTAAATATGGAAAGGGTATAGTCAATTTGGTTTTTAGGAATGCAAGTTATTATGTCATCTACATACGAGAATAGGAACATTGGAGTAAAGTTTAAGTTATTCGTCACCCACGTTAGTAGATCATGCATGGTTAAATTAGCAAGGATCGGAGAAAAGGATTGCCCATTGCAGTACCAAAAATCTGTTTATAGAATTGTCCTTTACATATAAAATAACTAGACTCAAATAAAAAGGTAGTAATATCTATGAATTCTTTTTACTAAGTGTAGTAAATTCTGATATCTTAAGCCAATATTTATTGATTAGTTCTATCGTTAAGTCTTTTGAAATGTTAGTAAACAGCGACGTAACATCAAACGATATAAGTATGAAATTGTCGGGAACAATGACATTGGTAATTTTATCTTTTAGTTCAAACGAATTCTTAACATTGTAATTAAAAATATGTGAGATGTTAGCGACAATATTTGACATAAAAGTAGATAAAAAATATGTAGGTGACCCTATACATGAGACAATTGGTCTAAGCGGATAGTTTTCTTTATGAATTTTGACCAACCCGTAGTATTTAGGAGGTAAGCCTGTGTAGCACGTCAGTTTTTTATACGTATATTGGTCTATGTGACCTTTCTCAAAAAGAGATTTAACAATAAAGTTGTTTTTCTTTTGAACACTACTAGTTGGATCAAAATTCACTATTTTATAAGTTTTTATATCATTTAATAAATTATCTAATTTGTTATTATATTCTTGTGTAGTGATTAAAACTGTTGAATTTCCTTTATCTGATTTTGTGACAATGAGATGTTTTTCTTTTTTTATAAAATTACTTGTTGAATTTATTAATTTGAATATAAATTGATCTTGGGAGTTTTGTTTTTTTATGTTATTTTGGTTCGCAAAGTTGGTAATTATGTTCACTAATCTACCTCTGATGGCGTCTTTATCGTCGGGATTGACACGAGTAAGTATGTCTTCGCAATCTTTAATTATATTAACCATCGGTAGTTTCTGGTTATAGTTAAAAGTGAATTTAGGGCTTAAAGCGAGACATTGTTTTACTTTCTCGGGAATTTGTATGTTAGTGAGATTATAAATGCAATTTTTTGTATTAATGTTTTTGTTCCAACTTTGACCTCGTGTTATACGATCAAGTTTTTATCGAGTTTGTTTTTATTTTTCCGCCTGCTGTTTTCGTTTTTAATTTTTAAAATTTTGGTCAACGTATAGAAGTCTTTAACATTTAGTAAGTTAGATAATTGTCGTTTTATATTATTAATTTCTTTGTTTAAGTTGAACAGACGCCAATACGTAATATCGATTTCGATGTGAAGTACTGATCGTTTAAATCGATTGATCGTCGAGTTAAGTTTGTTGTTATATGGCGTGTGTTCAGCTTGTATCAAATGTATATGTTTAAAAAATTGTTGTATATGATTAGGTGTCACATCTAAAGTTTTACAATTTTTTAAGAAAGTTTTTCTATTGTTGTACTTAGCTACTTTTATGGTCAGATCTTGGATGCGTTTGATTAATTTGTACGTGTTTTGATTATAGTTTTTTTTCATTTCTTCGTGCCACGATGTTTGGTGAACCGGCAAGGTGTTCTGTGCCGCCATAATTGAAGGATGGGATTATTAATGAAACGGTTCGCCTCCTGGTGAGTGGTAAATTTCGGTTTTAATCAAATTAATGATTCCTTCTTGTAGGAGGTTGGATGAAAGCAACTACTTCAGTACTATTGGGACGTTTCGTGCTCGTGATGAACACTTCATCAGGCTCGCTAACTTTATTGTAAGAAACAAACATTTTAGTATACTTTATAACATAAAAACAAAGATTAAAAATGTGTATAAAAAATGTGTATAAAAACATAAGCGACAAACAAGACAGCACTATGAAATTTAATTGTTTTGAGATTACTAACATTATTATATTTAAATTGTTAATTCTAATAAAACCTTGAGTCAATAACTAGTAACTAACCATTAAATATTTGTAATTAAAATATAATGCGGATGAAAGGGTTTACTTACCACTGAGTCACGTAATTTTTTTCTAAAATAATTAAGCTATAATTAATACATTTAAGTTCAAAACGTTAATTTGTACATCGTGCACATATTTAAAACGTACGAATGATATAAATTTTTGATGATGCTATATGGACAAGGTGAAAGGTTATTGATAGGAGAGGAATTTTTGTTTGGTAAATAGGATATTAAGTAATTATTGATTATTAAATAACCACACTAATTATACAATTTTATTTTACAGGTGTTATCAACGGGCAGTTTTTTTGTTTTAGTTTTAGTTTAATTTAATTAAGAAGATAGTTAGGTTAGTTAATTAAGAATAGAACATAAGTTAGTAAGTAAGTTAGATAGGTTGTAAATATTCTTTTTATTTGTGTTTTATGTTCGTTTTTTTATTTTTTTAATTAAATTATTATATACCGTGCTGAGGTTTTGAGTGTCCGTTCTAAAATTGACGTTGTTCTCATATACATTAATAAAAATCATTTCTGCAACAAGTCTTTTGTTAAAATTGGTTTCAAAATCTAAAATCGTAGGGTTATTAAAATTAAAATTATGTTGCAACTGGGTGTGATGTAATAACAACGCGGTTTTATCGGTCTTGGAACTATTAGTTTTTTTACAGTCATATATATGATTTTGAATGCGGTTTTTTAATTTTTGCTTTGTTTGACCAATATAACATCTGTCGCAATCACTGCAGTCAATTTTGTAAATGAGACACGATTTCTCTAAATCAGTGGTTTTATCTCTTAGTTTCGTGTAAAATCTGTTGTATAGCGTGTTGTTATTATATAAGGCTATGTTAATGGTATTATTTTTTAGTGTCTTTATGATTTGGTGACTCAAACCCGGAACGTTGATTAAGCTAGCATAACTTTTATTGTCAATGTTGGTCGTATTTGACACAGTAGTCGTCGGTGCAGGATCGTAATTAGGTGTTGGAGTGTTATTGTAGAGTAAACGTTTAATTATATAGGAGGGGTAATTGTTATTCTGTAGGATTTTGTAGGATTTTTAGGTTTTTCTGATGGAACTGAGGACTGCTTAATGTCAAGATTTTGTTTTTGATTGATTTAATTATGTTAATTTTTTGGTTATGGGGATGTTTTGAAAGGAAGTTGATGATTCTATTTGATGCCGTGGTTTTTGAGTACCAATCTATTAAGATGTTGTTAGAGTTTTTGATCAATAGGATGTCTAAAAAGGGAATTTGATTATCGTTTTCGACTTCTATGGAAAATTGTAAGGACGGGTTATAGCTGTTAAATATGGAAAGGGTATAGTCAATTTGGTTTTTAGGAATGCAAGTTATTATGTCATCTACATACGAGAATAGGAACATTGGAGTAAAGTTTAAGTTATTCGTCACCCACGTTAGTAGATCATGCATGGTTAAATTAGCAAGGATCGGAGAAAAAGGATTGCCCATTGCAGTACCAAAAATCTGTTTATAGAATTGTCCTTTACATATAAAATAACTAGACTCAAATAAAAAGGTAGTAATATCTATGAATTCTTTTTTACTAAGTGTAGTAAATTCTGATATCTTAAGCCAATATTTATTGATTAGTTCTATCGTTAAGTCTTTGAAATGTTAGTAAACAGCGACGTAACATCAAACGATATAAGTATGAAATTGTCGGGAACAATGACATTGGTAATTTTATCTTTTAGTTCAAACGAATTCTTAACATTGTAATTAAAAATATGTGAGATGTTAGCGACAATATTTGACATAAAAGTAGATAAAAAATATGTAGGTGACCTTATACATGAGACAATTGGTCTAAGCGGATAGTTTTCTTTATGAATTTTGACCAACCCGTAGTATTTAGGAGGTAAGCCTGTGTAGCACGTCAGTTTTTTATACGTATATTGGTCTATGTGACCTTTCTCAAAAAGAGATTTAACAATAAAGTTGTTTTTCCTTTGAACACTACTAGTTGGATCAAAATTCACTTTTTTATAAGTTTTTATATCATTTAATAAATTATCTAATTTGTTATTATATTCTTGTGTAGTGATTAAAACTGTTGAATTTCCTTTATCTGATTTTGTGACAATGAGATGTTTTTCTTTTTTTATAAAATTACTTGTTGAATTTATTAATTTGAATATAAATTGATCTTGGGAGTTTTGTTTTTTTATGTTATTTTGGTTCGCAAAGTTGGTAATTATGTTCACTAATCTACCTCTGATGGCGTCTTTATCGTCGGGATTGACACGAGTAAGTATGTCTTCGCAATCTTTAATTATATTAACCATCGGTAGTTTCTGGTTATAGTTAAAAGTGAATTTAGGGCTTAAAGCGAGACATTGTTTTACTTTCTCGGGAATTTGTATGTTAGTGAGATTATAAATGCAATTTTTTGTATTAATGTTTTTGTTCCAACTTTGACCTCGTGTTATACGATCAAGTTTTTTATCGAGTTTGTTTTTATTTTTCCGCCTGCTGTTTTCGTTTTTAATTTTTAAAATTTTGGTCAACGTATAGAAGTCTTTAACATTTAGTAAGTTAGATAATTGTCGTTTTATATTATTAATTTCTTTGTTTAAGTTGAACAGACGCCAATACGTAATATCGATTTCGATGTGAAGTACTGATCGTTTAAATCGATTGATCGTCGAGTTAAGTTTGTTGTTATATGGCGTGTGTTCAGCTTGTATCAAATGTATATGTTTAAAAAATTGTTGTATATGATTAGGTGTCACATCTAAAGTTTTACAATTTTTTAAGAAAGTTTTTCTATTGTTGTACTTAGCTATTCCTCTCCTATCAATAACCTTTCACCTTGTCCATATAGCATCATCAAAAATTTATATCATTCGTACGTTTTAAATATGTGCACGATGTACAAATTAACGTTTTGAACTTAAATGTATTAATTATAGCTTAATTATTTTAGAAAAAAATTACGTGACTCAGTGGTAAGTAAACCCTTTCATCCGCATTATATTTTAATTACAAATATTTAATGGTTAGTTACTAGTTATTGACTCAAGGTTTTATTAGAATTAACAATTTAAATATAATAATGTTAGTAATCTCAAAACAATTAAATTTCATAGTGCTGTCTTGTTTGTCGCTTATGTTTTTATACACATTTTTTATACACATTTTTAATCTTTGTTTTTATGTTATAAAGTATACTAAAATGTTTGTTTCTTACAATAAAGTTAGCGAGCCTGATGAAGTGTTCATCACGAGCACGAAACGTCGCAATAGTACTGAAGTAGTTGCTTTCATCCAACCTCCTACAAGAAGGAATCATTAATTTGATTAAAACCGAAATTTACCACTCACCAGGAGGCGAACCGTTTCATTATCATTAACGTACAATAGTTCATATATAGTACCTATGCGATACCGGAAAACTACGGATATGGAAAATGTCGAGAAAAGCGAAACCAATTGCGTCAGCAACGCTTATTAATAATGATTATCATAATGCAGTAATAGCAATCGCGTTTGCTAACTTTTGTGTTTTTGAAATGTTTTCATTAACGTACAATAGTTCATATATAGTACCTATGCGATACCGGAAAACTACGGATATGGAAAATGTCAAGAAAAACGACACCAATTGCGTCAGCAACGCTTATTAATAATGATTATTATAATGTAGTAATAGCAGTCGCGTTTACTAACTTTTGTGTTTTTAAAATGTTTTCATTAACGTACAATAGTTCATATATAGTACCTATGCGATACCGGAAAATTACGGATATGGAAATGGTCGAGAAAAGCGAAACCAATTGCGTCAGCAACACTTATTAATAATGATTATTATAATGCAGTAATAGCAGTAGCGTTTGCTAACTTTTGTGATTTTGAAATGTTTTAATTAACGAACAATAAATCATATATAGTACCTATGCGATAGCGGAAAGCTACGGATATGGAAAATGTCGAAAAAAAACGATACCAATTGCGTCAGCAACGCTTATTCATAATGATTATTATAATGTAGTAATAGCAGTCGCGTTTGCTAACTTTTGTGTTTTTGAAATGTTTTCATTAACGTACAATAGTTCATATATAGTACGTATGCGATACCGAAAAACTACGGATATTGAAAATGTCGAAAAAAACGATACCAATTGCGTCAGCAACGCTAATTAATAATGATTATTATAATGTAGTAATAGCAGTCGCGTTTGCTAACTTTTGTGTTTTTGAAATGTTTTCATTAACGTACAATAGTTCATATATAGTACCTATGCGATACCGGAAAACTACGGATATGGAAAATGTCGAGAAAACGATACCAATTGCGTCAGCAACGCTTATTAATAATGATTATTATAATGTAGTAATAGCAGTCGCGTTTGCTAACTTTTGTGTTTTTGAAATGTGTTCATTAACGTACAATAGTTCATATATAGTACCTATGCGATACCGGAAAACTACGGATATGGAAAATGTCGAGAAAAACGATACCAATTGCGTCAGCAACGCTTATTAATAATGATTATTATAATGTAGTAATAGCAGTCGCGTTTGCTAACTTTTGTGTTTTTGAAATGTTTTCATTAACGTACAATAGTTCATATATAGTACCTATGCGATACCGGAAAACTACGGATATGGAAAATGTCGAGAAAAACGATACCAATTGCGTCAGCAACGCTTATTAATAATGATTATTATAATGTAGTAATAGCAGTCGCGTTTGCTAACTTTTGTGTTTTTGAAATGTTTTCATTAACGTACAATAGTTCATATATAGTACCTATGCGATACCGGAAAACTACGGATATGGAAAATGTCGAGAAAAACGATACCAATTGCGTCAGCAACGCTTATTAATAATGATTATTATAATGTAGTAATAGCAGTCGCGTTTGCTAACTTTTGTGTTTTTGAAATGTTTTCATTAACGTACAATAGTTCATATATAGTACCTATGCGATACCGGAAAACTACGGATATGGAAAATGTCGAGAAAAACGATACCAATTGCGTCAGCAACGCTTATTAATAATGATTATTATAATGTAGTAATAGCAGTCGCGTTTGCTAACTTTTGTGTTTTTGAAATGTTTTCATTAACGTACAATAGTTCATATATAGTACCTATGCGATACCGGAAAACTACGGATATGGAAAATGTCGAGAAAAACGATACCAATTGCGTCAGCAACGCTTATTAATAATGATTATTATAATGTAGTAATAGCAGTCGCGTTTGCTAACTTTTGTGTTTTTGAAATGTTTTCATTAACGTACAATAGTTCATATATAGTACCTATGCGATACCGGAAAACTACGGATATGGAAAATGTCGAGAAAAACGATACCAATTGCGTCAGCAACGCTTATTAATAATGATTATTATAATGTAGTAATAGCAGTCGCGTTTGCTAACTTTTGTGTTTTTGAAATGTTTTCATTAACGTACAATAGTTCATATATAGTACCTATGCGATACCGGAAAACTACGGATATGGAAAATGTCGAGAAAAACGATACCAATTGCGTCAGCAACGCTTATTAATAATGATTATTATAATGTAGTAATAGCAGTCGCGTTTGCTAACTTTTGTGTTTTTGAAATGTTTTCATTAACGTACAATAGTTCATATATAGTACCTATGCGATACCGGAAAACTACGGATATGGAAAATGTCGAGAAAAACGATACCAATTGCGTCAGCAACGCTTATTAATAATGATTATTATAATGTAGTAATAGCAGTCGCGTTTGCTAACTTTTGTGTTTTTGAAATGTTTTCATTAACGTACAATAGTTCATATATAGTACCTATGCGATACCGGAAAACTACGGATATGGAAAATGTCGAGAAAAACGATACCAATTGCGTCAGCAACGCTTATTAATAATGATTATTATAATGTAGTAATAGCAGTCGCGTTTGCTAACTTTTGTGTTTTTGAAATGTTTTCATTAACGTACAATAGTTCATATATAGTACCTATGCGATACCGGAAAACTACGGATATGGAAAATGTCGAGAAAAACGATACCAATTGCGTCAGCAACGCTTATTAATAATGATTATTATAATGTAGTAATAGCAGTCGCGTTTGCTAACTTTTGTGTTTTTGAAATGTTTTCATTAACGTACAATAGTTCATATATAGTACCTATGCGATACCGGAAAACTACGGATATGGAAAATGTCGAGAAACCGATACCAATTGCGTCAGCAACGCTTATTAATAATGATTATTATAATGTAGTAATAGCAGTCGCGTTTGCTAACTTTTGTGTTTTTGAAATGTTTTCATTAACGTACAATAGTTCATATATAGTACCTATGCGATACCGGAAAACTACGGATATGGAAAATGTCGAGAAAAACGATACCAATTGCGTCAGCAACGCTTATTAATAATGATTATTATAATGTAGTAATAGCAGTCGCGTTTGCTAACTTTTGTGTTTTTGAAATGTTTTCATTAACGTACAATAGTTCATATATAGTACCTATGCGATACCGGAAAACTACGGATATGGAAAATGTCGAGAAAAACGATACCAATTGCGTCAGCAACGCTTATTAATAATGATTATTATAATGTAGTAATAGCAGTCGCGTTTGCTAACTTTTGTGTTTTTGAAATGTTTTCATTAACGTACAATAGTTCATATATAGTACCTATGCGATACCGGAAAACTACGGATATGGAAAATGTCGAGAAAAACGATACCAATTGCGTCAGCAACGCTTATTAATAATGATTATTATAATGTAGTAATAGCAGTCGCGTTTGCTAACTTTTGTGTTTTTGAAATGTTTTCATTAACGTACAATAGTTCATATATAGTACCTATGCGATACCGGAAAACTACGGATATGGAAAATGTCGAGAAAAACGATACCAATTGCGTCAGCAACGCTTATTAATAATGATTATTATAATGTAGTAATAGCAGTCGCGTTTGCTAACTTTTGTGTTTTTGAAATGTTTTCATTAACGTACAATAGTTCATATATAGTACCTATGCGATACCGGAAAACTACGGATATGGAAAATGTCGAGAAAAACGATACCAATTGCGTCAGCAACGCTTATTAATAATGATTATTATAATGTAGTAATAGCAGTCGCGTTTGCTAACTTTTGTGTTTTTGAAATGTTTTCATTAACGTACAATAGTTCATATATAGTACCTATGCGATACCGGAAAACTACGGATATGGAAAATGTCGAGAAAAACGATACCAATTGCGTCAGCAACGCTTATTAATAATGATTATTATAATGTAGTAATAGCAGTCGCGTTTGCTAACTTTTGTGTTTTTGAAATGTTTTCATTAACGTACAATAGTTCATATATAGTACCTATGCGATACCGGAAAACTACGGATATGGAAAATGTTGAGAAAACGATACCAATTGCGTCAGCAACGCTTATTAATAATGATTATTATAATGTAGTAATAGCAGTCGCGTTTGCTAACTTTTGTGTTTTTGAAATGTTTTCATTAACGTACAATAGTTCATATATAGTACCTATGCGATACCGGAAAACTACGGATATGGAAAATGTCGAGAAAACGATACCAATTGCGTCAGCAACGCTTATTAATAATGATTATTATAATGTAGTAATAGCAGTCGCGTTTGCTAACTTTTGTGTTTTTGAAATGTTTTCATTAACGTACAATAGTTCATATATAGTACCTATGCGATACCGGAAAACTACGGATATGGAAAATGTCGAGAAAAACGATACCAATTGCGTCAGCAACGCTTATTAATAATGATTATTATAATGTAGTAATAGCAGTCGCGTTTGCTAACTTTTGTGTTTTTGAAATGTTTTCATTAACGTACAATAGTTCATATATAGTACCTATGCGATACCGGAAAACTACGGATATAGAAAATGTCGAGAAAACGATACCAATTGCGTCAGCAACGCTTATTAATAATGATTATTATAATGTAGTAATAGCAGTCGCGTTTGCTAACTTTTGTGTTTTTGAAATGTTTTCATTAACGTACAATAGTTCATATATAGTACCTATGCGATACCGGAAAACTACGGATATGGAAAATGTCGAGAAAAACGATACCAATTGCGTCAGCAACGCTTATTAATAATGATTATTATAATGTAGTAATAGCAGTCGCGTTTGCTAACTTTTGTGTTTTTGAAATGTTTTCATTAACGTACAATAGTTCATATATAGTACCTATGCGATACCGGAAAACTACGGATATGGAAAATGTCGAGAAAAACGATACCAATTGCGTCAGCAACGCTTATTAATAATGATTATTATAATGTAGTAATAGCAGTCGCGTTTGCTAACTTTTGTGTTTTTGAAATGTTTTCATTAACGTACAATAGTTCATATATAGTACCTATGCGATACCGGAAAACTACGGATATGGAAAATGTCGAGAAAAACGATACCAATTGCGTCAGCAACGCTTATTAATAATGATTATTATAATGTAGTAATAGCAGTCGCGTTTGCTAACTTTTGTGTTTTTGAAATGTTTTCATTAACGTACAATAGTTCATATATAGTACCTATGCGATACCGGAAAACTACGGATATGGAAAATGTCGAGAAAACGATACCAATTGCGTCAGCAACGCTTATTAATAATGATTATTATAATGTAGTAATAGCAGTCGCGTTTGCTAACTTTTGTGTTTTTGAAATGTTTTCATTAACGTACAATAGTTCATATATAGTACCTATGCGATACCGGAAAACTACGGATATGGAAAATGTCGAGAAAAACGATACCAATTGCGTCAGCAACGCTTATTAATAATGATTATTATAATGTAGTAATAGCAGTCGCGTTTGCTAACTTTTGTGTTTTTGAAATGTTTTCATTAACGTACAATAGTTCATATATAGTACCTATGCGATACCGGAAAACTACGGATATGGAAAATGTCGAGAAAAACGATACCAATTGCGTCAGCAACGCTTATTAATAATGATTATTATAATGTAGTAATAGCAGTCGCGTTTGCTAACTTTTGTGTTTTTGAAATGTTTTCATTAACGTACAATAGTTCATATATAGTACCTATGCGATACCGGAAAACTACGGATATGGAAAATGTCGAGAAAAACGATACCAATTGCGTCAGCAACGCTTATTAATAATGATTATTATAATGTAGTAATAGCAGTCGCGTTTGCTAACTTTTGTGTTTTTGAAATGTTTTCATTAACGTACAATAGTTCATATATAGTACCTATGCGATACCGGAAAACTACGGATATGGAAAATGTCGAGAAAAACGATACCAATTGCGTCAGCAACGCTTATTAATAATGATTATTATAATGTAGTAATAGCAGTCGCGTTTGCTAACTTTTGTGTTTTTGAAATGTTTTCATTAACGTACAATAGTTCATATATAGTACCTATGCGATACCGGAAAACTACGGATATGGAAAATGTCGAGAAAAACGATACCAATTGCGTCAGCAACGCTTATTAATAATGATTATTATAATGTAGTAATAGCAGTCGCGTTTGCTAACTTTTGTGTTTTTGAAATGTTTTCATTAACGTACAATAGTTCATATATAGTACCTATGCGATACCGGAAAACTACGGATATGGAAAATGTCGAGAAAAACGATACCAATTGCGTCAGCAACGCTTATTAATAATGATTATTATAATGTAGTAATAGCAGTCGCGTTTGCTAACTTTTGTGTTTTTGAAATGTTTTCATTAACGTACAATAGTTCATATATAGTACCTATGCGATACCGGAAAACTACGGATATGGAAAATGTCGAGAAAACGATATCAATTGCGTCAGCAACGCTTATTAATAATGATTATTATAATGTAGTAATAGCAGTCGCGTTTGCTAACTTTTGTGTTTTTGAAATGTTTTCATTAACGTACAATAGTTCATATATAGTACCTATGCGATACCGGAAAACTACGGATATGGAAAATGTCGAGAAAAACGATACCAATTGCGTCAGCAACGCTTATTAATAATGATTATTATAATGTAGTAATAGCAGTCGCGTTTGCTAACTTTTGTGTTTTTGAAATGTTTTCATTAACGTACAATAGTTCATATATAGTACCTATGCGATACCGGAAAACTACGGATATGGAAAATGTCGAGAAAAACGATACCAATTGCGTCAGCAACGCTTATTAATAATGATTATTATAATGTAGTAATAGCAGTCGCGTTTGCTAACTTTTGTGTTTTTGAAATGTTTTCATTAACGTACAATAGTTCATATATAGTACCTATGCGATACCGGAAAACTACGGATATGGAAAATGTCGAGAAAACGATACCAATTGCGTCAGCAACGCTTATTAATAATGATTATTATAATGTAGTAATAGCAGTCGCGTTTGCTAACTTTTGTGTTTTTGAAATGTTTTCATTAACGTACAATAGTTCATATATAGTACCTATGCGATACCGGAAAACTACGGATATGGAAAATGTCGAGAAAAACGATACCAATTGCGTCAGCAACGCTTATTAATAATGATTATTATAATGTAGTAATAGCAGTCGCGTTTGCTAACTTTTGTGTTTTTGAAATGTTTTCATTAACGTACAATAGTTCATATATAGTACCTATGCGATACCGGAAAACTACGGATATGGAAAATGTCGAGTAAACGATACCAATTGCGTCAGCAACGCTTATTAATAATGATTATTATAATGTAGTAATAGCAGTCGCGTTTGCTAACTTTTGTGTTTTTGAAATGTTTTCATTAACGTACAATAGTTCATATATAGTACCTATGCGATACCGGAAAACTACGGATATGGAAAATGTCGAGAAAAACGATACCAATTGCGTCAGCAACGCTTATTAATAATGATTATTATAATGTAGTAATAGCAGTCGCGTTTGCTAACTTTTGTGTTTTTGAAATGTTTTCATTAACGTACAATAGTTCATATATAGTACCTATGCGATACCGGAAAACTACGGATATGGAAAATGTCGAGAAAAACGATACCAATTGCGTCAGCAACGCTTATTAATAATGATTATTATAATGTAGTAATAGCAGTCGCGTTTGCTAACTTTTGTGTTTTTGAAATGTTTTCATTAACGTACAATAGTTCATATATAGTACCTATGCGATACCGGAAAACTACGGATATGGAAAATGTCGAGAAAAACGATACCAATTGCGTCAGCAACGCTTATTAATAATGATTATTATAATGTAGTAATAGCAGTCGCGTTTGCTAACTTTTGTGTTTTTGAAATGTTTTCATTAACGTACAATAGTTCATATATAGTACCTATGCGATACCGGAAAACTACGGATATGGAAAATGTCGAGAAAAACGATACCAATTGCGTCAGCAACGCTTATTAATAATGATTATTATAATGTAGTAATAGCAGTCGCGTTTGCTAACTTTTGTGTTTTTGAAATGTTTTCATTAACGTACAATAGTTCATATATAGTACCTATGCGATACCGGAAAACTACGGATATGGAAAATGTCGAGAAAAACGATACCAATTGCGTCAGCAACGCTTATTAATAATGATTATTATAATGTAGTAATAGCAGTCGCGTTTGCTAACTTTTGTGTTTTTGAAATGTTTTCATTAACGTACAATAGTTCATATATAGTACCTATGCGATACCGGAAAACTACGGATATGGAAAATGTCGAGAAAAACGATACCAATTGCGTCAGCAACGCTTATTAATAATGATTATTATAATGTAGTAATAGCAGTCGCGTTTGCTAACTTTTGTGTTTTTGAAATGTTTTCATTAACGTACAATAGTTCATATATAGTACCTATGCGATACCGGAAAACTACGGATATGGAAAATGTCGAGAAAAACGATACCAATTGCGTCAGCAACGCTTATTAATAATGATTATTATAATGTAGTAATAGCAGTCGCGTTTGCTAACTTTTGTGTTTTTGAAATGTTTTCATTAACGTACAATAGTTCATATATAGTACCTATGCGATACCGGAAAACTACGGATATGGAAAATGTCGAGAAAACGATACCAATTGCGTCAGCAACGCTTATTAATAATGATTATTATAATGTAGTAATAGCAGTCGCGTTTGCTAACTTTTGTGTTTTTGAAATGTTTTCATTAACGTACAATAGTTCATATATAGTACCTATGCGATACCGGAAAACTACGGATATGGAAAATGTCGAGAAAAACGATACCAATTGCGTCAGCAACGCTTATTAATAATGATTATTATAATGTAGTAATAGCAGTCGCGTTTGCTAACTTTTGTGTTTTTGAAATGTTTTCATTAACGTACAATAGTTCATATATAGTACCTATGCGATACCGGAAAACTACGGATATGGAAAATATCGAGAAAAAGTATACCAATTGCGTCAGCAACGCTTATTAATAATGATTATTATAATGTAGTAATAGCAGTCGCGTTTGCTAACTTTTGTGTTTTTGAAATGTTTTCATTAACGTACAATAGTTCATATATAGTACCTATGCGATACCGGAAAACTACGGATATGGAAAATGTCGAGAAAAACGATACCAATTGCGTCAGCAACGCTTATTAATAATGATTATTATAATGTAGTAATAGCAGTCGCGTTTGCTAACTTTTGTGTTTTTGAAATGTTTTCATTAACGTACAATAGTTCATATATAGTACCTATGCGATACCGGAAAACTACGGATATGGAAAATGTCGAGAAAACGATACCAATTGCGTCAGCAACGCTTATTAATAATGATTATTATAATGTAGTAATAGCAGTCGCGTTTGCTAACTTTTGTGTTTTTGAAATGTTTTCATTAACGTACAATAGTTCATATATAGTACCTATGCGATACCGGAAAACTACGGATATGGAAAATGTCGAGAAAAACGATACCAATTGCGTCAGCAACGCTTATTAATAATGATTATTATAATGTAGTAATAGCAGTCGCGTTTGCTAACTTTTGTGTTTTTGAAATGTTTTTATTAACGTACAATAGTTCATATATAGTACCTATGCGATACCGGAAAACTACGGATATGGAAAATGTCGAGAAAAACGGTACCAATTGCGTCAGCAAGGCTTATTAATAATGATTATTATAATGTAGTAATAGCAGTAGCGTTTGCTAACTTTTGTGTTTTTAAAATGTTTTCATTAACGTACAATAGTTCATATATAGTACCTATGCGATACCGGAAAACTACGGATATAAAAAATGTCGAGAAAAACGATACCAATTGCGTCAGCAACGCTTATTAATAATGATTATTATAATGTAGTAATAGCAGTCGCGTTTGCTAACTTTTGTGTTTTTGAAATGTTTTCATTAACGTACAATAGTTCATATATAGTACCTATGCGATACCGGAAAACTACGGATATGGAAAATGTCGAGAAAAACGATACCAATTGCGTCAGCAACGCTTATTAATAATGATTATTATAATGTAGTAATAGCAGTCGCGTTTGCTAACTTTTGTGTTTTTGAAATGTTTTCATTAACGTACAATAGTTCATATATAGTACCTATGCGATACCGGAAAACTACGGATATGGAAAATGTCGAGAAAACGATACCAATTGCGTCAGCAACGCTTATTAATAATGATTATTATAATGTAGTAATAGCAGTCGCGTTTGCTAACTTTTGTGTTTTTGAAATGTTTTCATTAACGTACAATAGTTCATATATAGTACCTATGCGATACCGAAAAACTACGGATATGGAAAATGTCGAGAAAACGATACCAATTGCGTCAGCAACGCTTATTAATAATGATTATTATAATGTAGTAATAGCAGTCGCGTTTGCTAACTTTTGTGTTTTTGAAATGTTTTCATTAACGTACAATAGTTCATATATAGTACCTATGCGATACCGGAAAACTACGGATATGGAAAATGTCGAGAAAAACGATACCAATTGCGTCAGCAACGCTTATTAATAATGATTATTATAATGTAGTAATAGCAGTCGCGTTTGCTAACTTTTGTGTTTTTGAAATGTTTTCATTAACGTACAATAGTTCATATATAGTACCTATGCGATACCGGAAAACTACGGATATGGAAAATGTCGAGAAAAACGATACCAATTGCGTCAGCAACGCTTATTAATAATGATTATTATAATGTAGTAATAGCAGTCGCGTTTGCTAACTTTTGTGTTTTTGAAATGTTTTCATTAACGTACAATAGTTCATATATAGTACCTATGCGATACCGGAAAACTACGGATATGGAAAATGTCGAGAAAACGATACCAATTGCGTCAGCAACGCTTATTAATAATGATTATTATAATGTAGTAATAGCAGTCGCGTTTGCTAACTTTTGTGTTTTTGAAATGTTTTCATTAACGTACAATAGTTCATATATAGTACCTATGCGATACCGGAAAACTACGGATATGGAAAATGTCGAGAAAAACGATACCAATTGCGTCAGCAACGCTTATTAATAATGATTATTATAATGTAGTAATAGCAGTCGCGTTTGCTAACTTTTGTGTTTTTGAAATGTTTTCATTAACGTACAATAGTTCATATATAGTACCTATGCGATACCGGAAAACTACGGATATGGAAAATGTCGAGAAAACGATACCAATTGCGTCAGCAACGCTTATTAATAATGATTATTATAATGTAGTAATAGCAGTCGCGTTTGCTAACTTTTGTGTTTTTGAAATGTTTTCATTAACGTACAATAGTTCATATATAGTACCTATGCGATACCGGAAAACTACGGATATGGAAAATGTCGAGAAAAACGATACCAATTGCGTCAGCAACGCTTATTAATAATGATTATTATAATGTAGTAATAGCAGTCGCGTTTGCTAACTTTTGTGTTTTTGAAATGTTTTCATTAACGTACAATAGTTCATATATAGTACCTATGCGATACCGGAAAACTACGGATATGGAAAATGTCGAGAAAAACGATACCAATTGCGTCAGCAACGCTTATTAATAATGATTATTATAATGTAGTAATAGCAGTCGCGTTTGCTAACTTTTGTGTTTTTGAAATGTTTTCATTAACGTACAATAGTTCATATATAGTACCTATGCGATACCGGAAAACTACGGATATGGAAAATGTCGAGAAAAACGATACCAATTGCGTCAGCAACGCTTATTAATAATGATTATTATAATGTAGTAATAGCAGTCGCGTTTGCTAACTTTTGTGTTTTTGAAATGTTTTCATTAACGTACAATAGTTCATATATAGTACCTATGCGATACCGGAAAACTACGGATATGGAAAATGTCGAGAAAAACGATACCAATTGCGTCAGCAACGCTTATTAATAATGATTATTATAATGTAGTAATAGCAGTCGCGTTTGCTAACTTTTGTGTTTTTGAAATGTTTTCATTAACGTACAATAGTTCATATATAGTACCTATGCGATACCGGAAAACTACGGATATGGAAAATGTCGAGAAAAACGATACCAATTGCGTCAGCAACGCTTATTAATAATGATTATTATAATGTAGTAATAGCAGTCGCGTTTGCTAACTTTTGTGTTTTTGAAATGTTTTCATTAACGTACAATAGTTCATATATAGTACCTATGCGATACCGGAAAACTACGGATATGGAAAATGTCGAGAAAACGATACCAATTGCGTCAGCAACGCTTATTAATAATGATTATTATAATGTAGTAATAGCAGTCGCGTTTGCTAACTTTTGTGTTTTTGAAATGTTTTCATTAACGTACAATAGTTCATATATAGTACCTATGCGATACCGGAAAACTACGGATATGGAAAATGTCGAGAAAAACGATACCAATTGCGTCAGCAACGCTTATTAATAATGATTATTATAATGTAGTAATAGCAGTCGCGTTTGCTAACTTTTGTGTTTTTGAAATGTTTTCATTAACGTACAATAGTTCATATATAGTACCTATGCGATACCGGAAAACTACGGATATGGAAAATGTCGAGAAAAACGATACCAATTGCGTCAGCAACGCTTATTAATAATGATTATTATAATGTAGTAATAGCAGTCGCGTTTGCTAACTTTTGTGTTTTTGAAATGTTTTCATTAACGTACAATAGTTCATATATAGTACCTATGCGATACCGGAAAACTACGGATATGGAAAATGTCGAGAAAACGATACCAATTGCGTCAGCAACGCTTATTAATAATGATTATTATAATGTAGTAATAGCAGTCGCGTTTGCTAACTTTTGTGTTTTTGAAATGTTTTCATTAACGTACAATAGTTCATATATAGTACCTATGCGATACCGGAAAACTACGGATATGGAAAATGTCGAGAAAACGATACCAATTGCGTCAGCAACGCTTATTAATAATGATTATTATAATGTAGTAATAGCAGTCGCGTTTGCTAACTTTTGTGTTTTTGAAATGTTTTCATTAACGTACAATAGTTCATATATAGTACCTATGCGATACCGGAAAACTACGGATATGGAAAATGTCGAGAAAACGATACCAATTGCGTCAGCAACGCTTATTAATAATGATTATTATAATGTAGTAATAGCAGTCGCGTTTGCTAACTTTTGTGTTTTTGAAATGTTTTCATTAACGTACAATAGTTCATATATAGTACCTATGCGATACCGGAAAACTACGGATATGGAAAATGTCGAGAAAAACGATACCAATTGCGTCAGCAACGCTTATTAATAATGATTATTATAATGTAGTAATAGCAGTCGCGTTTGCTAACTTTTGTGTTTTTGAAATGTTTTCATTAACGTACAATAGTTCATATATAGTACCTATGCGATACCGGAAAACTACGGATATGGAAAATGTCGAGAAAAACGATACCAATTGCGTCAGCAACGCTTATTAATAATGATTATTATAATGTAGTAATAGCAGTCGCGTTTGCTAACTTTTGTGTTTTTGAAATGTTTTCATTAACGTACAATAGTTCATATATAGTACCTATGCGATACCGGAAAACTACGGATATGGAAAATGTCGAGAAAAACGATACCAATTGCGTCAGCAACGCTTATTAATAATGATTATTATAATGTAGTAATAGCAGTCGCGTTTGCTAACTTTTGTGTTTTTGAAATGTTTTCATTAACGTACAATAGTTCATATATAGTACCTATGCGATACCGGAAAACTACGGATATGGAAAATGTCGAGAAAAACGATACCAATTGCGTCAGCAACGCTTATTAATAATGATTATTATAATGTAGTAATAGCAGTCGCGTTTGCTAACTTTTGTGTTTTTGAAATGTTTTCATTAACGTACAATAGTTCATATATAGTACCTATGCGATACCGGAAAACTACGGATATGGAAAATGTCGAGAAAAACGATACCAATTGCGTCAGCAACGCTTATTAATAATGATTATTATAATGTAGTAATAGCAGTCGCGTTTGCTAACTTTTGTGTTTTTGAAATGTTTTCATTAACGTACAATAGTTCATATATAGTACCTATGCGATACCGGAAAACTACGGATATGGAAAATGTCGAGAAAACGATACCAATTGCGTCAGCAACGCTTATTAATAATGATTATTATAATGTAGTAATAGCAGTCGCGTTTGCTAACTTTTGTGTTTTTGAAATGTTTTCATTAACGTACAATAGTTCATATATAGTACCTATGCGATACCGGAAAACTACGGATATGGAAAATGTCGAGAAAAACGATACCAATTGCGTCAGCAACGCTTATTAATAATGATTATTATAATGTAGTAATAGCAGTCGCGTTTGCTAACTTTTGTGTTTTTGAAATGTTTTCATTAACGTACAATAGTTCATATATAGTACCTATGCGATACCGGAAAACTACGGATATGGAAAATGTCGAGAAAAACGATACCAATTGCGTCAGCAACGCTTATTAATAATGATTATTATAATGTAGTAATAGCAGTCGCGTTTGCTAACTTTTGTGTTTTTGAAATGTTTTCATTAACGTACAATAGTTCATATATAGTACCTATGCGATACCGGAAAACTACGGATATGGAAAATGTCGAGAAAAACGATACCAATTGCGTCAGCAACGCTTATTAATAATGATTATTATAATGTAGTAATAGCAGTCGCGTTTGCTAACTTTTGTGTTTTTGAAATGTTTTCATTAACGTACAATAGTTCATATATAGTACCTATGCGATACCGGAAAACTACGGATATGGAAAATGTCGAGAAAACGATACCAATTGCGTCAGCAACGCTTATTAATAATGATTATTATAATGTAGTAATAGCAGTCGCGTTTGCTAACTTTTGTGTTTTTGAAATGTTTTCATTAACGTACAATAGTTCATATATAGTACCTATGCGATACCGGAAAACTACGGATATGGAAAATGTCGAGAAAACGATACCAATTGCGTCAGCAACGCTTATTAATAATGATTATTATAATGTAGTAATAGCAGTCGCGTTTGCTAACTTTTGTGTTTTTGAAATGTTTTCATTAACGTACAATAGTTCATATATAGTACCTATGCGATACCGAAAAACTACGGATATGGAAAATGTCGAGAAAACGATACCAATTGCGTCAGCAACGCTTATTAATAATGATTATTATAATGTAGTAATAGCAGTCGCGTTTGCTAACTTTTGTGTTTTTGAAATGTTTTCATTAACGTACAATAGTTCATATATAGTACCTATGCGATACCGGAAAACTACGGATATGGAAAATGTCGAGAAAAACGATACCAATTGCGTCAGCAACGCTTATTAATAATGATTATTATAATGTAGTAATAGCAGTCGCGTTTGCTAACTTTTGTGTTTTTGAAATGTTTTCATTAACGTACAATAGTTCATATATAGTACCTATGCGATACCGGAAAACTACGGATATGGAAAATGTCGAGAAAAACGATACCAATTGCGTCAGCAACGCTTATTAATAATGATTATTATAATGTAGTAATAGCAGTCGCGTTTGCTAACTTTTGTGTTTTTGAAATGTTTTCATTAACGTACAATAGTTCATATATAGTACCTATGCGATACCGGAAAACTACGGATATGGAAAATGTCGAGAAAACGATACCAATTGCGTCAGCAACGCTTATTAATAATGATTATTATAATGTAGTAATAGCAGTCGCGTTTGCTAACTTTTGTGTTTTTGAAATGTTTTCATTAACGTACAATAGTTCATATATAGTACCTATGCGATACCGGAAAACTACGGATATGGAAAATGTCGAGAAAAACGATACCAATTGCGTCAGCAACGCTTATTAATAATGATTATTATAATGTAGTAATAGCAGTCGCGTTTGCTAACTTTTGTGTTTTTGAAATGTTTTCATTAACGTACAATAGTTCATATATAGTACCTATGCGATACCGGAAAACTACGGATATGGAAAATGTCGAGAAAAACGATACCAATTGCGTCAGCAACGCTTATTAATAATGATTATTATAATGTAGTAATAGCAGTCGCGTTTGCTAACTTTTGTGTTTTTGAAATGTTTTCATTAACGTACAATAGTTCATATATAGTACCTATGCGATACCGGAAAACTACGGATATGGAAAATGTCGAGAAAAACGATACCAATTGCGTCAGCAACGCTTATTAATAATGATTATTATAATGTAGTAATAGCAGTCGCGTTTGCTAACTTTTGTGTTTTTGAAATGTTTTCATTAACGTACAATAGTTCATATATAGTACCTATGCGATACCGGAAAACTACGGATATGGAAAATGTCGAGAAAACGATACCAATTGCGTCAGCAACGCTTATTAATAATGATTATTATAATGTAGTAATAGCAGTCGCGTTTGCTAACTTTTGTGTTTTTGAAATGTTTTCATTAACGTACAATAGTTCATATATAGTACCTATGCGATACCGGAAAACTACGGATATGGAAAATGTCGAGAAAAACGATACCAATTGCGTCAGCAACGCTTATTAATAATGATTATTATAATGTAGTAATAGCAGTCGCGTTTGCTAACTTTTGTGTTTTTGAAATGTTTTCATTAACGTACAATAGTTCATATATAGTACCTATGCGATACCGGAAAACTACGGATATGGAAAATGTCGAGAAAACGATACCAATTGCGTCAGCAACGCTTATTAATAATGATTATTATAATGTAGTAATAGCAGTCGCGTTTGCTAACTTTTGTGTTTTTGAAATGTTTTCATTAACGTACAATAGTTCATATATAGTACCTATGCGATACCGGAAAACTACGGATATGGAAAATGTCGAGAAAACGATACCAATTGCGTCAGCAACGCTTATTAATAATGATTATTATAATGTAGTAATAGCAGTCGCGTTTGCTAACTTTTGTGTTTTTGAAATGTTTTCATTAACGTACAATAGTTCATATATAGTACCTATGCGATACCGGAAAACTACGGATATGGAAAATGTCGAGAAAAACGATACCAATTGCGTCAGCAACGCTTATTAATAATGATTATTATAATGTAGTAATAGCAGTCGCGTTTGCTAACTTTTGTGTTTTTGAAATGTTTTCATTAACGTACAATAGTTCATATATAGTACCTATGCGATACCGGAAAACTACGGATATGGAAAATGTCGAGAAAAACGATACCAATTGCGTCAGCAACGCTTATTAATAATGATTATTATAATGTAGTAATAGCAGTCGCGTTTGCTAACTTTTGTGTTTTTGAAATGTTTTCATTAACGTACAATAGTTCATATATAGTACCTATGCGATACCGGAAAACTACGGATATGGAAAATGTCGAGAAAAACGATACCAATTGCGTCAGCAACGCTTATTAATAATGATTATTATAATGTAGTAATAGCAGTCGCGTTTGCTAACTTTTGTGTTTTTGAAATGTTTTCATTAACGTACAATAGTTCATATATAGTACCTATGCGATACCGGAAAACTACGGATATGGAAAATGTCGAGAAAAACGATACCAATTGCGTCAGCAACGCTTATTAATAATGATTATTATAATGTAGTAATAGCAGTCGCGTTTGCTAACTTTTGTGTTTTTGAAATGTTTTCATTAACGTACAATAGTTCATATATAGTACCTATGCGATACCGGAAAACTACGGATATGGAAAATGTCGAGAAAACGATACCAATTGCGTCAGCAACGCTTATTAATAATGATTATTATAATGTAGTAATAGCAGTCGCGTTTGCTAACTTTTGTGTTTTTGAAATGTTTTCATTAACGTACAATAGTTCATATATAGTACCTATGCGATACCGGAAAACTACGGATATGGAAAATGTCGAGAAAAACGATACCAATTGCGTCAGCAACGCTTATTAATAATGATTATTATAATGTAGTAATAGCAGTCGCGTTTGCTAACTTTTGTGTTTTTGAAATGTTTTCATTAACGTACAATAGTTCATATATAGTACCTATGCGATACCGGAAAACTACGGATATGGAAAATGTCGAGAAAACGATACCAATTGCGTCAGCAACGCTTATTAATAATGATTATTATAATGTAGTAATAGCAGTCGCGTTTGCTAACTTTTGTGTTTTTGAAATGTTTTCATTAACGTACAATAGTTCATATATAGTACCTATGCGATACCGGAAAACTACGGATATGGAAAATGTCGAGAAAAACGATACCAATTGCGTCAGCAACGCTTATTAATAATGATTATTATAATGTAGTAATAGCAGTCGCGTTTGCTAACTTTTGTGTTTTTGAAATGTTTTCATTAACGTACAATAGTTCATATATAGTACCTATGCGATACCGGAAAACTACGGATATGGAAAATGTCGAGAAAAACGATACCAATTGCGTCAGCAACGCTTATTAATAATGATTATTATAATGTAGTAATAGCAGTCGCGTTTGCTAACTTTTGTGTTTTTGAAATGTTTTCATTAACGTACAATAGTTCATATATAGTACCTATGCGATACCGGAAAACTACGGATATGGAAAATGTCGAGAAAAACGATACCAATTGCGTCAGCAACGCTTATTAATAATGATTATTATAATGTAGTAATAGCAGTCGCGTTTGCTAACTTTTGTGTTTTTGAAATGTTTTCATTAACGTACAATAGTTCATATATAGTACCTATGCGATACCGGAAAACTACGGATATGGAAAATGTCGAGAAAACGATAACAATTGCGTCAGCAACGCTTATTAATAATGATTATTATAATGTAGTAATAGCAGTCGCGTTTGCTAACTTTTGTGTTTTTGAAATGTTTTCATTAACGTACAATAGTTCATATATAGTACCTATGCGATACCGGAAAACTACGGATATGGAAAATGTCGAGAAAAACGATACCAATTGCGTCAGCAACGCTTATTAATAATGATTATTATAATGTAGTAATAGCAGTCGCGTTTGCTAACTTTTGTGTTTTTGAAATGTTTTCATTAACGTACAATAGTTCATATATAGTACCTATGCGATACCGGAAAACTACGGATATGGAAAATGTCGAGAAAAACGATACCAATTGCGTCAGCAACGCTTATTAATAATGATTATTATAATGTAGTAATAGCAGTCGCGTTTGCTAACTTTTGTGTTTTTGAAATGTTTTCATTAACGTACAATAGTTCATATATAGTACCTATGCGATACCGGAAAACTACGGATATGGAAAATGTCGAGAAAAACGATACCAATTGCGTCAGCAACGCTTATTAATAATGATTATTATAATGTAGTAATAGCAGTCGCGTTTGCTAACTTTTGTGTTTTTGAAATGTTTTCATTAACGTACAATAGTTCATATATAGTACCTATGCGATACCGGAAAACTACGGATATGGAAAATGTCGAGAAAAACGATACCAATTGCGTCAGCAACGCTTATTAATAATGATTATTATAATGTAGTAATAGCAGTCGCGTTTGCTAACTTTTGTGTTTTTGAAATGTTTTCATTAACGTACAATAGTTCATATATAGTACCTATGCGATACCGGAAAACTACGGATATGGAAAATGTCGACAAAAACGATACCAATTCCGTCAGCAACGCTTATTAATAATGATTATTATAATGTAGTAATAGCAGTCGCGTTTGCTAACTTTTGTGTTTTTGAAATGTTTTCATTAACGTACAATAGTTCATATATAGTACCTATGCGATACCGGAAAACTACGGATATGGAAAATGTCGAGAAAAACGATACCAATTGCGTCAGCAACGCTTATTAATAATGATTATTATAATGTAGTAATAGCAGTCGCGTTTGCTAACTTTTGTGTTTTTGAAATGTTTTCATTAACGTACAATAGTTCATATATAGTACCTATGCGATACCGGAAAACTACGGATATGGAAAATGTCGAGAAAACGATACCAATTGCGTCAGCAACGCTTATTAATAATGATTATTATAATGTAGTAATAGCAGTCGCGTTTGCTAACTTTTGTGTTTTTGAAATGTTTTCATTAACGTACAATAGTTCATATATAGTACCTATGCGATACCGGAAAACTACGGATATGGAAAATGTCGAGAAAAACGATACCAATTGCGTCAGCAACGCTTATTAATAATGATTATTATAATGTAGTAATAGCAGTCGCGTTTGCTAACTTTTGTGTTTTTGAAATGTTTTCATTAACGTACAATAGTTCATATATAGTACCTATGCGATACCGGAAAACTACGGATATGGAAAATGTCGAGAAAAACGATACCAATTGCGTCAGCAACGCTTATTAATAATGATTATTATAATGTAGTAATAGCAGTCGCGTTTGCTAACTTTTGTGTTTTTGAAATGTTTTCATTAACGTACAATAGTTCATATATAGTACCTATGCGATACCGGAAAACTACGGATATGGAAAATGTCGAGAAAAACGATACCAATTGCGTCAGCAACGCTTATTAATAATGATTATTATAATGTAGTAATAGCAGTCGCGTTTGCTAACTTTTGTGTTTTTGAAATGTTTTCATTAACGTACAATAGTTCATATATAGTACCTATGCGATACCGGAAAACTACGGATATGGAAAATGTCGAGAAAACGATACCAATTGCGTCAGCAACGCTTATTAATAATGATTATTATAATGTAGTAATAGCAGTCGCGTTTGCTAACTTTTGTGTTTTTGAAATGTTTTCATTAACGTACAATAGTTCATATATAGTACCTATGCGATACCGGAAAACTACGGATATGGAAAATGTCGAGAAAAACGATACCAATTGCGTCAGCAACGCTTATTAATAATGATTATTATAATGTAGTAATAGCAGTCGCGTTTGCTAACTTTTGTGTTTTTGAAATGTTTTCATTAACGTACAATAGTTCATATATAGTACCTATGCGATACCGGAAAACTACGGATATGGAAAATGTCGAGAAAAACGATACCAATTGCGTCAGCAACGCTTATTAATAATGATTATTATAATGTAGTAATAGCAGTCGCGTTTGCTAACTTTTGTGTTTTTGAAATGTTTTCATTAACGTACAATAGTTCATATATAGTACCTATGCGATACCGGAAAACTACGGATATGGAAAATGTCGAGAAAACGATACCAATTGCGTCAGCAACGCTTATTAATAATGATTATTATAATGTAGTAATAGCAGTCGCGTTTGCTAACTTTTGTGTTTTTGAAATGTTTTCATTAACGTACAATAGTTCATATATAGTACCTATGCGATACCGGAAAACTACGGATATGGAAAATGTCGAGAAAAACGATACCAATTGCGTCAGCAACGCTTATTAATAATGATTATTATAATGTAGTAATAGCAGTCGCGTTTGCTAACTTTTGTGTTTTTGAAATGTTTTCATTAACGTACAATAGTTCATATATAGTACCTATGCGATACCGGAAAACTACGGATATGGAAAATGTCGAGAAAAACGATACCAATTGCGTCAGCAACGCTTATTAATAATGATTATTATAATGTAGTAATAGCAGTCGCGTTTGCTAACTTTTGTGTTTTTGAAATGTTTTCATTAACGTACAATAGTTCATATATAGTACCTATGCGATACCGAAAAACTACGGATATGGAAAATGTCGAGAAAACGATACCAATTGCGTCAGCAACGCTTATTAATAATGATTATTATAATGTAGTAATAGCAGTCGCGTTTGCTAACTTTTGTGTTTTTGAAATGTTTTCATTAACGTACAATAGTTCATATATAGTACCTATGCGATACCGGAAAACTACGGATATGGAAAATGTCGAGAAAAACGATACCAATTGCGTCAGCAACGCTTATTAATAATGATTATTATAATGTAGTAATAGCAGTCGCGTTTGCTAACTTTTGTGTTTTTGAAATGTTTTCATTAACGTACAATAGTTCATATATAGTACCTATGCGATACCGGAAAACTACGGATATGGAAAATGTCGAGAAAAACGATACCAATTGCGTCAGCAACGCTTATTAATAATGATTATTATAATGTAGTAATAGCAGTCGCGTTTGCTAACTTTTGTGTTTTTGAAATGTTTTCATTAACGTACAATAGTTCATATATAGTACCTATGCGATACCGGAAAACTACGGATATGGAAAATGTCGAGAAAAACGATACCAATTGCGTCAGCAACGCTTATTAATAATGATTATTATAATGTAGTAATAGCAGTCGCGTTTGCTAACTTTTGTGTTTTTGAAATGTTTTCATTAACGTACAATAGTTCATATATAGTACCTATGCGATACCGGAAAACTACGGATATGGAAAATGTCGAGAAAACGATACCAATTGCGTCAGCAACGCTTATTAATAATGATTATTATAATGTAGTAATAGCAGTCGCGTTTGCTAACTTTTGTGTTTTTGAAATGTTTTCATTAACGTACAATAGTTCATATATAGTACCTATGCGATACCGGAAAACTACGGATATGGAAAATGTCGAGAAAAACGATACCAATTGCGTCAGCAACGCTTATTAATAATGATTATTATAATGTAGTAATAGCAGTCGCGTTTGCTAACTTTTGTGTTTTTGAAATGTTTTCATTAACGTACAATAGTTCATATATAGTACCTATGCGATACCGGAAAACTACGGATATGGAAAATGTCGAGAAAACGATACCAATTGCGTCAGCAACGCTTATTAATAATGATTATTATAATGTAGTAATAGCAGTCGCGTTTGCTAACTTTTGTGTTTTTGAAATGTTTTCATTAACGTACAATAGTTCATATATAGTACCTATGCGATACCGGAAAACTACGGATATGGAAAATGTCGAGAAAAACGATACCAATTGCGTCAGCAACGCTTATTAATAATGATTATTATAATGTAGTAATAGCAGTCGCGTTTGCTAACTTTTGTGTTTTTGAAATGTTTTCATTAACGTACAATAGTTCATATATAGTACCTATGCGATACCGGAAAACTACGGATATGGAAAATGTCGAGAAAAACGATACCAATTGCGTCAGCAACGCTTATTAATAATGATTATTATAATGTAGTAATAGCAGTCGCGTTTGCTAACTTTTGTGTTTTTGAAATGTTTTCATTAACGTACAATAGTTCATATATAGTACCTATGCGATACCGGAAAACTACGGATATGGAAAATGTCGAGAAAAACGATACCAATTGCGTCAGCAACGCTTATTAATAATGATTATTATAATGTAGTAATAGCAGTCGCGTTTGCTAACTTTTGTGTTTTTGAAATGTTTTCATTAACGTACAATAGTTCATATATAGTACCTATGCGATACCGGAAAACTACGGATATGGAAAATGTCGAGAAAACGATACCAATTGCGTCAGCAACGCTTATTAATAATGATTATTATAATGTAGTAATAGCAGTCGCGTTTGCTAACTTTTGTGTTTTTGAAATGTTTTCATTAACGTACAATAGTTCATATATAGTACCTATGCGATACCGGAAAACTACGGATATGGAAAATGTCGAGAAAACGATACCAATTGCGTCAGCAACGCTTATTAATAATGATTATTATAATGTAGTAATAGCAGTCGCGTTTGCTAACTTTTGTGTTTTTGAAATGTTTTCATTAACGTACAATAGTTCATATATAGTACCTATGCGATACCGGAAAACTACGGATATGGAAAATGTCGAGAAAAACGATACCAATTGCGTCAGCAACGCTTATTAATAATGATTATTATAATGTAGTAATAGCAGTCGCGTTTGCTAACTTTTGTGTTTTTGAAATGTTTTCATTAACGTACAATAGTTCATATATAGTACCTATGCGATACCGGAAAACTACGGATATGGAAAATGTCGAGAAAAACGATACCAATTGCGTCAGCAACGCTTATTAATAATGATTATTATAATGTAGTAATAGCAGTCGCGTTTGCTAACTTTTGTGTTTTTGAAATGTTTTCATTAACGTACAATAGTTCATATATAGTACCTATGCGATACCGGAAAACTACGGATATGGAAAATGTCGAGAAAAACGATACCAATTGCGTCAGCAACGCTTATTAATAATGATTATTATAATGTAGTAATAGCAGTCGCGTTTGCTAACTTTTGTGTTTTTGAAATGTTTTCATTAACGTACAATAGTTCATATATAGTACCTATGCGATACCGGAAAACTACGGATATGGAAAATGTCGAGAAAAACGATACCAATTGCGTCAGCAACGCTTATTAATAATGATTATTATAATGTAGTAATAGCAGTCGCGTTTGCTAACTTTTGTGTTTTTGAAATGTTTTCATTAACGTACAATAGTTCATATATAGTACCTATGCGATACCGGAAAACTACGGATATGGAAAATGTCGAGAAAAACGATACCAATTGCGTCAGCAACGCTTATTAATAATGATTATTATAATGTAGTAATAGCAGTCGCGTTTGCTAACTTTTGTGTTTTTGAAATGTTTTCATTAACGTACAATAGTTCATATATAGTACCTATGCGATACCGGAAAACTACGGATATGGAAAATGTCGAGAAAAACGATACCAATTGCGTCAGCAACGCTTATTAATAATGATTATTATAATGTAGTAATAGCAGTCGCGTTTGCTAACTTTTGTGTTTTTGAAATGTTTTCATTAACGTACAATAGTTCATATATAGTACCTATGCGATACCGGAAAACTACGGATATGGAAAATGTCGAGAAAAACGATACCAATTGCGTCAGCAACGCTTATTAATAATGATTATTATAATGTAGTAATAGCAGTCGCGTTTGCTAACTTTTGTGTTTTTGAAATGTTTTCATTAACGTACAATAGTTCATATATAGTACCTATGCGATACCGGAAAACTACGGATATGGAAAATGACGAGAAAACGATACCAATTGCGTCAGCAACGCTTATTAATAATGATTATTATAATGTAGTAATAGCAGTCGCGTTTGCTAACTTTTGTGTTTTTGAAATGTTTTCATTAACGTACAATAGTTCATATATAGTACCTATGCGATACCGGAAAACTACGGATATGGAAAATGTCGAGAAAAACGATACCAATTGCGTCAGCAACGCTTATTAATAATGATTATTATAATGTAGTAATAGCAGTCGCGTTTGCTAACTTTTGTGTTTTTGAAATGTTTTCATTAACGTACAATAGTTCATATATAGTACCTATGCGATACCGGAAAACTACGGATATGGAAAATGTCGAGAAAACGATACCAATTGCGTCAGCAACGCTTATTAATAATGATTATTATAATGTAGTAATAGCAGTCGCGTTTGCTAACTTTTGTGTTTTTGAAATGTTTTCATTAACGTACAATAGTTCATATATAGTACCTATGCGATACCGGAAAACTACGGATATGGAAAATGTCGAGAAAAACGATACCAATTGCGTCAGCAACGCTTATTAATAATGATTATTATAATGTAGTAATAGCAGTCGCGTTTGCTAACTTTTGTGTTTTTGAAATGTTTTCATTAACGTACAATAGTTCATATATAGTACCTATGCGATACCGGAAAACTACGGATATGGAAAATGTCGAGAAAAACGATACCAATTGCGTCAGCAACGCTTATTAATAATGATTATTATAATGTAGTAATAGCAGTCGCGTTTGCTAACTTTTGTGTTTTTGAAATGTTTTCATTAACGTACAATAGTTCATATATAGTACCTATGCGATACCGGAAAACTACGGATATGGAAAATGTCGAGAAAAACGATACCAATTGCGTCAGCAACGCTTATTAATAATGATTATTATAATGTAGTAATAGCAGTCGCGTTTGCTAACTTTTGTGTTTTTGAAATGTTTTCATTAACGTACAATAGTTCATATATAGTACCTATGCGATACCGGAAAACTACGGATATGGAAAATGTCGAGAAAACGATACCAATTGCGTCAGCAACGCTTATTAATAATGATTATTATAATGTAGTAATAGCAGTCGCGTTTGCTAACTTTTGTGTTTTTGAAATGTTTTCATTAACGTACAATAGTTCATATATAGTACCTATGCGATACCGGAAAACTACGGATATGGAAAATGTCGAGAAAAACGATACCAATTGCGTCAGCAACGCTTATTAATAATGATTATTATAATGTAGTAATAGCAGTCGCGTTTGCTAACTTTTGTGTTTTTGAAATGTTTTCATTAACGTACAATAGTTCATATATAGTACCTATGCGATACCGGAAAACTACGGATATGGAAAATGTCGAGAAAAACGATACCAATTGCGTCAGCAACGCTTATTAATAATGATTATTATAATGTAGTAATAGCAGTCGCGTTTGCTAACTTTTGTGTTTTTGAAATGTTTTCATTAACGTACAATAGTTCATATATAGTACCTATGCGATACCGGAAAACTACGGATATGGAAAATGTCGAGAAAAACGATACCAATTGCGTCAGCAACGCTTATTAATAATGATTATTATAATGTAGTAATAGCAGTCGCGTTTGCTAACTTTTGTGTTTTTGAAATGTTTTCATTAACGTACAATAGTTCATATATAGTACCTATGCGATACCGGAAAACTACGGATATGGAAAATGTCGAGAAAACGATACCAATTGCGTCAGCAACGCTTATTAATAATGATTATTATAATGTAGTAATAGCAGTCGCGTTTGCTAACTTTTGTGTTTTTGAAATGTTTTCATTAACGTACAATAGTTCATATATAGTACCTATGCGATACCGGAAAACTACGGATATGGAAAATGTCGAGAAAACGATACCAATTGCGTCAGCAACGCTTATTAATAATGATTATTATAATGTAGTAATAGCAGTCGCGTTTGCTAACTTTTGTGTTTTTGAAATGTTTTCATTAACGTACAATAGTTCATATATAGTACCTATGCGATACCGGAAAACTACGGATATGGAAAATGTCGAGAAAAACGATACCAATTGCGTCAGCAACGCTTATTAATAATGATTATTATAATGTAGTAATAGCAGTCGCGTTTGCTAACTTTTGTGTTTTTGAAATGTTTTCATTAACGTACAATAGTTCATATATAGTACCTATGCGATACCGGAAAACTACGGATATGGAAAATGTCGAGAAAAACGATACCAATTGCGTCAGCAACGCTTATTAATAATGATTATTATAATGTAGTAATAGCAGTCGCGTTTGCTAACTTTTGTGTTTTTGAAATGTTTTCATTAACGTACAATAGTTCATATATAGTACCTATGCGATACCGGAAAACTACGGATATGGAAAATGTCGAGAAAAACGATACCAATTGCGTCAGCAACGCTTATTAATAATGATTATTATAATGTAGTAATAGCAGTCGCGTTTGCTAACTTTTGTGTTTTTGAAATGTTTTCATTAACGTACAATAGTTCATATATAGTACCTATGCGATACCGGAAAACTACGGATATGGAAAATGTCGAGAAAAACGATACCAATTGCGTCAGCAACGCTTATTAATAATGATTATTATAATGTAGTAATAGCAGTCGCGTTTGCTAACTTTTGTGTTTTTGAAATGTTTTCATTAACGTACAATAGTTCATATATAGTACCTATGCGATACCGGAAAACTACGGATATGGAAAATGTCGAGAAAAACGATACCAATTGCGTCAGCAACGCTTATTAATAATGATTATTATAATGTAGTAATAGCAGTCGCGTTTGCTAACTTTTGTGTTTTTGAAATGTTTTCATTAACGTACAATAGTTCATATATAGTACCTATGCGATACCGGAAAACTACGGATATGGAAAATGTCGAGAAAACGATACCAATTGCGTCAGCAACGCTTATTAATAATGATTATTATAATGTAGTAATAGCAGTCGCGTTTGCTAACTTTTGTGTTTTTGAAATGTTTTCATTAACGTACAATAGTTCATATATAGTACCTATGCGATACCGGAAAACTACGGATATGGAAAATGTCGAGAAAAACGATACCAATTGCGTCAGCAACGCTTATTAATAATGATTATTATAATGTAGTAATAGCAGTCGCGTTTGCTAACTTTTGTGTTTTTGAAATGTTTTCATTAACGTACAATAGTTCATATATAGTACCTATGCGATACCGGAAAACTACGGATATGGAAAATGTCGAGAAAAACGATACCAATTGCGTCAGCAACGCTTATTAATAATGATTATTATAATGTAGTAATAGCAGTCGCGTTTGCTAACTTTTGTGTTTTTGAAATGTTTTCATTAACGTACAATAGTTCATATATAGTACCTATGCGATACCGGAAAACTACGGATATGGAAAATGTCGAGAAAAACGATACCAATTGCGTCAGCAACGCTTATTAATAATGATTATTATAATGTAGTAATAGCAGTCGCGTTTGCTAACTTTTGTGTTTTTGAAATGTTTTCATTAACGTACAATAGTTCATATATAGTACCTATGCGATACCGGAAAACTACGGATATGGAAAATGTCGAGAAAAACGATACCAATTGCGTCAGCAACGCTTATTAATAATGATTATTATAATGTAGTAATAGCAGTCGCGTTTGCTAACTTTTGTGTTTTTGAAATGTTTTCATTAACGTACAATAGTTCATATATAGTACCTATGCGATACCGGAAAACTACGGATATGGAAAATGTCGAGAAAAACGATACCAATTGCGTCAGCAACGCTTATTAATAATGATTATTATAATGTAGTAATAGCAGTCGCGTTTGCTAACTTTTGTGTTTTTGAAATGTTTTCATTAACGTACAATAGTTCATATATAGTACCTATGCGATACCGGAAAACTACGGATATGGAAAATGTCGAGAAAAACGATACCAATTGCGTCAGCAACGCTTATTAATAATGATTATTATAATGTAGTAATAGCAGTCGCGTTTGCTAACTTTTGTGTTTTTGAAATGTTTTCATTAACGTACAATAGTTCATATATAGTACCTATGCGATACCGGAAAACTACGGACACGGAAAATGTCGACCAAAACGATACCAATTGCGTCAGCAACGCTTATTAATAATGATTATTATAATGTAGTAATAGCAGTCGCGTTTGCTAACTTTTGTGTTTTTGAAATGTTTTCATTAACGTACAATAGTTCATATATAGTACCTATGCGATACCGGAAAACTACGGATATGGAAAATGTCGAGAAAAACGATACCAATTGCGTCAGCAACGCTTATTAATAATGATTATTATAATGTAGTAATAGCAGTCGCGTTTGCTAACTTTTGTGTTTTTGAAATGTTTTCATTAACGTACAATAGTTCATATATAGTACCTATGCGATACCGGAAAACTACGGATATGGAAAATGTCGAGAAAAACGATACCAATTGCGTCAGCAACGCTTATTAATAATGATTATTATAATGTAGTAATAGCAGTCGCGTTTGCTAACTTTTGTGTTTTTGAAATGTTTTCATTAACGTACAATAGTTCATATATAGTACCTATGCGATACCGGAAAACTACGGATATGGAAAATGTCGAGAAAAACGATACCAATTGCGTCAGCAACGCTTATTAATAATGATTATTATAATGTAGTAATAGCAGTCGCGTTTGCTAACTTTTGTGTTTTTGAAATGTTTTCATTAACGTACAATAGTTCATATATAGTACCTATGCGATACCGAAAAACTACGGATATGGAAAATGTCGAGAAAACGATACCAATTGCGTCAGCAACGCTTATTAATAATGATTATTATAATGTAGTAATAGCAGTCGCGTTTGCTAACTTTTGTGTTTTTGAAATGTTTTCATTAACGTACAATAGTTCATATATAGTACCTATGCGATACCGGAAAACTACGGATATGGAAAATGTCGAGAAAAACGATACCAATTGCGTCAGCAACGCTTATTAATAATGATTATTATAATGTAGTAATAGCAGTCGCGTTTGCTAACTTTTGTGTTTTTGAAATGTTTTCATTAACGTACAATAGTTCATATATAGTACCTATGCGATACCGGAAAACTACGGATATGGAAAATGTCGAGAAAAACGATACCAATTGCGTCAGCAACGCTTATTAATAATGATTATTATAATGTAGTAATAGCAGTCGCGTTTGCTAACTTTTGTGTTTTTGAAATGTTTTCATTAACGTACAATAGTTCATATATAGTACCTATGCGATACCGGAAAACTACGGATATGGAAAATGTCGAGAAAAACGATACCAATTGCGTCAGCAACGCTTATTAATAATGATTATTATAATGTAGTAATAGCAGTCGCGTTTGCTAACTTTTGTGTTTTTGAAATGTTTTCATTAACGTACAATAGTTCATATATAGTACCTATGCGATACCGGAAAACTACGGATATGGAAAATGTCGAGAAAAACGATACCAATTGCGTCAGCAACGCTTATTAATAATGATTATTATAATGTAGTAATAGCAGTCGCGTTTGCTAACTTTTGTGTTTTTGAAATGTTTTCATTAACGTACAATAGTTCATATATAGTACCTATGCGATACCGGAAAACTACGGATATGGAAAATGTCGAGAAAAACGATACCAATTGCGTCAGCAACGCTTATTAATAATGATTATTATAATGTAGTAATAGCAGTCGCGTTTGCTAACTTTTGTGTTTTTGAAATGTTTTCATTAACGTACAATAGTTCATATATAGTACCTATGCGATACCGGAAAACTACGGATATGGAAAATGTCGAGAAAAACGATACCAATTGCGTCAGCAACGCTTATTAATAATGATTATTATAATGTAGTAATAGCAGTCGCGTTTGCTAACTTTTGTGTTTTTGAAATGTTTTCATTAACGTACAATAGTTCATATATAGTACCTATGCGATACCGGAAAACTACGGATATGGAAAATGTCGAGAAAAACGATACCAATTGCGTCAGCAACGCTTATTAATAATGATTATTATAATGTAGTAATAGCAGTCGCGTTTGCTAACTTTTGTGTTTTTGAAATGTTTTCATTAACGTACAATAGTTCATATATAGTACCTATGCGATACCGGAAAACTACGGATATGGAAAATGTCGAGAAAACGATACCAATTGCGTCAGCAACGCTTATTAATAATGATTATTATAATGTAGTAATAGCAGTCGCGTTTGCTAACTTTTGTGTTTTTGAAATGTTTTCATTAACGTACAATAGTTCATATATAGTACCTATGCGATACCGGAAAACTACGGATATGGAAAATGTCGAGAAAAACGATACCAATTGCGTCAGCAACGCTTATTAATAATGATTATTATAATGTAGTAATAGCAGTCGCGTTTGCTAACTTTTGTGTTTTTGAAATGTTTTCATTAACGTACAATAGTTCATATATAGTACCTATGCGATACCGGAAAACTACGGATATGGAAAATGTCGAGAAAAACGATACCAATTGCGTCAGCAACGCTTATTAATAATGATTATTATAATGTAGTAATAGCAGTCGCGTTTGCTAACTTTTGTGTTTTTGAAATGTTTTCATTAACGTACAATAGTTCATATATAGTACCTATGCGATACCGGAAAACTACGGATATGGAAAATGTCGAGAAAAACGATACCAATTGCGTCAGCAACGCTTATTAATAATGATTATTATAATGTAGTAATAGCAGTCGCGTTTGCTAACTTTTGTGTTTTTGAAATGTTTTCATTAACGTACAATAGTTCATATATAGTACCTATGCGATACCGGAAAACTACGGATATGGAAAATGTCGAGAAAAACGATACCAATTGCGTCAGCAACGCTTATTAATAATGATTATTATAATGTAGTAATAGCAGTCGCGTTTGCTAACTTTTGTGTTTTTGAAATGTTTTCATTAACGTACAATAGTTCATATATAGTACCTATGCGATACCGGAAAACTACGGATATGGAAAATGTCGAGAAAACGATACCAATTGCGTCAGCAACGCTTATTAATAATGATTATTATAATGTAGTAATAGCAGTCGCGTTTGCTAACTTTTGTGTTTTTGAAATGTTTTCATTAACGTACAATAGTTCATATATAGTACCTATGCGATACCGGAAAACTACGGATATGGAAAATGTCGAGAAAAACGATACCAATTGCGTCAGCAACGCTTATTAATAATGATTATTATAATGTAGTAATAGCAGTCGCGTTTGCTAACTTTTGTGTTTTTGAAATGTTTTCATTAACGTACAATAGTTCATATATAGTACCTATGCGATACCGGAAAACTACGGATATGGAAAATGTCGAGAAAAACGATACCAATTGCGTCAGCAACGCTTATTAATAATGATTATTATAATGTAGTAATAGCAGTCGCGTTTGCTAACTTTTGTGTTTTTGAAATGTTTTCATTAACGTACAATAGTTCATATATAGTACCTATGCGATACCGGAAAACTACGGATATGGAAAATGTCGAGAAAAACGATACCAATTGCGTCAGCAACGCTTATTAATAATGATTATTATAATGTAGTAATAGCAGTCGCGTTTGCTAACTTTTGTGTTTTTGAAATGTTTTCATTAACGTACAATAGTTCATATATAGTACCTATGCGATACCGGAAAACTACGGATATGGAAAATGTCGAGAAAAACGATACCAATTGCGTCAGCAACGCTTATTAATAATGATTATTATAATGTAGTAATAGCAGTCGCGTTTGCTAACTTTTGTGTTTTTGAAATGTTTTCATTAACGTACAATAGTTCATATATAGTACCTATGCGATACCGGAAAACTACGGATATGGAAAATGTCGAGAAAAACGATACCAATTGCGTCAGCAACGCTTATTAATAATGATTATTATAATGTAGTAATAGCAGTCGCGTTTGCTAACTTTTGTGTTTTTGAAATGTTTTCATTAACGTACAATAGTTCATATATAGTACCTATGCGATACCGGAAAACTACGGATATGGAAAATGTCGAGAAAACGATACCAATTGCGTCAGCAACGCTTATTAATAATGATTATTATAATGTAGTAATAGCAGTCGCGTTTGCTAACTTTTGTGTTTTTGAAATGTTTTCATTAACGTACAATAGTTCATATATAGTACCTATGCGATACCGGAAAACTACGGATATGGAAAATGTCGAGAAAAACGATACCAATTGCGTCAGCAACGCTTATTAATAATGATTATTATAATGTAGTAATAGCAGTCGCGTTTGCTAACTTTTGTGTTTTTGAAATGTTTTCATTAACGTACAATAGTTCATATATAGTACCTATGCGATACCGGAAAACTACGGATATGGAAAATGTCGAGAAAAACGATACCAATTGCGTCAGCAACGCTTATTAATAATGATTATTATAATGTAGTAATAGCAGTCGCGTTTGCTAACTTTTGTGTTTTTGAAATGTTTTCATTAACGTACAATAGTTCATATATAGTACCTATGCGATACCGAAAAACTACGGATATGGAAAATGTCGAGAAAACGATACCAATTGCGTCAGCAACGCTTATTAATAATGATTATTATAATGTAGTAATAGCAGTCGCGTTTGCTAACTTTTGTGTTTTTGAAATGTTTTCATTAACGTACAATAGTTCATATATAGTACCTATGCGATACCGGAAAACTACGGATATGGAAAATGTCGAGAAAAACGATACCAATTGCGTCAGCAACGCTTATTAATAATGATTATTATAATGTAGTAATAGCAGTCGCGTTTGCTAACTTTTGTGTTTTTGAAATGTTTTCATTAACGTACAATAGTTCATATATAGTACCTATGCGATACCGGAAAACTACGGATATGGAAAATGTCGAGAAAAACGATACCAATTGCGTCAGCAACGCTTATTAATAATGATTATTATAATGTAGTAATAGCAGTCGCGTTTGCTAACTTTTGTGTTTTTGAAATGTTTTCATTAACGTACAATAGTTCATATATAGTACCTATGCGATACCGGAAAACTACGGATATGGAAAATGTCGAGAAAAACGATACCAATTGCGTCAGCAACGCTTATTAATAATGATTATTATAATGTAGTAATAGCAGTCGCGTTTGCTAACTTTTGTGTTTTTGAAATGTTTTCATTAACGTACAATAGTTCATATATAGTACCTATGCGATACCGGAAAACTACGGATATGGAAAATGTCGAGAAAAACGATACCAATTGCGTCAGCAACGCTTATTAATAATGATTATTATAATGTAGTAATAGCAGTCGCGTTTGCTAACTTTTGTGTTTTTGAAATGTTTTCATTAACGTACAATAGTTCATATATAGTACCTATGCGATACCGGAAAACTACGGATATGGAAAATGTCGAGAAAAACGATACCAATTGCGTCAGCAACGCTTATTAATAATGATTATTATAATGTAGTAATAGCAGTCGCGTTTGCTAACTTTTGTGTTTTTGAAATGTTTTCATTAACGTACAATAGTTCATATATAGTACCTATGCGATACCGGAAAACTACGGATATGGAAAATGTCGAGAAAAACGATACCAATTGCGTCAGCAACGCTTATTAATAATGATTATTATAATGTAGTAATAGCAGTCGCGTTTGCTAACTTTTGTGTTTTTGAAATGTTTTCATTAACGTACAATAGTTCATATATAGTACCTATGCGATACCGGAAAACTACGGATATGGAAAATGTCGAGAAAAACGATACCAATTGCGTCAGCAACGCTTATTAATAATGATTATTATAATGTAGTAATAGCAGTCGCGTTTGCTAACTTTTGTGTTTTTGAAATGTTTTCATTAACGTACAATAGTTCATATATAGTACCTATGCGATACCGGAAAACTACGGATATGGAAAATGTCGAGAAAAACGATACCAATTGCGTCAGCAACGCTTATTAATAATGATTATTATAATGTAGTAATAGCAGTCGCGTTTGCTAACTTTTGTGTTTTTGAAATGTTTTCATTAACGTACAATAGTTCATATATAGTACCTATGCGATACCGGAAAACTACGGATATGGAAAATGTCCAGAAAACGATACCAATTGCGTCAGCAACGCTTATTAATAATGATTATTATAATGTAGTAATAGCAGTCGCGTTTGCTAACTTTTGTGTTTTTGAAATGTTTTCATTAACGTACAATAGTTCATATATAGTACCTATGCGATACCGGAAAACTACGGATATGGAAAATGTCGAGAAAAACGATACCAATTGCGTCAGCAACGCTTATTAATAATGATTATTATAATGTAGTAATAGCAGTCGCGTTTGCTAACTTTTGTGTTTTTGAAATGTTTTCATTAACGTACAATAGTTCATATATAGTACCTATGCGATACCGGAAAACTACGGATATGGAAAATGTCGAGAAAAACGATACCAATTGCGTCAGCAACGCTTATTAATAATGATTATTATAATGTAGTAATAGCAGTCGCGTTTGCTAACTTTTGTGTTTTTGAAATGTTTTCATTAACGTACAATAGTTCATATATAGTACCTATGCGATACCGGAAAACTACGGATATGGAAAATGTCGAGAAAACGATACCAATTGCGTCAGCAACGCTTATTAATAATGATTATTATAATGTAGTAATAGCAGTCGCGTTTGCTAACTTTTGTGTTTTTGAAATGTTTTCATTAACGTACAATAGTTCATATATAGTACCTATGCGATACCGGAAAACTACGGATATGGAAAATGTCGAGAAAAACGATACCAATTGCGTCAGCAACGCTTATTAATAATGATTATTATAATGTAGTAATAGCAGTCGCGTTTGCTAACTTTTGTGTTTTTGAAATGTTTTCATTAACGTACAATAGTTCATATATAGTACCTATGCGATACCGGAAAACTACGGATATGGAAAATGTCGAGAAAAACGATACCAATTGCGTCAGCAACGCTTATTAATAATGATTATTATAATGTAGTAATAGCAGTCGCGTTTGCTAACTTTTGTGTTTTTGAAATGTTTTCATTAACGTACAATAGTTCATATATAGTACCTATGCGATACCGGAAAACTACGGATATGGAAAATGTCGAGAAAAACGATACCAATTGCGTCAGCAACGCTTATTAATAATGATTATTATAATGTAGTAATAGCAGTCGCGTTTGCTAACTTTTGTGTTTTTGAAATGTTTTCATTAACGTACAATAGTTCATATATAGTACCTATGCGATACCGGAAAACTACGGATATGGAAAATGTCGAGAAAACGATACCAATTGCGTCAGCAACGCTTATTAATAATGATTATTATAATGTAGTAATAGCAGTCGCGTTTGCTAACTTTTGTGTTTTTGAAATGTTTTCATTAACGTACAATAGTTCATATATAGTACCTATGCGATACCGGAAAACTACGGATATGGAAAATGTCGAGAAAAACGATACCAATTGCGTCAGCAACGCTTATTAATAATGATTATTATAATGTAGTAATAGCAGTCGCGTTTGCTAACTTTTGTGTTTTTGAAATGTTTTCATTAACGTACAATAGTTCATATATAGTACCTATGCGATACCGAAAAACTACGGATATGGAAAATGTCGAGAAAACGATACCAATTGCGTCAGCAACGCTTATTAATAATGATTATTATAATGTAGTAATAGCAGTCGCGTTTGCTAACTTTTGTGTTTTTGAAATGTTTTCATTAACGTACAATAGTTCATATATAGTACCTATGCGATACCGGAAAACTACGGATATGGAAAATGTCGAGAAAAACGATACCAATTGCGTCAGCAACGCTTATTAATAATGATTATTATAATGTAGTAATAGCAGTCGCGTTTGCTAACTTTTGTGTTTTTGAAATGTTTTCATTAACGTACAATAGTTCATATATAGTACCTATGCGATACCGGAAAACTACGGATATGGAAAATGTCGAGAAAACGATACCAATTGCGTCAGCAACGCTTATTAATAATGATTATTATAATGTAGTAATAGCAGTCGCGTTTGCTAACTTTTGTGTTTTTGAAATGTTTTCATTAACGTACAATAGTTCATATATAGTACCTATGCGATACCGGAAAACTACGGATATGGAAAATGTCGAGAAAAACGATACCAATTGCGTCAGCAACGCTTATTAATAATGATTATTATAATGTAGTAATAGCAGTCGCGTTTGCTAACTTTTGTGTTTTTGAAATGTTTTCATTAACGTACAATAGTTCATATATAGTACCTATGCGATACCGGAAAACTACGGATATGGAAAATGTCGAGAAAAACGATACCAATTGCGTCAGCAACGCTTATTAATAATGATTATTATAATGTAGTAATAGCAGTCGCGTTTGCTAACTTTTGTGTTTTTGAAATGTTTTCATTAACGTACAATAGTTCATATATAGTACCTATGCGATACCGGAAAACTACGGATATGGAAAATGTCGAGAAAACGATACCAATTGCGTCAGCAACGCTTATTAATAATGATTATTATAATGTAGTAATAGCAGTCGCGTTTGCTAACTTTTGTGTTTTTGAAATGTTTTCATTAACGTACAATAGTTCATATATAGTACCTATGCGATACCGGAAAACTACGGATATGGAAAATGTCGAGAAAAACGATACCAATTGCGTCAGCAACGCTTATTAATAATGATTATTATAATGTAGTAATAGCAGTCGCGTTTGCTAACTTTTGTGTTTTTGAAATGTTTTCATTAACGTACAATAGTTCATATATAGTACCTATGCGATACCGGAAAACTACGGATATGGAAAATGTCGAGAAAACGATACCAATTGCGTCAGCAACGCTTATTAATAATGATTATTATAATGTAGTAATAGCAGTCGCGTTTGCTAACTTTTGTGTTTTTGAAATGTTTTCATTAACGTACAATAGTTCATATATAGTACCTATGCGATACCGGAAAACTACGGATATGGAAAATGTCGAGAAAAACGATACCAATTGCGTCAGCAACGCTTATTAATAATGATTATTATAATGTAGTAATAGCAGTCGCGTTTGCTAACTTTTGTGTTTTTGAAATGTTTTCATTAACGTACAATAGTTCATATATAGTACCTATGCGATACCGGAAAACTACGGATATGGAAAATGTCGAGAAAAACGATACCAATTGCGTCAGCAACGCTTATTAATAATGATTATTATAATGTAGTAATAGCAGTCGCGTTTGCTAACTTTTGTGTTTTTGAAATGTTTTCATTAACGTACAATAGTTCATATATAGTACCTATGCGATACCGGAAAACTACGGATATGGAAAATGTCGAGAAAACGATACCAATTGCGTCAGCAACGCTTATTAATAATGATTATTATAATGTAGTAATAGCAGTCGCGTTTGCTAACTTTTGTGTTTTTGAAATGTTTTCATTAACGTACAATAGTTCATATATAGTACCTATGCGATACCGGAAAACTACGGATATGGAAAATGTCGAGAAAAACGATACCAATTGCGTCAGCAACGCTTATTAATAATGATTATTATAATGTAGTAATAGCAGTCGCGTTTGCTAACTTTTGTGTTTTTGAAATGTTTTCATTAACGTACAATAGTTCATATATAGTACCTATGCGATACCGGAAAACTACGGATATGGAAAATGTCGAGAAAAACGATACCAATTGCGTCAGCAACGCTTATTAATAATGATTATTATAATGTAGTAATAGCAGTCGCGTTTGCTAACTTTTGTGTTTTTGAAATGTTTTCATTAACGTACAATAGTTCATATATAGTACCTATGCGATACCGGAAAACTACGGATATGGAAAATGTCGAGAAAAACGATACCAATTGCGTCAGCAACGCTTATTAATAATGATTATTATAATGTAGTAATAGCAGTCGCGTTTGCTAACTTTTGTGTTTTTGAAATGTTTTCATTAACGTACAATAGTTCATATATAGTACCTATGCGATACCGGAAAACTACGGATATGGAAAATGTCGAGAAAAACGATACCAATTGCGTCAGCAACGCTTATTAATAATGATTATTATAATGTAGTAATAGCAGTCGCGTTTGCTAACTTTTGTGTTTTTGAAATGTTTTCATTAACGTACAATAGTTCATATATAGTACCTATGCGATACCGAAAAACTACGGATATGGAAAATGTCGAGAAAACGATACCAATTGCGTCAGCAACGCTTATTAATAATGATTATTATAATGTAGTAATAGCAGTCGCGTTTGCTAACTTTTGTGTTTTTGAAATGTTTTCATTAACGTACAATAGTTCATATATAGTACCTATGCGATACCGGAAAACTACGGATATGGAAAATGTCGAGAAAAACGATACCAATTGCGTCAGCAACGCTTATTAATAATGATTATTATAATGTAGTAATAGCAGTCGCGTTTGCTAACTTTTGTGTTTTTGAAATGTTTTCATTAACGTACAATAGTTCATATATAGTACCTATGCGATACCGGAAAACTACGGATATGGAAAATGTCGAGAAAAACGATACCAATTGCGTCAGCAACGCTTATTAATAATGATTATTATAATGTAGTAATAGCAGTCGCGTTTGCTAACTTTTGTGTTTTTGAAATGTTTTCATTAACGTACAATAGTTCATATATAGTACCTATGCGATACCGGAAAACTACGGATATGGAAAATGTCGAGAAAAACGATACCAATTGCGTCAGCAACGCTTATTAATAATGATTATTATAATGTAGTAATAGCAGTCGCGTTTGCTAACTTTTGTGTTTTTGAAATGTTTTCATTAACGTACAATAGTTCATATATAGTACCTATGCGATACCGGAAAACTACGGATATGGAAAATGTCGAGAAAAACGATACCAATTGCGTCAGCAACGCTTATTAATAATGATTATTATAATGTAGTAATAGCAGTCGCGTTTGCTAACTTTTGTGTTTTTGAAATGTTTTCATTAACGTACAATAGTTCATATATAGTACCTATGCGATACCGGAAAACTACGGATATGGAAAATGTCGAGAAAACGATACCAATTGCGTCAGCAACGCTTATTAATAATGATTATTATAATGTAGTAATAGCAGTCGCGTTTGCTAACTTTTGTGTTTTTGAAATGTTTTCATTAACGTACAATAGTTCATATATAGTACCTATGCGATACCGGAAAACTACGGATATGGAAAATGTCGAGAAAAACGATACCAATTGCGTCAGCAACGCTTATTAATAATGATTATTATAATGTAGTAATAGCAGTCGCGTTTGCTAACTTTTGTGTTTTTGAAATGTTTTCATTAACGTACAATAGTTCATATATAGTACCTATGCGATACCGGAAAACTACGGATATGGAAAATGTCGAGAAAAACGATACCAATTGCGTCAGCAACGCTTATTAATAATGATTATTATAATGTAGTAATAGCAGTCGCGTTTGCTAACTTTTGTGTTTTTGAAATGTTTTCATTAACGTACAATAGTTCATATATAGTACCTATGCGATACCGGAAAACTACGGATATGGAAAATGTCGAGAAAAACGATACCAATTGCGTCAGCAACGCTTATTAATAATGATTATTATAATGTAGTAATAGCAGTCGCGTTTGCTAACTTTTGTGTTTTTGAAATGTTTTCATTAACGTACAATAGTTCATATATAGTACCTATGCGATACCGGAAAACTACGGATATGGAAAATGTCGAGAAAAACGATACCAATTGCGTCAGCAACGCTTATTAATAATGATTATTATAATGTAGTAATAGCAGTCGCGTTTGCTAACTTTTGTGTTTTTGAAATGTTTTCATTAACGTACAATAGTTCATATATAGTACCTATGCGATACCGGAAAACTACGGATATGGAAAATGTCGAGAAAAACGATACCAATTGCGTCAGCAACGCTTATTAATAATGATTATTATAATGTAGTAATAGCAGTCGCGTTTGCTAACTTTTGTGTTTTTGAAATGTTTTCATTAACGTACAATAGTTCATATATAGTACCTATGCGATACCGGAAAACTACGGATATGGAAAATGTCGAGAAAACGATACCAATTGCGTCAGCAACGCTTATTAATAATGATTATTATAATGTAGTAATAGCAGTCGCGTTTGCTAACTTTTGTGTTTTTGAAATGTTTTCATTAACGTACAATAGTTCATATATAGTACCTATGCGATACCGGAAAACTACGGATATGGAAAATGTCGAGAAAAACGATACCAATTGCGTCAGCAACGCTTATTAATAATGATTATTATAATGTAGTAATAGCAGTCGCGTTTGCTAACTTTTGTGTTTTTGAAATGTTTTCATTAACGTACAATAGTTCATATATAGTACCTATGCGATACCGGAAAACTACGGATATGGAAAATGTCGAGAAAAACGATACCAATTGCGTCAGCAACGCTTATTAATAATGATTATTATAATGTAGTAATAGCAGTCGCGTTTGCTAACTTTTGTGTTTTTGAAATGTTTTCATTAACGTACAATAGTTCATATATAGTACCTATGCGATACCGAAAAACTACGGATATGGAAAATGTCGAGAAAACGATACCAATTGCGTCAGCAACGCTTATTAATAATGATTATTATAATGTAGTAATAGCAGTCGCGTTTGCTAACTTTTGTGTTTTTGAAATGTTTTCATTAACGTACAATAGTTCATATATAGTACCTATGCGATACCGGAAAACTACGGATATGGAAAATGTCGAGAAAAACGATACCAATTGCGTCAGCAACGCTTATTAATAATGATTATTATAATGTAGTAATAGCAGTCGCGTTTGCTAACTTTTGTGTTTTTGAAATGTTTTCATTAACGTACAATAGTTCATATATAGTACCTATGCGATACCGGAAAACTACGGATATGGAAAATGTCGAGAAAAACGATACCAATTGCGTCAGCAACGCTTATTAATAATGATTATTATAATGTAGTAATAGCAGTCGCGTTTGCTAACTTTTGTGTTTTTGAAATGTTTTCATTAACGTACAATAGTTCATATATAGTACCTATGCGATACCGGAAAACTACGGATATGGAAAATGTCGAGAAAAACGATACCAATTGCGTCAGCAACGCTTATTAATAATGATTATTATAATGTAGTAATAGCAGTCGCGTTTGCTAACTTTTGTGTTTTTGAAATGTTTTCATTAACGTACAATAGTTCATATATAGTACCTATGCGATACCGGAAAACTACGGATATGGAAAATGTCGAGAAAAACGATACCAATTGCGTCAGCAACGCTTATTAATAATGATTATTATAATGTAGTAATAGCAGTCGCGTTTGCTAACTTTTGTGTTTTTGAAATGTTTTCATTAACGTACAATAGTTCATATATAGTACCTATGCGATACCGGAAAACTACGGATATGGAAAATGTCGAGAAAAACGATACCAATTGCGTCAGCAACGCTTATTAATAATGATTATTATAATGTAGTAATAGCAGTCGCGTTTGCTAACTTTTGTGTTTTTGAAATGTTTTCATTAACGTACAATAGTTCATATATAGTACCTATGCGATACCGGAAAACTACGGATATGGAAAATGTCGAGAAAAACGATACCAATTGCGTCAGCAACGCTTATTAATAATGATTATTATAATGTAGTAATAGCAGTCGCGTTTGCTAACTTTTGTGTTTTTGAAATGTTTTCATTAACGTACAATAGTTCATATATAGTACCTATGCGATACCGGAAAACTACGGATATGGAAAATGTCGAGAAAACGATACCAATTGCGTCAGCAACGCTTATTAATAATGATTATTATAATGTAGTAATAGCAGTCGCGTTTGCTAACTTTTGTGTTTTTGAAATGTTTTCATTAACGTACAATAGTTCATATATAGTACCTATGCGATACCGGAAAACTACGGATATGGAAAATGTCGAGAAAACGATACCAATTGCGTCAGCAACGCTTATTAATAATGATTATTATAATGTAGTAATAGCAGTCGCGTTTGCTAACTTTTGTGTTTTTGAAATGTTTTCATTAACGTACAATAGTTCATATATAGTACCTATGCGATACCGGAAAACTACGGATATGGAAAATGTCGAGAAAAACGATACCAATTGCGTCAGCAACGCTTATTAATAATGATTATTATAATGTAGTAATAGCAGTCGCGTTTGCTAACTTTTGTGTTTTTGAAATGTTTTCATTAACGTACAATAGTTCATATATAGTACCTATGCGATACCGGAAAACTACGGATATGGAAAATGTCGAGAAAAACGATACCAATTGCGTCAGCAACGCTTATTAATAATGATTATTATAATGTAGTAATAGCAGTCGCGTTTGCTAACTTTTGTGTTTTTGAAATGTTTTCATTAACGTACAATAGTTCATATATAGTACCTATGCGATACCGGAAAACTACGGATATGGAAAATGTCGAGAAAAACGATACCAATTGCGTCAGCAACGCTTATTAATAATGATTATTATAATGTAGTAATAGCAGTCGCGTTTGCTAACTTTTGTGTTTTTGAAATGTTTTCATTAACGTACAATAGTTCATATATAGTACCTATGCGATACCGGAAAACTACGGATATGGAAAATGTCGAGAAAAACGATACCAATTGCGTCAGCAACGCTTATTAATAATGATTATTATAATGTAGTAATAGCAGTCGCGTTTGCTAACTTTTGTGTTTTTGAAATGTTTTCATTAACGTACAATAGTTCATATATAGTACCTATGCGATACCGGAAAACTACGGATATGGAAAATGTCGAGAAAAACGATACCAATTGCGTCAGCAACGCTTATTAATAATGATTATTATAATGTAGTAATAGCAGTCGCGTTTGCTAACTTTTGTGTTTTTGAAATGTTTTCATTAACGTACAATAGTTCATATATAGTACCTATGCGATACCGGAAAACTACGGATATGGAAAATGTCGAGAAAAACGATACCAATTGCGTCAGCAACGCTTATTAATAATGATTATTATAATGTAGTAATAGCAGTCGCGTTTGCTAACTTTTGTGTTTTTGAAATGTTTTCATTAACGTACAATAGTTCATATATAGTACCTATGCGATACCGGAAAACTACGGATATGGAAAATGTCGAGAAAAACGATACCAATTGCGTCAGCAACGCTTATTAATAATGATTATTATAATGTAGTAATAGCAGTCGCGTTTGCTAACTTTTGTGTTTTTGAAATGTTTTCATTAACGTACAATAGTTCATATATAGTACCTATGCGATACCGGAAAACTACGGATATGGAAAATGTCGAGAAAACGATACCAATTGCGTCAGCAACGCTTATTAATAATGATTATTATAATGTAGTAATAGCAGTCGCGTTTGCTAACTTTTGTGTTTTTGAAATGTTTTCATTAACGTACAATAGTTCATATATAGTACCTATGCGATACCGGAAAACTACGGATATGGAAAATGTCGAGAAAAACGATACCAATTGCGTCAGCAACGCTTATTAATAATGATTATTATAATGTAGTAATAGCAGTCGCGTTTGCTAACTTTTGTGTTTTTGAAATGTTTTCATTAACGTACAATAGTTCATATATAGTACCTATGCGATACCGGAAAACTACGGATATGGAAAATGTCGAGAAAAACGATACCAATTGCGTCAGCAACGCTTATTAATAATGATTATTATAATGTAGTAATAGCAGTCGCGTTTGCTAACTTTTGTGTTTTTGAAATGTTTTCATTAACGTACAATAGTTCATATATAGTACCTATGCGATACCGGAAAACTACGGATATGGAAAATGTCGAGAAAAACGATACCAATTGCGTCAGCAACGCTTATTAATAATGATTATTATAATGTAGTAATAGCAGTCGCGTTTGCTAACTTTTGTGTTTTTGAAATGTTTTCATTAACGTACAATAGTTCATATATAGTACCTATGCGATACCGGAAAACTACGGATATGGAAAATGTCGAGAAAAACGATACCAATTGCGTCAGCAACGCTTATTAATAATGATTATTATAATGTAGTAATAGCAGTCGCGTTTGCTAACTTTTGTGTTTTTGAAATGTTTTCATTAACGTACAATAGTTCATATATAGTACCTATGCGATACCGAAAAACTACGGATATGGAAAATGTCGAGAAAACGATACCAATTGCGTCAGCAACGCTTATTAATAATGATTATTATAATGTAGTAATAGCAGTCGCGTTTGCTAACTTTTGTGTTTTTGAAATGTTTTCATTAACGTACAATAGTTCATATATAGTACCTATGCGATACCGGAAAACTACGGATATGGAAAATGTCGAGAAAAACGATACCAATTGCGTCAGCAACGCTTATTAATAATGATTATTATAATGTAGTAATAGCAGTCGCGTTTGCTAACTTTTGTGTTTTTGAAATGTTTTCATTAACGTACAATAGTTCATATATAGTACCTATGCGATACCGGAAAACTACGGATATGGAAAATGTCGAGAAAACGATACCAATTGCGTCAGCAACGCTTATTAATAATGATTATTATAATGTAGTAATAGCAGTCGCGTTTGCTAACTTTTGTGTTTTTGAAATGTTTTCATTAACGTACAATAGTTCATATATAGTACCTATGCGATACCGGAAAACTACGGATATGGAAAATGTCGAGAAAAACGATACCAATTGCGTCAGCAACGCTTATTAATAATGATTATTATAATGTAGTAATAGCAGTCGCGTTTGCTAACTTTTGTGTTTTTGAAATGTTTTCATTAACGTACAATAGTTCATATATAGTACCTATGCGATACCGGAAAACTACGGATATGGAAAATGTCGAGAAAAACGATACCAATTGCGTCAGCAACGCTTATTAATAATGATTATTATAATGTAGTAATAGCAGTCGCGTTTGCTAACTTTTGTGTTTTTGAAATGTTTTCATTAACGTACAATAGTTCATATATAGTACCTATGCGATACCGGAAAACTACGGATATGGAAAATGTCGAGAAAAACGATACCAATTGCGTCAGCAACGCTTATTAATAATGATTATTATAATGTAGTAATAGCAGTCGCGTTTGCTAACTTTTGTGTTTTTGAAATGTTTTCATTAACGTACAATAGTTCATATATAGTACCTATGCGATACCGGAAAACTACGGATATGGAAAATGTCGAGAAAAACGATACCAATTGCGTCAGCAACGCTTATTAATAATGATTATTATAATGTAGTAATAGCAGTCGCGTTTGCTAACTTTTGTGTTTTTGAAATGTTTTCATTAACGTACAATAGTTCATATATAGTACCTATGCGATACCGGAAAACTACGGATATGGAAAATGTCGAGAAAAACGATACCAATTGCGTCAGCAACGCTTATTAATAATGATTATTATAATGTAGTAATAGCAGTCGCGTTTGCTAACTTTTGTGTTTTTGAAATGTTTTCATTAACGTACAATAGTTCATATATAGTACCTATGCGATACCGGAAAACTACGGATATGGAAAATGTCGAGAAAAACGATACCAATTGCGTCAGCAACGCTTATTAATAATGATTATTATAATGTAGTAATAGCAGTCGCGTTTGCTAACTTTTGTGTTTTTGAAATGTTTTCATTAACGTACAATAGTTCATATATAGTACCTATGCGATACCGAAAAACTACGGATATGGAAAATGTCGAGAAAACGATACCAATTGCGTCAGCAACGCTTATTAATAATGATTATTATAATGTAGTAATAGCAGTCGCGTTTGCTAACTTTTGTGTTTTTGAAATGTTTTCATTAACGTACAATAGTTCATATATAGTACCTATGCGATACCGGAAAACTACGGATATGGAAAATGTCGAGAAAAACGATACCAATTGCGTCAGCAACGCTTATTAATAATGATTATTATAATGTAGTAATAGCAGTCGCGTTTGCTAACTTTTGTGTTTTTGAAATGTTTTCATTAACGTACAATAGTTCATATATAGTACCTATGCGATACCGGAAAACTACGGATATGGAAAATGTCGAGAAAAACGATACCAATTGCGTCAGCAACGCTTATTAATAATGATTATTATAATGTAGTAATAGCAGTCGCGTTTGCTAACTTTTGTGTTTTTGAAATGTTTTCATTAACGTACAATAGTTCATATATAGTACCTATGCGATACCGGAAAACTACGGATATGGAAAATGTCGAGAAAAACGATACCAATTGCGTCAGCAACGCTTATTAATAATGATTATTATAATGTAGTAATAGCAGTCGCGTTTGCTAACTTTTGTGTTTTTGAAATGTTTTCATTAACGTACAATAGTTCATATATAGTACCTATGCGATACCGGAAAACTACGGATATGGAAGATGTCGAGAAAAACGATACCAATTGCGTCAGCAAGGCTTATTAATAATGATTATTATAATGTAGTAATAGCAGTCGCGTTTGCTAACTTTTGTGTTTTTGAAATGTTTTCATTAACGTACAATAGTTCATATATAGTACCTATGCGATACCGGAAAACTACGGATATGGAAAATGTCGAGAAAAACGATACCAATTGCGTCAGCAACGCTTATTAATAATGATTATTATAATGTAGTAATAGCAGTCGCGTTTGCTAACTTTTGTGTTTTTGAAATGTTTTCATTAACGTACAATAGTTCATATATAGTACCTATGCGATACCGAAAAACTACGGATATGGAAAATGTCGAGAAAACGATACCAATTGCGTCAGCAACGCTTATTAATAATGATTATTATAATGTAGTAATAGCAGTCGCGTTTGCTAACTTTTGTGTTTTTGAAATGTTTTCATTAACGTACAATAGTTCATATATAGTACCTATGCGATACCGGAAAACTACGGATATGGAAAATGTCGAGAAAAACGATACCAATTGCGTCAGCAACGCTTATTAATAATGATTATTATAATGTAGTAATAGCAGTCGCGTTTGCTAACTTTTGTGTTTTTGAAATGTTTTCATTAACGTACAATAGTTCATATATAGTACCTATGCGATACCGGAAAACTACGGATATGGAAAATGTCGAGAAAAACGATACCAATTGCGTCAGCAACGCTTATTAATAATGATTATTATAATGTAGTAATAGCAGTCGCGTTTGCTAACTTTTGTGTTTTTGAAATGTTTTCATTAACGTACAATAGTTCATATATAGTACCTATGCGATACCGGAAAACTACGGATATGGAAAATGTCGAGAAAAACGATACCAATTGCGTCAGCAACGCTTATTAATAATGATTATTATAATGTAGTAATAGCAGTCGCGTTTGCTAACTTTTGTGTTTTTGAAATGTTTTCATTAACGTACAATAGTTCATATATAGTACCTATGCGATACCGGAAAACTACGGATATGGAAAATGTCGAGAAAAACGATACCAATTGCGTCAGCAACGCTTATTAATAATGATTATTATAATGTAGTAATAGCAGTCGCGTTTGCTAACTTTTGTGTTTTTGAAATGTTTTCATTAACGTACAATAGTTCATATATAGTACCTATGCGATACCGGAAAACTACGGATATGGAAAATGTCGAGAAAACGATACCAATTGCGTCAGCAACGCTTATTAATAATGATTATTATAATGTAGTAATAGCAGTCGCGTTTGCTAACTTTTGTGTTTTTGAAATGTTTTCATTAACGTACAATAGTTCATATATAGTACCTATGCGATACCGGAAAACTACGGATATGGAAAATGTCGAGAAAAACGATACCAATTGCGTCAGCAACGCTTATTAATAATGATTATTATAATGTAGTAATAGCAGTCGCGTTTGCTAACTTTTGTGTTTTTGAAATGTTTTCATTAACGTACAATAGTTCATATATAGTACCTATGCGATACCGGAAAACTACGGATATGGAAAATGTCGAGAAAAACGATACCAATTGCGTCAGCAACGCTTATTAATAATGATTATTATAATGTAGTAATAGCAGTCGCGTTTGCTAACTTTTGTGTTTTTGAAATGTTTTCATTAACGTACAATAGTTCATATATAGTACCTATGCGATACCGGAAAACTACGGATATGGAAAATGTCGAGAAAAACGATACCAATTGCGTCAGCAACGCTTATTAATAATGATTATTATAATGTAATAATAGCAGTCGCGTTTGCTAACTTTTGTGTTTTTGAAATGTTTTCATTAACGTTCAATAGTTCATTTATAGTACCTATGCGATACCGGAAAACTACGGATATGGAAAATGTCGAGAAAAACGATTCCAATTTCGTCAGCAACGCTTATTAATAATGATTATTATAATGTAGTAATAGCAGTCGCGTTTGCTAACTTTTGTGTTTTTGAAATGTTTTCATTAACGTACAATAGTTCATATATAGTACCTATGCGATACCGGAAAACTACGGATATGGAAAATATCGAGAAAAACGATACCAATTGCGTCAGCAACGCTTATTAATAATGATTATTATAATGTAGTAATAGCAGTCGCGTTTGCTAACTTTTGTGTTTTTGAAATGTTTTCATTAACGTACAATAGTTCATATATAGTACCTATGCGATACCGGAAAACTACGGATATGGAAAATGTCGAGAAAAACGATACCAATTGCGTCAGCAACGCTTATTAATAATGATTATTATAATGTAGTAATAGCAGTCGCGTTTGCTAACTTTTGTGTTTTTGAAATGTTTTCATTAACGTACAATAGTTCATATATAGTACCTATGCGATACCGGAAAACTACGGATATGGAAAATGTCGAGAAAAACGATACCAATTGCGTCAGCAACGCTTATTAATAATGATTATTATAATGTAGTAATAGCAGTCGCGTTTGCTAACTTTTGTGTTTTTGAAATGTTTTCATTAACGTACAATAGTTCATATATAGTACCTATGCGATACCGGAAAACTACGGATATGGAAAATGTCGAGAAAAACGATACCAATTGCGTCAGCAACGCTTATTAATAATGATTATTATAATGTAGTAATAGCAGTCGCGTTTGCTAACTTTTGTGTTTTTGAAATGTTTTCATTAACGTACAATAGTTCATATATAGTACCTATGCGATACCGGAAAACTACGGATATGGAAAATGTCGAGAAAAACGATACCAATTGCGTCAGCAACGCTTATTAATAATGATTATTATAATGTAGTAATAGCAGTCGCGTTTGCTAACTTTTGTGTTTTTGAAATGTTTTCATTAACGTACAATAGTTCATATATAGTACCTATGCGATACCGGAAAACTACGGATATGGAAAATGTCGAGAAAAACGATACCAATTGCGTCAGCAACGCTTATTAATAATGATTATTATAATGTAGTAATAGCAGTCGCGTTTGCTAACTTTTGTGTTTTTGAAATGTTTTCATTAACGTACAATAGTTCATATATAGTACCTATGCGATACCGGAAAACTACGGATATGGAAAATGTCGAGAAAAACGATACCAATTGCGTCAGCAACGCTTATTAATAATGATTATTATAATGTAGTAATAGCAGTCGCGTTTGCTAACTTTTGTGTTTTTGAAATGTTTTCATTAACGTACAATAGTTCATATATAGTACCTATGCGATACCGGAAAACTACGGATATGGAAAATGTCGAGAAAAACGATACCAATTGCGTCAGCAACGCTTATTAATAATGATTATTATAATGTAGTAATAGCAGTCGCGTTTGCTAACTTTTGTGTTTTTGAAATGTTTTCATTAACGTACAATAGTTCATATATAGTACCTATGCGATACCGGAAAACTACGGATATGGAAAATGTCGAGAAAAACGATACCAATTGCGTCAGCAACGCTTATTAATAATGATTATTATAATGTAGTAATAGCAGTCGCGTTTGCTAACTTTTGTGTTTTTGAAATGTTTTCATTAACGTACAATAGTTCATATATAGTACCTATGCGATACCGGAAAACTACGGATATGGAAAATGTCGAGAAAAACGATACCAATTGCGTCAGCAACGCTTATTAATAATGATTATTATAATGTAGTAATAGCAGTCGCGTTTGCTAACTTTTGTGTTTTTGAAATGTTTTCATTAACGTACAATAGTTCATATATAGTACCTATGCGATACCGGAAAACTACGGATATGGAAAATGTCGAGAAAAACGATACCAATTGCGTCAGCAACGCTTATTAATAATGATTATTATAATGTAGTAATAGCAGTCGCGTTTGCTAACTTTTGTGTTTTTGAAATGTTTTCATTAACGTACAATAGTTCATATATAGTACCTATGCGATACCGGAAAACTACGGATATGGAAAATGTCGAGAAAAACGATACCAATTGCGTCAGCAACGCTTATTAATAATGATTATTATAATGTAGTAATAGCAGTCGCGTTTGCTAACTTTTGTGTTTTTGAAATGTTTTCATTAACGTACAATAGTTCATATATAGTACCTATGCGATACCGGAAAACTACGGATATGGAAAATGTCGAGAAAAACGATACCAATTGCGTCAGCAACGCTTATTAATAATGATTATTATAATGTAGTAATAGCAGTCGCGTTTGCTAACTTTTGTGTTTTTGAAATGTTTTCATTAACGTACAATAGTTCATATATAGTACCTATGCGATACCGGAAAACTACGGATATGGAAAATGTCGAGAAAACGATACCAATTGCGTCAGCAACGCTTATTAATAATGATTATTATAATGTAGTAATAGCAGTCGCGTTTGCTAACTTTTGTGTTTTTGAAATGTTTTCATTAACGTACAATAGTTCATATATAGTACCTATGCGATACCGGAAAACTACGGATATGGAAAATGTCGAGAAAAACGATACCAATTGCGTCAGCAACGCTTATTAATAATGATTATTATAATGTAGTAATAGCAGTCGCGTTTGCTAACTTTTGTGTTTTTGAAATGTTTTCATTAACGTACAATAGTTCATATATAGTACCTATGCGATACCGGAAAACTACGGATATGGAAAATGTCGAGAAAAACGATACCAATTGCGTCAGCAACGCTTATTAATAATGATTATTATAATGTAGTAATAGCAGTCGCGTTTGCTAACTTTTGTGTTTTTGAAATGTTTTCATTAACGTACAATAGTTCATATATAGTACCTATGCGATACCGGAAAACTACGGATATGGAAAATGTCGAGAAAAACGATACCAATTGCGTCAGCAACGCTTATTAATAATGATTATTATAATGTAGTAATAGCAGTCGCGTTTGCTAACTTTTGTGTTTTTGAAATGTTTTCATTAACGTACAATAGTTCATATATAGTACCTATGCGATACCGGAAAACTACGGATATGGAAAATGTCGAGAAAAACGATACCAATTGCGTCAGCAACGCTTATTAATAATGATTATTATAATGTAGTAATAGCAGTCGCGTTTGCTAACTTTTGTGTTTTTGAAATGTTTTCATTAACGTACAATAGTTCATATATAGTACCTATGCGATACCGGAAAACTACGGATATGGAAAATGTCGAGAAAAACGATACCAATTGCGTCAGCAACGCTTATTAATAATGATTATTATAATGTAGTAATAGCAGTCGCGTTTGCTAACTTTTGTGTTTTTGAAATGTTTTCATTAACGTACAATAGTTCATATATAGTACCTATGCGATACCGGAAAACTACGGATATGGAAAATGTCGAGAAAAACGATACCAATTGCGTCAGCAACGCTTATTAATAATGATTATTATAATGTAGTAATAGCAGTCGCGTTTGCTAACTTTTGTGTTTTTGAAATGTTTTCATTAACGTACAATAGTTCATATATAGTACCTATGCGATACCGGAAAACTACGGATATGGAAAATGTCGAGAAAAACGATACCAATTGCGTCAGCAACGCTTATTAATAATGATTATTATAATGTAGTAATAGCAGTCGCGTTTGCTAACTTTTGTGTTTTTGAAATGTTTTCATTAACGTACAATAGTTCATATATAGTACCTATGCGATACCGGAAAACTACGGATATGGAAAATGTCGAGAAAAACGATACCAATTGCGTCAGCAACGCTTATTAATAATGATTATTATAATGTAGTAATAGCAGTCGCGTTTGCTAACTTTTGTGTTTTTGAAATGTTTTCATTAACGTACAATAGTTCATATATAGTACCTATGCGATACCGGAAAACTACGGATATGGAAAATGTCGAGAAAAACGATACCAATTGCGTCAGCAACGCTTATTAATAATGATTATTATAATGTAGTAATAGCAGTCGCGTTTGCTAACTTTTGTGTTTTTGAAATGTTTTCATTAACGTACAATAGTTCATATATAGTACCTATGCGATACCGGAAAACTACGGATATGGAAAATGTCGAGAAAAACGATACCAATTGCGTCAGCAACGCTTATTAATAATGATTATTATAATGTAGTAATAGCAGTCGCGTTTGCTAACTTTTGTGTTTTTGAAATGTTTTCATTAACGTACAATAGTTCATATATAGTACCTATGCGATACCGGAAAACTACGGATATGGAAAATGTCGAGAAAAACGATACCAATTGCGTCAGCAACGCTTATTAATAATGATTATTATAATGTAGTAATAGCAGTCGCGTTTGCTAACTTTTGTGTTTTTGAAATGTTTTCATTAACGTACAATAGTTCATATATAGTACCTATGCGATACCGGAAAACTACGGATATGGAAAATGTCGAGAAAAACGATACCAATTGCGTCAGCAACGCTTATTAATAATGATTATTATAATGTAGTAATAGCAGTCGCGTTTGCTAACTTTTGTGTTTTTGAAATGTTTTCATTAACGTACAATAGTTCATATATAGTACCTATGCGATACCGGAAAACTACGGATATGGAAAATGTCGAGAAAAACGATACCAATTGCGTCAGCAACGCTTATTAATAATGATTATTATAATGTAGTAATAGCAGTCGCGTTTGCTAACTTTTGTGTTTTTGAAATGTTTTCATTAACGTATAATAGTTCATATATAGTACTTATGCGATACCGGAAAACTACGGATATGGAGAATGTCGAGAAATACGATACCAATTGCGTCAGCAACGCTTATTAATAATGATTATTATAATGTAGTAATAGCAGTCGCGTTTGCTAACTTTTGTGTTTTTGAAATGTTTTCATTAACGTACAATAGTTCATATATAGTACCTATGCAATACCGGAAAACTACGGATATGGAAAATGTCGAGAAAAACGATACCAATTGCGTCAGCAACGCTTATTAATAATGATTATTATAATGTAGTAATAGCAGTCGCGTTTGCTAACTTTTGTGTTTTTGAAATGTGTTCATTAACGTACAATAGTTCATATATAGTACCTATGCGATACCGGAAAACTACGGATATGGAAAATGTCGAAAAAAAACGATACCAATTGCGTCAGCAACGCTTATTAATAATGATTATTATAATGTAGTAATAGCAGTCGCGTTTGCTAACTTTTGTGTTTTTGAAATGTTTTCATTAACGTACAATAGTTCATATATAGTACCTATGCGATACCGGAAAACTACGGATATGGAAAATGTCGAGAAAAACGATACCAATTGCGTCAGCAACGCTTATTAATAATGATTATTATAATGTAGTAATAGCAGTCGCGTTTGCTAACTTTTGTGTTTTTGAAATGTTTTCATTAACGTACAATAGTTCATATATAGTACCTATGCGATACCGGAAAACTACGGATATGGAAAATGTCGAGAAAAACGATACCAATTGCGTCAGCAACGCTTATTAATAATGATTATTATAATGTAGTAATAGCAGTCGCGTTTGCTAACTTTTGTGTTTTTGAAATGTTTTCATTAACGTACAATAGTTCATATATAGTACCTATGCGATACCGGAAAACTACGGATATGGAAAATGTCGAGAAAAACGATACCAATTGCGTCAGCAACGCTTATTAATAATGATTATTATAATGTAGTAATAGCAGTCGCGTTTGCTAACTTTTGTGTTTTTGAAATGTTTTCATTAACGTACAATAGTTCATATATAGTACCTATGCGATACCGGAAAACTACGGATATGGAAAATGTCGAGAAAAACGATACCAATTGCGTCAGCAACGCTTATTAATAATGATTATTATAATGTAGTAATAGCAGTCGCGTTTGCTAACTTTTGTGTTTTTGAAATGTTTTCATTAACGTACAATAGTTCATATATAGTACCTATGCGATACCGGAAAACTACGGATATGGAAAATGTCGAGAAAAACGATACCAATTGCGTCAGCAACGCTTATTAATAATGATTATTATAATGTAGTAATAGCAGTCGCGTTTGCTAACTTTTGTGTTTTTGAAATGTTTTCATTAACGTACAATAGTTCATATATAGTACCTATGCGATACCGGAAAACTACGGATATGGAAAATGTCGAGAAAAACGATACCAATTGCGTCAGCAACGCTTATTAATAATGATTATTATAATGTAGTAATAGCAGTCGCGTTTGCTAACTTTTGTGTTTTTGAAATGTTTTCATTAACGTACAATAGTTCATATATAGTACCTATGCGATACCGGAAAACTACGGATATGGAAAATGTCGAGAAAAACGATACCAATTGCGTCAGCAACGCTTATTAATAATGATTATTATAATGTAGTAATAGCAGTCGCGTTTGCTAACTTTTGTGTTTTTGAAATGTTTTCATTAACGTACAATAGTTCATATATAGTACCTATGCGATACCGGAAAACTACGGATATGGAAAATGTCGAGAAAAACGATACCAATTGCGTCAGCAACGCTTATTAATAATGATTATTATAATGTAGTAATAGCAGTCGCGTTTGCTAACTTTTGTGTTTTTGAAATGTTTTCATTAACGTACAATAGTTCATATATAGTACCTATGCGATACCGGAAAACTACGGATATGGAAAATGTCGAGAAAAACGATACCAATTGCGTCAGCAACGCTTATTAATAATGATTATTATAATGTAGTAATAGCAGTCGCGTTTGCTAACTTTTGTGTTTTTGAAATGTTTTCATTAACGTACAATAGTTCATATATAGTACCTATGCGATACCGGAAAACTACGGATATGGAAAATGTCGAGAAAAACGATACCAATTGCGTCAGCAACGCTTATTAATAATGATTATTATAATGTAGTAATAGCAGTCGCGTTTGCTAACTTTTGTGTTTTTGAAATGTTTTCATTAACGTACAATAGTTCATATATAGTACCTATGCGATACCGGAAAACTACGGATATGGAAAATGTCGAGAAAAACGATACCAATTGCGTCAGCAACGCTTATTAATAATGATTATTATAATGTAGTAATAGCAGTCGCGTTTGCTAACTTTTGTGTTTTTGAAATGTTTTCATTAACGTACAATAGTTCATATATAGTACCTATGCGATACCGGAAAACTACGGATATGGAAAATGTCGAGAAAAACGATACCAATTGCGTCAGCAACGCTTATTAATAATGATTATTATAATGTAGTAATAGCAGTCGCGTTTGCTAACTTTTGTGTTTTTGAAATGTTTTCATTAACGTACAATAGTTCATATATAGTACCTATGCGATACCGGAAAACTACGGATATGGAAAATGTCGAGAAAAACGATACCAATTGCGTCAGCAACGCTTATTAATAATGATTATTATAATGTAGTAATAGCAGTCGCGTTTGCTAACTTTTGTGTTTTTGAAATGTTTTCATTAACGTACAATAGTTCATATATAGTACCTATGCGATACCGGAAAACTACGGATATGGAAAATGTCGAGAAAAACGATACCAATTGCGTCAGCAACGCTTATTAATAATGATTATTATAATGTAGTAATAGCAGTCGCGTTTGCTAACTTTTGTGTTTTTGAAATGTTTTCATTAACGTACAATAGTTCATATATAGTACCTATGCGATACCGGAAAACTACGGATATGGAAAATGTCGAGAAAAACGATACCAATTGCGTCAGCAACGCTTATTAATAATGATTATTATAATGTAGTAATAGCAGTCGCGTTTGCTAACTTTTGTGTTTTTGAAATGTTTTCATTAACGTACAATAGTTCATATATAGTACCTATGCGATACCGGAAAACTACGGATATGGAAAATGTCGAGAAAAACGATACCAATTGCGTCAGCAACGCTTATTAATAATGATTATTATAATGTAGTAATAGCAGTCGCGTTTGCTAACTTTTGTGTTTTTGAAATGTTTTCATTAACGTACAATAGTTCATATATAGTACCTATGCGATACCGGAAAACTACGGATATGGAAAATGTCGAGAAAAACGATACCAATTGCGTCAGCAACGCTTATTAATAATGATTATTATAATGTAGTAATAGCAGTCGCGTTTGCTAACTTTTGTGTTTTTGAAATGTTTTCATTAACGTACAATAGTTCATATATAGTACCTATGCGATACCGGAAAACTACGGATATGGAAAATGTCGAGAAAAACGATACCAATTGCGTCAGCAACGCTTATTAATAATGATTATTATAATGTAGTAATAGCAGTCGCGTTTGCTAACTTTTGTGTTTTTGAAATGTTTTCATTAACGTACAATAGTTCATATATAGTACCTATGCGATACCGGAAAACTACGGATATGGAAAATGTCGAGAAAAACGATACCAATTGCGTCAGCAACGCTTATTAATAATGATTATTATAATGTAGTAATAGCAGTCGCGTTTGCTAACTTTTGTGTTTTTGAAATGTTTTCATTAACGTACAATAGTTCATATATAGTACCTATGCGATACCGGAAAACTACGGATATGGAAAATGTCGAGAAAAACGATACCAATTGCGTCAGCAACGCTTATTAATAATGATTATTATAATGTAGTAATAGCAGTCGCGTTTGCTAACTTTTGTGTTTTTGAAATGTTTTCATTAACGTACAATAGTTCATATATAGTACCTATGCGATACCGGAAAACTACGGATATGGAAAATGTCGAGAAAAACGATACCAATTGCGTCAGCAACGCTTATTAATAATGATTATTATAATGTAGTAATAGCAGTCGCGTTTGCTAACTTTTGTGTTTTTGAAATGTTTTCATTAACGTACAATAGTTCATATATAGTACCTATGCGATACCGGAAAACTACGGATATGGAAAATGTCGAGAAAAACGATACCAATTGCGTCAGCAACGCTTATTAATAATGATTATTATAATGTAGTAATAGCAGTCGCGTTTGCTAACTTTTGTGTTTTTGAAATGTTTTCATTAACGTACAATAGTTCATATATAGTACCTATGCGATACCGGAAAACTACGGATATGGAAAATGTCGAGAAAAACGATACCAATTGCGTCAGCAACGCTTATTAATAATGATTATTATAATGTAGTAATAGCAGTCGCGTTTGCTAACTTTTGTGTTTTTGAAATGTTTTCATTAACGTACAATAGTTCATATATAGTACCTATGCGATACCGGAAAACTACGGATATGGAAAATGTCGAGAAAAACGATACCAATTGCGTCAGCAACGCTTATTAATAATGATTATTATAATGTAGTAATAGCAGTCGCGTTTGCTAACTTTTGTGTTTTTGAAATGTTTTCATTAACGTACAATAGTTCATATATAGTACCTATGCGATACCGGAAAACTACGGATATGGAAAATGTCGAGAAAAACGATACCAATTGCGTCAGCAACGCTTATTAATAATGATTATTATAATGTAGTAATAGCAGTCGCGTTTGCTAACTTTTGTGTTTTTGAAATGTTTTCATTAACGTACAATAGTTCATATATAGTACCTATGCGATACCGGAAAACTACGGATATGGAAAATGTCGAGAAAAACGATACCAATTGCGTCAGCAACGCTTATTAATAATGATTATTATAATGTAGTAATAGCAGTCGCGTTTGCTAACTTTTGTGTTTTTGAAATGTTTTCATTAACGTACAATAGTTCATATATAGTACCTATGCGATACCGGAAAACTACGGATATGGAAAATGTCGAGAAAAACGATACCAATTGCGTCAGCAACGCTTATTAATAATGATTATTATAATGTAGTAATAGCAGTCGCGTTTGCTAACTTTTGTGTTTTTGAAATGTTTTCATTAACGTACAATAGTTCATATATAGTACCTATGCGATACCGGAAAACTACGGATATGGAAAATGTCGAAAAAAAAAAATACCAATTGCGTCAGCAACGCTTATTAATAATGATTATTATAATGTAGTAATAGCAGTCGCGTTTGCTAACTTTTGTGTTTTTGAAATGTTTTCATTAACGTACAATAGTTCATATATAGTACCTATGCGATACCGGAAAACTACGGATATGGAAAATGTCGAGAAAAACGATACCAATTGCGTCAGCAACGCTTATTAATAATGATTATTATAATGTAGTAATAGCAGTCGCGTTTGCTAACTTTTGTGTTTTTGAAATGTTTTCATTAACGTACAATAGTTCATATATAGTACCTATGCGATACCGGAAAACTACGGATATGGAAAATGTCGAGAAAAACGATACCAATTGCGTCAGCAACGCTTATTAATAATGATTATTATAATGTAGTAATAGCAGTCGCGTTTGCTAACTTTTGTGTTTTTGAAATGTTTTCATTAACGTACAATAGTTCATATATAGTACCTATGCGATACCGGAAAACTACGGATATGGAAAATATCGAGAAAAACGATACCAATTGCGTCAGCAACGCTTATTAATAATGATTATTATAATGTAGTAATAGCAGTCGCGTTTGCTAACTTTTGTGTTTTTGAAATGTTTTCATTAACGTACAATAGTTCATATATAGTACCTATGCGATACCGGAAAACTACGGATATGGAAAATGTCGAGAAAAACGATACCAATTGCGTCAGCAACGCTTATTAATAATGATTATTATAATGTAGTAATAGCAGTCGCGTTTGCTAACTTTTGTGTTTTTGAAATGTTTTCATTAACGTACAATAGTTCATATATAGTACCTATGCGATACCGGAAAACTACGGATATGGAAAATGTCGAGAAAAACGATACCAATTGCGTCAGCAACGCTTATTAATAATGATTATTATAATGTAGTAATAGCAGTCGCGTTTGCTAACTTTTGTGTTTTTGAAATGTGTTCATTAACGTACAATAGTTCATATATAGTACCTATGCGATACCGGAAAACTACGGATATGGAAAATGTCGAGAAAAACGATACCAATTGCGTCAGCAACGCTTATTAATAATGATTATTATAATGTAGTAATAGCAGTCGCGTTTGCTAACTTTTGTGTTTTTGAAATGTTTTCATTAACGTACAATAGTTCATATATAGTACCTATGCGATACCGGAAAACTACGGATATGGAAAATGTCGAGAAAAACGATACCAATTGCGTCAGCAACGCTTATTAATAATGATTATTATAATGTAGTAATAGCAGTCGCGTTTGCTAACTTTTGTGTTTTTGAAATGTTTTCATTAACGTACAATAGTTCATATATAGTACCTATGCGATACCGGAAAACTACGGATATGGAAAATATCGAGAAAAACGATACCAATTGCGTCAGCAACGCTTATTAATAATGATTATTATAATGTAGTAATAGCAGTCGCGTTTGCTAACTTTTGTGTTTTTGAAATGTTTTCATTAACGTATAATAGTTCATATATAGTACTTATGCGATACCGGAAAACTACGGATATGGAGAATGTCGAGAAATACGATACCAATTGCGTCAGCAACGCTTATTAATAATGATTATTATAATGTAGTAATAGCAGTCGCGTTTGCTAACTTTTGTGTTTTTGAAATGTTTTCATTAACGTACAATAGTTCATATATAGTACCTATGCGATACCGGAAAACTACGGATATGGAAAATGTCGAGAAAAACAATACCAATTGCGTCAGCAACGCTTATTAATAATGATTATTATAATGTAGTAATAGCAGTCGCGTTTGCTAACTTTTGTGTTTTTGAAATGTTTTCATTAACGTACAATAGTTCATATATAGTACCTATGCGATACCGGAAAACTACGGATATGGAAAATATCGAGAAAAACGATACCAATTGCGTCAGCAACGCTTATTAATAATGATTATTATAATGTAGTAATAGCAGTCGCGTTTGCTAACTTTTGTGTTTTTGAAATGTTTTCATTAACGTACAATAGTTCATATATAGTACTTATGCGATACCGGAAAACTACGGATATGGAAAATGTCGAGAAATACGATACCAATTGCGTCAGCAACGCTTATTAATAATGATTATTATAATGTAGTAATAGCAGTCGCGTTTGCTAACTTTTGTGTTTTTGAAATGTTTTCATTAACGTACAATAGTTCATATATAGTACCTATGCGATACCGGAAAACTACGGATATGGAAAATGTCGAGAAAAACGATACCAATTGCGTCAGCAACGCTTATTAATAATGATTATTATAATGTAGTAATAGCAGTCGCGTTTGCTAACTTTTGTGTTTTTGAAATGTTTTCATTAACGTACAATAGTTCATATATAGTACCTATGCGATACCGGAAAACTACGGATATGGAAAATGTCGAGAAAAACGATACCAATTGCGTCAGCAACGCTTATTAATAATGATTATTATAATGTAGTAATAGCAGTCGCGTTTGCTAACTTTTGTGTTTTTGAAATGTTTTCATTAACGTACAATAGTTCATATATAGTACCTATGCGATACCGGAAAACTACGGATATGGAAAATGTCGAGAAAAACGATACCAATTGCGTCAGCAACGCTTATTAATAATGATTATTATAATGTAGTAATAGCAGTCGCGTTTGCTAACTTTTGTGTTTTTGAAATGTTTTCATTAACGTACAATAGTTCATATATAGTACCTATGCGATACCGGAAAACTACGGATATGGAAAATGTCGAGAAAAACGATACCAATTGCGTCAGCAACGCTTATTAATAATGATTATTATAATGTAGTAATAGCAGTCGCGTTTGCTAACTTTTGTGTTTTTGAAATGTTTTCATTAACGTACAATAGTTCATATATAGTACCTATGCGATACCGGAAAACTACGGATATGGAAAATGTCGAGAAAAACGATACCAATTGCGTCAGCAACGCTTATTAATAATGATTATTATAATGTAGTAATAGCAGTCGCGTTTGCTAACTTTTGTGTTTTTGAAATGTTTTCATTAACGTACAATAGTTCATATATAGTACCTATGCGATACCGGAAAACTACGGATATGGAAAATGTCGAGAAAAACGATACCAATTGCGTCAGCAACGCTTATTAATAATGATTATTATAATGTAGTAATAGCAGTCGCGTTTGCTAACTTTTGTGTTTTTGAAATGTTTTCATTAACGTACAATAGTTCATATATAGTACCTATGCGATACCGGAAAACTACGGATATGGAAAATGTCGAAAAAACGATACCAATTGCGTCAGCAACGCTTATTAATAATGATTATTATAATGTAGTAATAGCAGTCGCGTTTGCTAACTTTTGTGTTTTTGAAATGTTTTCATTAACGTACAATAGTTCATATATAGTACCTATGCGATACCGGAAAACTACGGATATGGAAAATGTCGAGAAAAACGATACCAATTGCGTCAGCAACGCTTATTAATAATGATTATTATAATGTAGTAATAGCAGTCGCGTTTGCTAACTTTTGTGTTTTTGAAATGTTTTCATTAACGTACAATAGTTCATATATAGTACCTATGCGATACCGGAAAACTACGGATATGGAAAATGTCGAGAAAAACGATACCAATTGCGTCAGCAACGCTTATTAATAATGATTATTATAATGTAGTAATAGCAGTCGCGTTTGCTAACTTTTGTGTTTTTGAAATGTTTTCATTAACGTACAATAGTTCATATATAGTACCTATGCGATACCGGAAAACTACGGATATGGAAAATGTCGAGAAAAACGATACCAATTGCGTCAGCAACGCTTATTAATAATGATTATTATAATGTAGTAATAGCAGTCGCGTTTGCTAACTTTTGTGTTTTTGAAATGTTTTCATTAACGTACAATAGTTCATATATAGTACCTATGCGATACCGGAAAACTACGGATATGGAAAATGTCGAGAAAAACGATACCAATTGCGTCAGCAACGCTTATTAATAATGATTATTATAATGTAGTAATAGCAGTCGCGTTTGCTAACTTTTGTGTTTTTGAAATGTGTTCATTAACGTACAATAGTTCATATATAGTACCTATGCGATACCGGAAAACTACGGATATGGAAAATGTCGAGAAAAACGATACCAATTGCGTCAGCAACGCTTATTAATAATGATTATTATAATGTAGTAATAGCAGTCGCGTTTGCTAACTTTTGTGTTTTTGAAATGTTTTCATTAACGTACAATAGTTCATATATAGTACCTATGCGATACCGGAAAACTACGGATATGGAAAATGTCGAGAAAAACGATACCAATTGCGTCAGCAACGCTTATTAATAATGATTATTATAATGTAGTAATAGCAGTCGCGTTTGCTAACTTTTGTGTTTTTGAAATGTTTTCATTAACGTACAATAGTTCATATATAGTACCTATGCGATACCGGAAAACTACGGATATGGAAAATGTCGAGAAAAACGATACCAATTGCGTCAGCAACGCTTATTAATAATGATTATTATAATGTAGTAATAGCAGTCGCGTTTGCTAACTTTTGTGTTTTTGAAATGTTTTCATTAACGTACAATAGTTCATATATAGTACCTATGCGATACCGGAAAACTACGGATATGGAAAATGTCGAGAAAAACGATACCAATTGCGTCAGCAACGCTTATTAATAATGATTATTATAATGTAGTAATAGCAGTCGCGTTTGCTAACTTTTGTGTTTTTGAAATGTTTTCATTAACGTACAATAGTTCATATATAGTACCTATGCGATACCGGAAAACTACGGATATGGAAAATATCGAGAAAAACGATACCAATTGCGTCAGCAACGCTTATTAATAATGATTATTATAATGTAGTAATAGCAGTCGCGTTTGCTAACTTTTGTGTTTTTGAAATGTTTTCATTAACGTACAATAGTTCATATATAGTACTTATGCGATACCGGAAAACTACGGATATGGAAAATGTCGAGAAATACGATACCAATTGCGTCAGCAACGCTTATTAATAATGATTATTATAATGTAGTAATAGCAGTCGCGTTTGCTAACTTTTGTGTTTTTGAAATGTTTTCATTAACGTACAATAGTTCATATATAGTACCTATGCGATACCGGAAAACTACGGATATGGAAAATGTCGAGAAAAACGATACCAATTGCGTCAGCAACGCTTATTAATAATGATTATTATAATGTAGTAATAGCAGTCGCGTTTGCTAACTTTTGTGTTTTTGAAATGTTTTCATTAACGTACAATAGTTCATATATAGTACCTATGCGATACCGGAAAACTACGGATATGGAAAATGTCGAGAAAAACGATACCAATTGCGTCAGCAACGCTTATTAATAATGATTATTATAATGTAGTAATAGCAGTCGCGTTTGCTAACTTTTGTGTTTTTGAAATGTTTTCATTAACGTACAATAGTTCATATATAGTACCTATGCGATACCGGAAAACTACGGATATGGAAAATGTCGAGAAAAACGATACCAATTGCGTCAGCAACGCTTATTAATAATGATTATTATAATGTAGTAATAGCAGTCGCGTTTGCTAACTTTTGTGTTTTTGAAATGTTTTCATTAACGTACAATAGTTCATATATAGTACCTATGCGATACCGGAAAACTACGGATATGGAAAATGTCGAGAAAAACGATACCAATTGCGTCAGCAACGCTTATTAATAATGATTATTATAATGTAGTAATAGCAGTCGCGTTTGCTAACTTTTGTGTTTTTGAAATGTTTTCATTAACGTACAATAGTTCATATATAGTACCTATGCGATACCGGAAAACTACGGATATGGAAAATGTCGAGAAAAACGATACCAATTGCGTCAGCAACGCTTATTAATAATGATTATTATAATGTAGTAATAGCAGTCGCGTTTGCTAACTTTTGTGTTTTTGAAATGTTTTCATTAACGTACAATAGTTCATATATAGTACCTATGCGATACCGGAAAACTACGGATATGGAAAATGTCGAGAAATACGATACCAATTGCGTCAGCAACGCTTATTAATAATGATTATTATAATGTAGTAATAGCAGTCGCGTTTGCTAACTTTTGTGTTTTTGAAATGTTTTCATTAACGTACAATAGTTCATATATAGTACCTATGCGATACCGGAAAACTACGGATATGGAAAATGTCGAGAAAAACGATACCAATTGCGTCAGCAACGCTTATTAATAATGATTATTATAATGTAGTAATAGCAGTCGCGTTTGCTAACTTTTGTGTTTTTGAAATGTTTTCATTAACGTACAATAGTTCATATATAGTACCTATGCGATACCGGAAAACTACGGATATGGAAAATGTCGAGAAAAACGATACCAATTGCGTCAGCAACGCTTATTAATAATGATTATTATAATGTAGTAATAGCAGTCGCGTTTGCTAACTTTTGTGTTTTTGAAATGTTTTCATTAACGTACAATAGTTCATATATAGTACCTATGCGATACCGGAAAACTACGGATATGGAAAATGTCGAGAAAAACGATACCAATTGCGTCAGCAACGCTTATTAATAATGATTATTATAATGTAGTAATAGCAGTCGCGTTTGCTAACTTTTGTGTTTTTGAAATGTTTTCATTAACGTACAATAGTTCATATATAGTACCTATGCGATACCGGAAAACTACGGATATGGAAAATGTCGAGAAAAACGATACCAATTGCGTCAGCAACGCTTATTAATAATGATTATTATAATGTAGTAATAGCAGTCGCGTTTGCTAACTTTTGTGTTTTTGAAATGTTTTCATTAACGTACAATAGTTCATATATAGTACCTATGCGATACCGGAAAACTACGGATATGGAAAATGTCGAGAAAAACGATACCAATTGCGTCAGCAACGCTTATTAATAATGATTATTATAATGTAGTAATAGCAGTCGCGTTTGCTAACTTTTGTGTTTTTGAAATGTTTTCATTAACGTACAATAGTTCATATATAGTACCTATGCGATACCGGAAAACTACGGATATGGAAAATGTCGAGAAAAACGATACCAATTGCGTCAGCAACGCTTATTAATAATGATTATTATAATGTAGTAATAGCAGTCGCGTTTGCTAACTTTTGTGTTTTTGAAATGTTTTCATTAACGTACAATAGTTCATATATAGTACCTATGCGATACCGGAAAACTACGGATATGGAAAATGTCGAGAAAAACGATACCAATTGCGTCAGCAACGCTTATTAATAATGATTATTATAATGTAGTAATAGCAGTCGCGTTTGCTAACTTTTGTGTTTTTGAAATGTTTTCATTAACGTACAATAGTTCATATATAGTACCTATGCGATACCGGAAAACTACGGATATGGAAAATGTCGAGAAAAACGATACCAATTGCGTCAGCAACGCTTATTAATAATGATTATTATAATGTAGTAATAGCAGTCGCGTTTGCTAACTTTTGTGTTTTTGAAATGTTTTCATTAACGTACAATAGTTCATATATAGTACCTATGCGATACCGGAAAACTACGGATATGGAAAATGTCGAGAAAAACGATACCAATTGCGTCAGCAACGCTTATTAATAATGATTATTATAATGTAGTAATAGCAGTCGCGTTTGCTAACTTTTGTGTTTTTGAAATGTTTTCATTAACGTACAATAGTTCATATATAGTACCTATGCGATACCGGAAAACTACGGATATGGAAAATGTCGAGAAAAACGATACCAATTGCGTCAGCAACGCTTATTAATAATGATTATTATAATGTAGTAATAGCAGTCGCGTTTGCTAACTTTTGTGTTTTTGAAATGTTTTCATTAACGTACAATAGTTCATATATAGTACCTATGCGATACCGGAAAACTACGGATATGGAAAATGTCGAGAAAAACGATACCAATTGCGTCAGCAACGCTTATTAATAATGATTATTATAATGTAGTAATAGCAGTCGCGTTTGCTAACTTTTGTGTTTTTGAAATGTTTTCATTAACGTACAATAGTTCATATATAGTACTTATGCGATACCGGAAAACTACGGATATGGAAAATGTCGAGAAATACGATACCAATTGCGTCAGCAACGCTTATTAATAATGATTATTATAATGTAGTAATAGCAGTCGCGTTTGCTAACTTTTGTGTTTTTGAAATGTTTTCATTAACGTACAATAGTTCATATATAGTACCTATGCGATACCGGAAAACTACGGATATGGAAAATGTCGAGAAAAACGATACCAATTGCGTCAGCAACGCTTATTAATAATGATTATTATAATGTAGTAATAGCAGTCGCGTTTGCTAACTTTTGTGTTTTTGAAATGTTTTCATTAACGTACAATAGTTCATATATAGTACCTATGCGATACCGGAAAACTACGGATATGGAAAATATCGAGAAAAACGATACCAATTGCGTCAGCAACGCTTATTAATAATGATTATTATAATGTAGTAATAGCAGTCGCGTTTGCTAACTTTTGTGTTTTTGAAATGTTTTCATTAACGTACAATAGTTCATATATAGTACCTATGCGATACCGGAAAACTACGGATATGGAAAATGTCGAGAAATACGATACCAATTGCGTCAGCAACGCTTATTAATAATGATTATTATAATGTAGTAATAGCAGTCGCGTTTGCTAACTTTTGTGTTTTTGAAATGTTTTCATTAACGTACAATAGTTCATATATAGTACCTATGCGATACCGGAAAACTACGGATATGGAAAATGTCGAGAAAAACGATACCAATTGCGTCAGCAACGCTTATTAATAATGATTATTATAATGTAGTAATAGCAGTCGCGTTTGCTAACTTTTGTGTTTTTGAAATGTTTTCATTAACGTACAATAGTTCATATATAGTACCTATGCGATACCGGAAAACTACGGATATGGAAAATGTCGAGAAAAACGATACCAATTGCGTCAGCAACGCTTATTAATAATGATTATTATAATGTAGTAATAGCAGTCGCGTTTGCTAACTTTTGTGTTTTTGAAATGTTTTCATTAACGTACAATAGTTCATATATAGTACCTATGCGATACCGGAAAACTACGGATATGGAAAATGTCGAGAAAAACGATACCAATTGCGTCAGCAACGCTTATTAATAATGATTATTATAATGTAGTAATAGCAGTCGCGTTTGCTAACTTTTGTGTTTTTGAAATGTTTTCATTAACGTACAATAGTTCATATATAGTACCTATGCGATACCGGAAAACTACGGATATGGAAAATGTCGAGAAAAACGATACCAATTGCGTCAGCAACGCTTATTAATAATGATTATTATAATGTAGTAATAGCAGTCGCGTTTGCTAACTTTTGTGTTTTTGAAATGTTTTCATTAACGTACAATAGTTCATATATAGTACCTATGCGATACCGGAAAACTACGGATATGGAAAATGTCGAGAAAAACGATACCAATTGCGTCAGCAACGCTTATTAATAATGATTATTATAATGTAGTAATAGCAGTCGCGTTTGCTAACTTTTGTGTTTTTGAAATGTTTTCATTAACGTACAATAGTTCATATATAGTACCTATGCGATACCGGAAAACTACGGATATGGAAAATGTCGAGAAAAACGATACCAATTGCGTCAGCAACGCTTATTAATAATGATTATTATAATGTAGTAATAGCAGTCGCGTTTGCTAACTTTTGTGTTTTTGAAATGTTTTCATTAACGTACAATAGTTCATATATAGTACCTATGCGATACCGGAAAACTACGGATATGGAAAATGTCGAGAAAAACGATACCAATTGCGTCAGCAACGCTTATTAATAATGATTATTATAATGTAGTAATAGCAGTCGCGTTTGCTAACTTTTGTGTTTTTGAAATGTTTTCATTAACGTACAATAGTTCATATATAGTACCTATGCGATACCGGAAAACTACGGATATGGAAAATGTCGAGAAAAACGATACCAATTGCGTCAGCAACGCTTATTAATAATGATTATTATAATGTAGTAATAGCAGTCGCGTTTGCTAACTTTTGTGTTTTTGAAATGTTTTCATTAACGTACAATAGTTCATATATAGTACCTATGCGATACCGGAAAACTACGGATATGGAAAATGTCGAGAAAAACGATACCAATTGCGTCAGCAACGCTTATTAATAATGATTATTATAATGTAGTAATAGCAGTCGCGTTTGCTAACTTTTGTGTTTTTGAAATGTTTTCATTAACGTACAATAGTTCATATATAGTACCTATGCGATACCGGAAAACTACGGATATGGAAAATGTCGAGAAAAACGATACCAATTGCGTCAGCAACGCTTATTAATAATGATTATTATAATGTAGTAATAGCAGTCGCGTTTGCTAACTTTTGTGTTTTTGAAATGTTTTCATTAACGTACAATAGTTCATATATAGTACCTATGCGATACCGGAAAACTACGGATATGGAAAATGTCGAGAAAAACGATACCAATTGCGTCAGCAACGCTTATTAATAATGATTATTATAATGTAGTAATAGCAGTCGCGTTTGCTAACTTTTGTGTTTTTGAAATGTTTTCATTAACGTACAATAGTTCATATATAGTACCTATGCGATACCGGAAAACTACGGATATGGAAAATGTCGAGAAAAACGATACCAATTGCGTCAGCAACGCTTATTAATAATGATTATTATAATGTAGTAATAGCAGTCGCGTTTGCTAACTTTTGTGTTTTTGAAATGTTTTCATTAACGTACAATAGTTCATATATAGTACCTATGCGATACCGGAAAACTACGGATATGGAAAATGTCGAGAAAAACGATACCAATTGCGTCAGCAACGCTTATTAATAATGATTATTATAATGTAGTAATAGCAGTCGCGTTTGCTAACTTTTGTGTTTTTGAAATGTTTTCATTAACGTACAATAGTTCATATATAGTACCTATGCGATACCGGAAAACTACGGATATGGAAAATGTCGAGAAAAACGATACCAATTGCGTCAGCAACGCTTATTAATAATGATTATTATAATGTAGTAATAGCAGTCGCGTTTGCTAACTTTTGTGTTTTTGAAATGTTTTCATTAACGTACAATAGTTCATATATAGTACCTATGCGATACCGGAAAACTACGGATATGGAAAATGTCGAGAAAAACGATACCAATTGCGTCAGCAACGCTTATTAATAATGATTATTATAATGTAGTAATAGCAGTCGCGTTTGCTAACTTTTGTGTTTTTAAAATGTGTTCATTAACGTACAATAGTTCATATATAGTACCTATGCGATACCGGAAAACTACGGATATGGAAAATGTCGAGAAAAACGATACCAATTGCGTCAGCAACGCTTATTAATAATGATTATTATAATGTAGTAATAGCAGTCGCGTTTGCTAACTTTTGTGTTTTTGAAATGTTTTCATTAACGTACAATAGTTCATATATAGTACCTATGCGATACCGGAAAACTACGGATATGGAAAATGTCGAGAAAAACGATACCAATTGCGTCAGCAACGCTTATTAATAATGATTATTATAATGTAGTAATAGCAGTCGCGTTTGCTAACTTTTGTGTTTTTGAAATGTTTTCATTAACGTACAATAGTTCATATATAGTACCTATGCGATACCGGAAAACTACGGATATGGAAAATGTCGAGAAATACGATACCAATTGCGTCAGCAACGCTTATTAATAATGATTATTATAATGTAGTAATAGCAGTCGCGTTTGCTAACTTTTGTGTTTTTGAAATGTTTTCATTAACGTACAATAGTTCATATATAGTACCTATGCGATACCGGAAAACTACGGATATGGAAAATGTCGAGAAAAACGATACCAATTGCGTCAGCAACGCTTATTAATAATGATTATTATAATGTAGTAATAGCAGTCGCGTTTGCTAACTTTTGTGTTTTTGAAATGTTTTCATTAACGTACAATAGTTCATATATAGTACCTATGCGATACCGGAAAACTACGGATATGGAAAATATCGAGAAAAACGATACCAATTGCGTCAGCAACGCTTATTAATAATGATTATTATAATGTAGTAATAGCAGTCGCGTTTGCTAACTTTTGTGTTTTTAAAATGTGTTCATTAACGTACAATAGTTCATATATAGTACCTATGCGATACCGGAAAACTACGGATATGGAAAATGTCGAGAAAAACGATACCAATTGCGTCAGCAACGCTTATTAATAATGATTATTATAATGTAGTAATAGCAGTCGCGTTTGCTAACTTTTGTGTTTTTGAAATGTTTTCATTAACGTACAATAGTTCATATATAGTACCTATGCGATACCGGAAAACTACGGATATGGAAAATGTCGAGAAAAACGATACCAATTGCGTCAGCAACGCTTATTAATAATGATTATTATAATGTAGTAATAGCAGTCGCGTTTGCTAACTTTTGTGTTTTTGAAATGTTTTCATTAACGTACAATAGTTCATATATAGTACCTATGCGATACCGGAAAACTACGGATATGGAAAATGTCGAGAAAAACGATACCAATTGCGTCAGCAACGCTTATTAATAATGATTATTATAATGTAGTAATAGCAGTCGCGTTTGCTAACTTTTGTGTTTTTGAAATGTTTTCATTAACGTACAATAGTTCATATATAGTACCTATGCGATACCGGAAAACTACGGATATGGAAAATGTCGAGAAAAACGATACCAATTGCGTCAGCAACGCTTATTAATAATGATTATTATAATGTAGTAATAGCAGTCGCGTTTGCTAACTTTTGTGTTTTTGAAATGTTTTCATTAACGTACAATAGTTCATATATAGTACCTATGCGATACCGGAAAACTACGGATATGGAAAATGTCGAGAAATACGATACCAATTGCGTCAGCAACGCTTATTAATAATGATTATTATAATGTAGTAATAGCAGTCGCGTTTGCTAACTTTTGTGTTTTTGAAATGTTTTCATTAACGTACAATAGTTCATATATAGTACCTATGCGATACCGGAAAACTACGGATATGGAAAATGTCGAGAAAAACGATACCAATTGCGTCAGCAACGCTTATTAATAATGATTATTATAATGTAGTAATAGCAGTCGCGTTTGCTAACTTTTGTGTTTTTGAAATGTTTTCATTAACGTACAATAGTTCATATATAGTACCTATGCGATACCGGAAAACTACGGATATGGAAAATGTCGAAAAAAAACGATACCAATTGCGTCAGCAACGCTTATTAATAATGATTATTATAATGTAGTAATAGCAGTCGCGTTTGCTAACTTTTGTGTTTTTGAAATGTTTTCATTAACGTACAATAGTTCATATATAGTACCTATGCGATACCGGAAAACTACGGATATGGAAAATATCGAGAAAAACGATACCAATTGCGTCAGCAACGCTTATTAATAATGATTATTATAATGTAGTAATAGCAGTCGCGTTTGCTAACTTTTGTGTTTTTAAAATGTGTTCATTAACGTACAATAGTTCATATATAGTACCTATGCGATACCGGAAAACTACGGATATGGAAAATGTCGAGAAAAACGATACCAATTGCGTCAGCAACGCTTATTAATAATGATTATTATAATGTAGTAATAGCAGTCGCGTTTGCTAACTTTTGTGTTTTTGAAATGTTTTCATTAACGTACAATAGTTCATATATAGTACCTATGCGATACCGGAAAACTACGGATATGGAAAATGTCGAGAAAAACGATACCAATTGCGTCAGCAACGCTTATTAATAATGATTATTATAATGTAGTAATAGCAGTCGCGTTTGCTAACTTTTGTGTTTTTGAAATGTTTTCATTAACGTACAATAGTTCATATATAGTACCTATGCGATACCGGAAAACTACGGATATGGAAAATGTCGAGAAAAACGATACCAATTGCGTCAGCAACGCTTATTAATAATGATTATTATAATGTAGTAATAGCAGTCGCGTTTGCTAACTTTTGTGTTTTTGAAATGTTTTCATTAACGTACAATAGTTCATATATAGTACCTATGCGATACCGGAAAACTACGGATATGGAAAATGTCGAGAAAAACGATACCAATTGCGTCAGCAACGCTTATTAATAATGATTATTATAATGTAGTAATAGCAGTCGCGTTTGCTAACTTTTGTGTTTTTGAAATGTTTTCATTAACGTACAATAGTTCATATATAGTACCTATGCGATACCGGAAAACTACGGATATGGAAAATGTCGAGAAAAACGATACCAATTGCGTCAGCAACGCTTATTAATAATGATTATTATAATGTAGTAATAGCAGTCGCGTTTGCTAACTTTTGTGTTTTTGAAATGTTTTCATTAACGTACAATAGTTCATATATAGTACCTATGCGATACCGGAAAACTACGGATATGGAAAATGTCGAGAAAAACGATACCAATTGCGTCAGCAACGCTTATTAATAATGATTATTATAATGTAGTAATAGCAGTCGCGTTTGCTAACTTTTGTGTTTTTGAAATGTTTTCATTAACGTACAATAGTTCATATATAGTACCTATGCGATACCGGAAAACTACGGATATGGAAAATGTCGAGAAAAACGATACCAATTGCGTCAGCAACGCTTATTAATAATGATTATTATAATGTAGTAATAGCAGTCGCGTTTGCTAACTTTTGTGTTTTTGAAATGTTTTCATTAACGTACAATAGTTCATATATAGTACCTATGCGATACCGGAAAACTACGGATATGGAAAATGTCGAGAAAAACGATACCAATTGCGTCAGCAACGCTTATTAATAATGATTATTATAATGTAGTAATAGCAGTCGCGTTTGCTAACTTTTGTGTTTTTGAAATGTTTTCATTAACTTTCGGTTTTAATCAAATTAATGATTCCTTCTTGTAGGAGGTTGGATGAAAGCAACTACTTCAGTACTATTGCGACGTTTCGTGCTCGTGATGAACACTTCATCAGGCTCGCTAACTTTATTGTAAGAAACAAACATTTTAGTATACTTTATAACATAAAAACAAAGATTAAAAATGTGTATAAAAATGTGTATAAAAACATAAGCGACAAACAAGACAGCACTATGAAATTTAATTGTTTTGAGATTACTAACATTATTATATTTAAATTGTTAATTCTAATAAAACCTTGAGTCAATAACTAGTAACTAACCATTAAATATTTGTAATTAAAATATAATGCGGATGAAAGGGTTTACTTACCACTGGGTCACGAAACGTGTTTCTAAAATAATTAAGCTATAATTAATACATTTAAGTTCAAAACGTTAATTTGTACATCGTGCACATATTTAAAACGTACGAATGATATAAATTTTTGATGATGCTATATGGACAAGGTGAAAAGTTATTGATAGGAGAGGAATTTTTGTTTGGTAAATAGGATATTAAGTAATTATTGATTATTAAATAACCACACTAATTATACAATTTTATTTTACAGGTGTTATCAACGGGCAGTTTTTTGTTTGTTTTAGTTTTAGTTTAATTTAATTAAGAAGATAGTTAGGTTAGTTAATTAAGAATAGAACATAAGTTAGTAAGTAAGTTAGATAGGTTGTAAATATTCTTTTTATTTGTGTTTTATGTTCGTTTTTTTATTTTTAATTAAATTATTATATACCGTGCTGAGGTTTTGAGTGTCCGTTCTAAAATTGACGTTGTTCTCATATACATTAATAAAAATCATTTCTGCAACAAGTCTTTTGTTAAAATTGGTTTCAAAATCTAAAATCGTAGGGTTATTAAAATTAAAATTATGTTGCAACTGGGTGTGATGTAATAACAACGCGGTTTTATCGGTCTTGGAACTATTAGTTTTTACAGTCATATATATGATTTTGAATGCGGTTTTTAATTTTTGCTTTGTTTGACCAATATAACATCTGTCGCAATCACTGCAGTCAATTTTGTAAATGAGACACGATTTCTCTAAATCAGTGGTTTTATCTTTTAGTTTCGTGTAAAATCTGTTGTATAGCGTGTTGTTATTATATAAGGCTATGTTAATGGTATTATTTTTTAGTGTCTTTATGATTTGGTGACTCAAACCCGGAACGTTGATTAAGCTAGCATAACTTTTATTGTCAATGTTGGTCGTATTTGACACAGTAGTCGTCGGTGCAGGATCGTAATTAGGTGTTGGAGTGTTATTGTAGAGTAAACGTTTAATTATATAGGAGGGGTAATTGTTATTCTGTAGGCTCTTCTGTACGATTTTTAGGTTTTTCTGATGGAACTGAGGACTGCTTAATGTCAAGATTTTGTTTTTGATTGATTTAATTATGTTAATTTTTGGTTATGGGGATGTTTTGAAAGGAAGTTGATGATTCTATTTGATGCCGTGGTTTTTGAGTACCAATCTATTAAGATGTTGTTAGAGTTTTTGATCAATAGGATGTCTAAAAAGGGAATTTGATTATCGTTTTCGACTTCTATGGAAAATTGTAAGGACGGGTTATAGCTGTTAAATATGGAAAGGGTATAGTCAATTTGGTTTTTAGGAATGCAAGTTATTATGTCATCTACATACGAGAATAGGAACATTGGAGTAAAGTTTAAGTTATTCGTCACCCACGTTAGTAGATCATGCATGGTTAAATTAGCAAGGATCGGAGAAAAAGGATTGCCCATTGCAGTACCAAAAATCTGTTTATAGAATTGTCCTTTACATATAAAATAACTAGACTCAAATAAAAAGGTAGTAATATCTATGAATTCTTTTTACTAAGTGTAGTAAATTCTGATATCTTAAGCCAATATTTATTGATTAGTTCTATCGTTAAGTCTTTTGAAATGTTAGTAAACAGCGACGTAACATCAAACGATATAAGTATGAAATTGTCGGGAACAATGACATTGGTAATTTTATCTTTTAGTTCAAACGAATTCTTAACATTGTAATTAAAAATATGTGAGATGTTAGCGACAATATTTGACATAAAAGTAGATAAAAATATGTAGGTGACCTTATACATGAGACAATTGGTCTAAGCGGATAGTTTTCTTTATGAATTTTGACCAACCCGTAGTACTTAGGAGGTAAGCCTGTGTAGCACGTCAGTTTTTATACGTATATTGGTCTATGTGACCTTTCTCAAAAAGAGATTTAACAATAAAGTTGTTTTTCCTTTGAACACTACTAGTTGGATCAAAATTCACTTTTTATAAGTTTTTATATCATTTAATAAATTATCTAATTTGTTATTATATTCTTGTGTAGTGATTAAAACTGTTGAATTTCCTTTATCTGATTTTGTGACAATGAGATGTTTTTCTTTTTTTATAAAATTACTTGTTGAATTTATTAATTTGAATATAAATTGATCTTGGGAGTTTTCTTTTTATGTTATTTTGGTTCGCAAAGTTGGTAATTATGTTCACTAATCTACCTCTGATGGCGTCTTTATCGTCGGGATTGACACGAGTAAGTATGTCTTCGCAATCTTTAATTATATTAACCATCGGTAGTTTCTGGTTATAGTTAAAAGTGAATTTAGGGCTTAAAGCGAGACATTGTTTTACTTTCTCGGGAATTTGTATGTTAGTGAGATTATAAATGCAATTTTTTGTATTAATGTTTTTGTTCCAACTTTGACCTCGTGTTATACGATCAAGTTTTTTATCGAGTTTGTTTTTATTTTTCCGCCTGCTGTTTTCGTTTTTAATTTTTAAAATTTTGGTCAACGTATAGAAGTCTTTAACATTTAGTAAGTTAGATAATTGTCGTTTTATATTATTAATTTCTTTGTTTAAGTTGAACAGACGCCAATACGTAATATCGATTTCGATGTGAAGTACTGATCGTTTAAATCGATTGATCGTCGAGTTAAGTTTGTTGTTATATGGCGTGTGTTCAGCTTGTATCAAATGTATATGTTTAAAAAATTGTTGTATATGATTAGGTGTCACATCTAAAGTTTTACAATTTTTTAAGAAAGTTTTTCTATTGTTGTACTTAGCTACTTTTATGGTCAGATCTTGGATGCGTTTGATTAATTTGTACGTGTTTTGATTATAGTTTTTTTTCATTTCTTCGTGCCACGATGTTTGGTGAACCGGCAAGGTGTTCTGTGCCGCCATAATTGAAGGATGGGATTATTAATGAAACGGTTCGCCTCCTGGTGAGTGGTAAATTTCGGTTTTAATCAAATTAATGATTCCTTCTTGTAGGAGGTTGGATGAAAGCAACTACTTCAGTACTATTGCGACGTTTCGTGCTCGTGATGAACACTTCATCAGGCTCGCTAACTTTATTGTAAGAAACAAACATTTTAGTATACTTTATAACATAAAAACAAAGATTAAAAATGTGTATAAAAAATGTGTATAAAAACATAAGCGACAAACAAGACAGCACTATGAAATTTAATTGTTTTGAGATTACTAACATTATTATATTTAAATTTTTAATTCTAATAAAACCTTGAGTCAATAACTAGTAACTAACCATTAAATATTTGTAATTAAAATATAATGCGGATGAAAGGGTTTACTTACCACTGAGTCACGTAATTTTTTTCTAAAATAATTAAGCTATAATTAATACATTTAAGTTCAAAACGTTAATTTGTACATCGTGCACATATTTAAAACGTACGAATGATATAAATTTTTGATGATGCTATATGGACAAGGTGAAAGGTTATTGATAGGAGAGGAATTTTTGTTTGGTAAATAGGATATTAAGTAATTATTGATTATTAAATAACCACACTAATTATACAATTTTATTTTACAGGTGTTATCAACGGGCAGTTTTTTTTTGTTTTAGTTTTAGTTTAATTTAATTAAGAAGATAGTTAGGTTAGTTAATTAAGAATAGAACATAAGTTAGTAAGTAAGTTAGATAGGTTGTAAATATTCTTTTTATTTGTGTTTTATGTTCGTTTTTTTATTTTTTTAATTAAATTATTATATACCGTGCTGAGGTTTTGAGTGTCCGTTCTAAAATTGACGTTGTTCTCATATACATTAATAAAAATCATTTCTGCAACAAGTCTTTTGTTAAAATTGGTTTCAAAATCTAAAATCGTAGGGTTATTAAAATTAAAATTATGTTGCAACTGGGTGTGATGTAATAACAACGCGGTTTTATCGGTCTTAGAACTATTAGTTTTTTTTACAGTCATATATATGATTTTGAATGCGGTTTTTTAATTTTTGCTTTGTTTGACCAATATAACATCTGTCGCAATCACTGCAGTCAATTTTGTAAATGAGACACGATTTCTCTAAATCAGTGGTTTTATCTTTTAGTTTCGTGTAAAATCTATTGTATAGCGTGTTGTTATTATATAAGGCTATGTTAATGGTATTATTTTTTAGTGTCTTTATGATTTGGTGACTCAAACCCGGAACGTTGATTAAGCTAGCATAACTTTTATTGTCAATGTTGGTCGTATTTGACACAGTAGTCGTCGGTGCAGGATCGTAATTAGGTGTTGGAGTGTTATTGTAGAGTAAACGTTTAATTATATAGGAGGGGTAATTGTTATTCTGTAGGATTTTTTGTAGGATTTTTAGGTTTTTCTGATGGAACTGAGGACTGCTTAATGTCAAGATTTTGTTTTTGATTGATTTAATTATGTTAATTTTTTGGTTATGGGGATGTTTTGAGAGGAAGTTGATGATTCTATTTGATGCCGTGGTTTTTGAGTACCAATCTATTAAGATGTTGTTAGAGTTTTTGATCAATAGGATGTCTAAAAAGGGAATTTGATTATCGTTTTCGACTTCTATGGAAAATTGTAAGGACGGGTTATAGCTGTTAAATATGGAAAGGGTATAGTCAATTTGGTTTTTAGGAATGCAAGTTATTATGTCATCTACATACGAGAATAGGAACATTGGAGTAAAGTTTAAGTTATTCGTCACCCACGTTAGTAGATCATGCATGGTTAAATTAGCAAGGATCGGAGAAAAAGGATTGCCCATTGCAGTACCAAAAATCTGTTTATAGAATTGTCCTTTACATATAAAATAACTAGACTCAAATAAAAAGGTAGTAATATCTATGAATTCTTTTTTACTAAGTGTAGTAAATTCTGATATCTTAAGCCAATATTTATTGATTAGTTCTATCGTTAAGTCTTTTGAAATGTTAGTAAACAGCGACGTAACATCAAACGATATAAGTATGAAATTGTCGGGAACAATGACATTGGTAATTTTATCTTTTAGTTCAAACGAATTCTTAACATTGTAATTAAAAATATGTGAGATGTTAGCGACAATATTTGACATAAAAGTAGATAAAAAATATGTAGGTGACCCTATACATGAGACAATTGGTCTAAGCGGATAGTTTTCTTTATGAATTTTGACCAACCCGTAGTATTTAGGAGGTAAGCCTGTGTAGCACGTCAGTTTTTTATACGTATATTGGTCTATGTGACCTTTCTCAAAAAGAGATTTAACAATAAAGTTGTTTTTCTTTTGAACACTACTAGTTGGATCAAAATTCACTATTTTATAAGTTTTTATATCATTTAATAAATTATCTAATTTGTTATTATATTCTTGTGTAGTGATTAAAACTGTTGAATTTCCTTTATCTGATTTTGTGACAATGAGATGTTTTTCTTTTTTTATAAAATTACTTGTTGAATTTATTAATTTGAATATAAATTGATCTTGGGAGTTTTGTTTTTTATGTTATTTTGGTTCGCAAAGTTGGTAATTATGTTCACTAATCTACCTCTGATGGCGTCTTTATCGTCGGGATTGACACGAGTAAGTATGTCTTCGCAATCTTTAATTATATTAACCATCGGTAGTTTCTGGTTATAGTTAAAAGTGAATTTAGGGCTTAAAGCGAGACATTGTTTTACTTTCTCGGGAATTTGTATGTTAGTGAGATTATAAATGCAATTTTTGTATTAATGTTTTTGTTCCAACTTTGACCTCGTGTTATACGATCAAGTTTTTATCGAGTTTGTTTTTATTTTTCCGCCTGCTGTTTTCGTTTTTAATTTTTAAAATTTTGGTCAACGTATAGAAGTCTTTAACATTTAGTAAGTTAGATAATTGTCGTTTTATATTATTAATTTCTTTGTTTAAGTTGAACAGACGCCAATACGTAATATCGATTTCGATGTGAAGTACTGATCGTTTAAATCGATTGATCGTCGAGTTAAGTTTGTTGTTATATGGCGTGTGTTCAGCTTGTATCAAATGTATATGTTTAATAATTGTTGTATATGATTAGGTGTCACATCTAAAGTTTTACAATTTTTAAGAAAGTTTTTCTATTGTTGTACTTAGCTACTTTTATGGTCAGATCTTGGATGCGTTTGATTAATTTGTACGTGTTTTGATTATAGTTTTTTTTCATTTCTTCGTGCCACGATGTTTGGTGAACCGGCAAGGTGTTCTGTGCCGCCATAATTGAAGGATGGGATTATTAATGAAACGGTTCGCCTCCTGGTGAGTGGTAAATTTCGGTTTTAATCAAATTAATGATTCCTTCTTGTAGGAGGTTGGATGAAAGCAACTACTTCAGTACTATTGCGACGTTTCGTGCTCGTGATGAACACTTCATCAGGCTCGCTAACTTTATTGTAAGAAACAAACATTTTAGTATACTTTATAACATAAAAACAAAGATTAAAAATGTGTATAAAAAATGTGTATAAAAACATAAGCGACAAACAAGACAGCACTATGAAATTTAATTGTTTTGAGATTACTAACATTATTATATTTAAATTGTTAATTCTAATAAAACCTTGAGTCAATAACTAGTAACTAACCATTAAATATTTGTAATTAAAATATAATGCGGATGAAAGGGTTTACTTACCACTGAGTCACGTAATTTTTTTCTAAAATAATTAAGCTATAATTAATACATTTAAGTTCAAAACGTTAATTTGTACATCGTGCACATATTTAAAACGTACGAATGATATAAATTTTTGATGATGCTATATGGACAAGGTGAAAGGTTATTGATAGGAGAGGAATTTTTGTTTGGTAAATAGGATATTAAGTAATTATTGATTATTAAATAACCACACTAATTATACAATTTTATTTTACAGGTGTTATCAACGGGCAGTTTTTTTTTTGTTTTAGTTTTAGTTTAATTTAATTAAGAAGATAGTTAGGTTAGTTAATTAAGAATAGAACATAAGTTAGTAAGTAAGTTAGATAGGTTGTAAATATTCTTTTTATTTGTGTTTTATGTTCGTTTTTTTATTTTTTTAATTAAATTATTATATACCGTGCTGAGGTTTTGAGTGTCCGTTCTAAAATTGACGTTGTTCTCATATACATTAATAAAAATCATTTCTGCAACAAGTCTTTTGTTAAAATTGGTTTCAAAATCTAAAATCGTAGGGTTATTAAAATTAAAATTATGTTGCAACTGGGTGTGATGTAATAACAACGCGGTTTTATCGGTCTTGGAACTATTAGTTTTTTTACAGTCATATATATGATTTTGAATGCGCTTTTTTAATTTTTGCTTTGTTTGACCAATATAACATCTGTCGCAATCACTGCAGTCAATTTTGTAAATGAGACACGATTTCTCTAAATCAGTGGTTTTATCTTTTAGTTTCGTGTAAAATCTGTTGTATAGCGTGTTGTTATTATATAAGGCTATGTTAATGGTATTATTTTTAGTGTCTTTATGATTTGGTGACTCAAACCCGGAACGTTGATTAAGCTAGCATAACTTTTATTGTCAATGTTGGTCGTATTTGACACAGTAGTCGTCGGTGCAGGATCGTAATTAGGTGTTGGAGTGTTATTGTAGAGTAAACGTTTAATTATATAGGAGGGGTAATTGTTATTCTGTAGGATTTTTGTAGGATTTTTAGGTTTTTCTGATGGAACTGAGGACTGCTTAATGTCAAGATTTTGTTTTTGATTGATTTAATTATGTTAATTTTTTGGTTATGGGGATGTTTTGAAAGGAAGTTGATGATTCTATTTGATGCCGTGGTTTTTGAGTACCAATCTATTAAGATGTTGTTAGAGTTTTTGATCAATAGGATGTCTAAAAAGGGAATTTGATTATCGTTTTCGACTTCTATGGAAAATTGTAAGGACGGGTTATAGCTGTTAAATATGGAAAGGGTATAGTCAATTTGGTTTTTAGGAATGCAAGTTATTATGTCATCTACATACGAGAATAGGAACATTGGAGTAAAGTTTAAGTTATTCGTCACCCACGTTAGTAGATCATGCATGGTTAAATTAGCAAGGATCGGAGAAAAAGGATTGCCCATTGCAGTACCAAAAATCTGTTTATAGAATTGTCCTTTACATATAAAATAACTAGACTCAAATAAAAGGTAGTAATATCTATGAATTCTTTTTACTAAGTGTAGTAAATTCTGATATCTTAAGCCAATATTTATTGATTAGTTCTATCGTTAAGTCTTTTGAAATGTTAGTAAACAGCGACGTAACATCAAACGATATAAGTATGAAATTGTCGGGAACAATGACATTGGTAATTTTATCTTTTAGTTCAAACGAATTCTTAACATTGTAATTAAAAATATGTGAGATGTTAGCGACAATATTTGACATAAAAGTAGATAAAAAATATGTAGGTGACCTTATACATGAGACAATTGGTCTAAGCGGATAGTTTTCTTTATGAATTTTGACCAACCCGTAGTATTTAGGAGGTAAGCCTGTGTAGCACGTCAGTTTTTTATACGTATATTGGTCTATGTGACCTTTCTCAAAAAGAGATTTAACAATAAAGTTGTTTTTCCTTTGAACACTACTAGTTGGATCAAAATTCACTTTTTTATAAGTTTTTATATCATTTAATAAATTATCTAATTTGTTATTATATTCTTGTGTAGTGATTAAAACTGTTGAATTTCCTTTATCTGATTTTGTGACAATGAGATGTTTTTCTTTTTTTATAAAATTACTTGTTGAATTTATTAATTTGAATATAAATTGATCTTGGGAGTTTTGTTTTTGCATGTTATTTTGGTTCGCAAAGTTGGTAATTATGTTCACTAATCTACCTCTGATGGCGTCTTTATCGTCGGGATTGACACGAGTAAGTATGTCTTCGCAATCTTTAATTATATTAACCATCGGTAGTTTCTGGTTATAGTTAAAAGTGAATTTAGGGCTTAAAGCGAGACATTGTTTTACTTTCTCGGGAATTTGTATGTTAGTGAGATTATAAATGCAATTTTTGTATTAATGTTTTTGTTCCAACTTTGACCTCGTGTTATACGATCAAGTTTTTTATCGAGTTTGTTTTTATTTTTCCGCCTGCTGTTTTCGTTTTTAATTTTTAAAATTTTGGTCAACGTATAGAAGTCTTTAACATTTAGTAAGTTAGATAATTGTCGTTTTATATTATTAATTTCTTTGTTTAAGTTGAACAGACGCCAATACGTAATATCGATTTCGATGTGAAGTACTGATCGTTTAAATCGATTGATCGTCGAGTTAAGTTTGTTGTTATATGGCGTGTGTTCAGCTTGTATCAAATGTATATGTTTAAAAAATTGTTGTATATGATTAGGTGTCACATCTAAAGTTTTACAAGTTTTAAGAAAGTTTTTCTATTGTTGTACTTAGCTATTCCTCTCCTATCAATAACCTTTCACCTTGTCCATATAGCATCATCAAAAATTTATATCATTCGTACGTTTTAAATATGTGCACGATGTACAAATTAACGTTTTGAACTTAAATGTATTAATTATAGCTTAATTATTTTAGAAAAAAATTACGTGACTCAGTGGTAAGTAAACCCTTTCATCCGCATTATATTTTAATTACAAATATTTAATGGTTAGTTACTAGTTATTGACTCAAGGTTTTATTAGAATTAACAATTTAAATATAATAATGTTAGTAATCTCAAAACAATTAAATTTCATAGTGCTGTCTTGTTTGTCGCTTATGTTTTTATACACATTTTTTATACACATTTTTAATCTTTGTTTTTATGTTATAAAGTATACTAAAATGTTTGTTTCTTACAATAAAGTTAGCGAGCCTGATGAAGTGTTCATCACGAGCACGAAACGTCGCAATAGTACTGAAGTAGTTGCTTTCATCCAACCTCCTACAAGAAGGAATCATTAATTTGATTAAAACCGAAATTTACCACTCACCAGGAGGCGAACCGTTTCATTATCATTAACGTACAATAGTTCATATATAGTACCTATGCGATACCGGAAAACTACGGCAATGGAAAATGTCGAGAAAAACGAAACCAATTGCGTCAGCAACGTTTATTAATAATGATTATTATAATGTAGTAATAGCAGTCGCGTTTGCTAACTTTTGTGTTTTTGAAATGTTTTCATTAACGTACAATAGTTCATATATAGTACCTATGCGATAGCGGAAAACTACGGATATGGAAAATGTCGAGAAAAACGATACCAATTGCGTCAGCAACGCTTATTAATAATGATTATTATAATGTAGTAATAGCAGTCGCGTTTGCTAACTTTTGTGTTTTTAAAATGTGTTCATTAACGTACAATAGTTCATATATAGTACCTATGCGATACCGGAAAACTACGGATATGGAAAATGTCGAGAAAAACGAAACCAATTGCGTCAGCAACGCTTATTAATAATGATTATTATAATGTAGTAATAGCAGTCGCGTTTGCTAACTTTTGTGTTTTTGAAATGTTTTCATTAACGTACAATAGTTCATATATAGTACCTATGCGATACCGGAAAACTACGGATATGGAAAATGTCGAGAAAAACGATACCAATTGCGTCAGCAACGCTTATTAATAATAATTATTATAATGTAGTAATAGCAGTCGCGTTTGCTAACTTTTGTGTTTTTGAAATGTTTTCATTAACGTACAATAGTTCATATATAGTACTTATGCGATAGCGGAAAACTACGGATATGGAAAATTTCGAGAAAAATGATACCAATTGCGTCAGCAACGCTTATTAATAATGATTATTATAATGTAGTAATAGCAGTCGCGTTTGCTAACTTTTGTGTTTTTGAAATGTTTTTATTAACGTACAATAGTTCATATATAGTACCTATGCGATACCGGAAAACTACGGATATGGAAAATGTCGAGAAAAACGATACCAATTGCGTCAGCAACGCTTATTAATAATGATTATTATAATGTAGTAATAGCAGTCGCGTTTGCTAACTTTTGTGTTTTTGAAATGTGTTCATTAACGTACAATAGTTCATATATAGTACCTATGCGATACCGGAAAACTACGGATATGGAAAATGTCGAGAAAAACAATACCAATTGCGTCAGCAACGCTTATTAATAATGATTATTATAATGTAGTAATAGCAGTCGCGTTTGCTAACTTTTGTGTTTTTGAAATGTTTTCATTAACGTACAATAGTTCATATATAGTACCTATGCGATACCGGAAAGCTACGGATATGGAAAATATCGAGAAAAACGATACCAATTGCGTCAGCAACGCTTATTAATAATGATTATTATAATGTAGTAATAGCAGTCGCGTTTGCTAACTTTTGTGTTTTTGAAATGTTTTCATTAACGTATAATAGTTCATATATAGTACTTATGCGATACCGGAAAACTACGGATATGGAAAATGTCGAGAAATACGATACCAATTGCGTCAGCAACGCTTATTAATAATGATTATTATAATGTAGTAATAGCAGTCGCGTTTGCTAACTTTTGTGTTTTTGAAATGTTTTCATTAACGTACAATAGTTCATATATAGTACCTATGCGATACCGGAAAACTACGGATATGGAAAATGTCGAGAAAAACGATACCAATTGCGTCAGCAACGCTTATTAATAATGATTATTATAATGTAGTAATAGCAGTCGCGTTTGCTAACTTTTGTGTTTTTGAAATGTTTTCATTAACGTACAATAGTTCATATATAGTACCTATGCGATACCGGAAAACTACGGATATGGAAAATGTCGAGAAAAACGATACCAATTGCGTCAGCAACGCTTATTAATAATGATTATTATAATGTAGTAATAGCAGTCGCGTTTGCTAACTTTTGTGTTTTTGAAATGTTTTCATTAACGTACAATAGTTCATATATAGTACCTATGCGATACCGGAAAACTACGGATATGGAAAATGTCGAGAAAAACGATACCAATTGCGTCAGCAACGCTTATTAATAATGATTATTATAATGTAGTAATAGCAGTCGCGTTTGCTAACTTTTGTGTTTTTGAAATGTGTTCATTAACGTACAATAGTTCATATATAGTACCTATGCGATACCGGAAAACTACGGATATGGAAAATATCGAGAAAAACGATACCAATTGCGTCAGCAACGCTTATTAATAATGATTATTATAATGTAGTAATAGCAGTCGCGTTTGCTAACTTTTGTGTTTTTGAAATGTTTTCATTAACGTACAATAGTTCATATATAGTACCTATGCGATACCGGAAAACTACGGATATGGAAAATGTCGAGAAAAACGATACCAATTGCGTCAGCAACGCTTATTAATAATGATTATTATAATGTAGTAATAGCAGTCGCGTTTGCTAACTTTTGTGTTTTTGAAATGTTTTCATTAACGTACAATAGTTCATATATAGTACCTATGCGATACCGGAAAACTACGGATATGGAAAATGTCGAGAAAAACGATACCAATTGCGTCAGCAACGCTTATTAATAATGATTATTATAATGTAGTAATAGCAGTCGCGTTTGCTAACTTTTGTGTTTTTGAAATGTTTTCATTAACGTACAATAGTTCATATATAGTACCTATGCGATACCGGAAAACTACGGATATGGAAAATGTCGAGAAAAACGATACCAATTGCGTCAGCAACGCTTATTAATAATGATTATTATAATGTAGTAATAGCAGTCGCGTTTGCTAACTTTTGTGTTTTTGAAATGTTTTCATTAACGTACAATAGTTCATATATAGTACCTATGCGATACCGGAAAACTACGGATATGGAAAATGTCGAGAAAAACGATACCAATTGCGTCAGCAACGCTTATTAATAATGATTATTATAATGTAGTAATAGCAGTCGCGTTTGCTAACTTTTGTGTTTTTGAAATGTTTTCATTAACGTACAATAGTTCATATATAGTACCTATGCGATACCGGAAAACTACGGATATGGAAAATGTCGAGAAAAACGATACCAATTGCGTCAGCAACGCTTATTAATAATGATTATTATAATGTAGTAATAGCAGTCGCGTTTGCTAACTTTTGTGTTTTTGAAATGTTTTCATTAACGTACAATAGTTCATATATAGTACCTATGCGATACCGGAAAACTACGGATATGGAAAATGTCGAGAAAAACGATACCAATTGCGTCAGCAACGCTTATTAATAATGATTATTATAATGTAGTAATAGCAGTCGCGTTTGCTAACTTTTGTGTTTTTGAAATGTGTTCATTAACGTACAATAGTTCATATATAGTACCTATGCGATACCGGAAAACTACGGATATGGAAAATGTCGAGAAAAACGATACCAATTGCGTCAGCAACGCTTATTAATAATGATTATTATAATGTAGTAATAGCAGTCGCGTTTGCTAACTTTTGTGTTTTTGAAATGTGTTCATTAACGTACAATAGTTCATATATAGTACCTATGCGATACCGGAAAACTACGGATATGGAAAATGTCGAGAAAAACGATACCAATTGCGTCAGCAACGCTTATTAATAATGATTATTATAATGTAGTAATAGCAGTCGCGTTTGCTAACTTTTGTGTTTTTGAAATGTTTTCATTAACGTACAATAGTTCATATATAGTACCTATGCGATACCGGAAAACTACGGATATGGAAAATGTCGAGAAAAACGATACCAATTGCGTCAGCAACGCTTATTAATAATGATTATTATAATGTAGTAATAGCAGTCGCGTTTGCTAACTTTTGTGTTTTTGAAATGTTTTCATTAACGTACAATAGTTCATATATAGTACCTATGCGATACCGGAAAACTACGGATATGGAAAATGTCGAGAAAAACGATACCAATTGCGTCAGCAACGCTTATTAATAATGATTATTATAATGTAGTAATAGCAGTCGCGTTTGCTAACTTTTGTGTTTTTGAAATGTTTTCATTAACGTACAATAGTTCATATATAGTACCTATGCGATACCGGAAAACTACGGATATGGAAAATGTCGAGAAAAACGATACCAATTGCGTCAGCAACGCTTATTAATAATGATTATTATAATGTAGTAATAGCAGTCGCGTTTGCTAACTTTTGTGTTTTTGAAATGTTTTCATTAACGTACAATAGTTCATATATAGTACCTATGCGATACCGGAAAACTACGGATATGGAAAATGTCGAGAAAAACGATACCAATTGCGTCAGCAACGCTTATTAATAATGATTATTATAATGTAGTAATAGCAGTCGCGTTTGCTAACTTTTGTGTTTTTGAAATGTTTTCATTAACGTACAATAGTTCATATATAGTACCTATGCGATACCGGAAAACTACGGATATGGAAAATGTCGAGAAAAACGATACCAATTGCGTCAGCAACGCTTATTAATAATGATTATTATAATGTAGTAATAGCAGTCGCGTTTGCTAACTTTTGTGTTTTTGAAATGTTTTCATTAACGTACAATAGTTCATATATAGTACCTATGCGATACCGGAAAACTACGGATATGGAAAATGTCGAGAAAAACGATACCAATTGCGTCAGCAACGCTTATTAATAATGATTATTATAATGTAGTAATAGCAGTCGCGTTTGCTAACTTTTGTGTTTTTGAAATGTTTTCATTAACGTACAATAGTTCATATATAGTACCTATGCGATACCGGAAAACTACGGATATGGAAAATGTCGAGAAAAACGATACCAATTGCGTCAGCAACGCTTATTAATAATGATTATTATAATGTAGTAATAGCAGTCGCGTTTGCTAACTTTTGTGTTTTTGAAATGTTTTCATTAACGTACAATAGTTCATATATAGTACCTATGCGATACCGGAAAACTACGGATATGGAAAATGTCGAGAAAAACGATACCAATTGCGTCAGCAACGCTTATTAATAATGATTATTATAATGTAGTAATAGCAGTCGCGTTTGCTAACTTTTGTGTTTTTGAAATGTTTTCATTAACGTACAATAGTTCATATATAGTACCTATGCGATACCGGAAAACTACGGATATGGAAAATGTCGAGAAAAACGATACCAATTGCGTCAGCAACGCTTATTAATAATGATTATTATAATGTAGTAATAGCAGTCGCGTTTGCTAACTTTTGTGTTTTTGAAATGTTTTCATTAACGTACAATAGTTCATATATAGTACCTATGCGATACCGGAAAACTACGGATATGGAAAATGTCGAGAAAAACGATACCAATTGCGTCAGCAACGCTTATTAATAATGATTATTATAATGTAGTAATAGCAGTCGCGTTTGCTAACTTTTGTGTTTTTGAAATGTTTTCATTAACGTACAATAGTTCATATATAGTACCTATGCGATACCGGAAAACTACGGATATGGAAAATGTCGAGAAAAACGATACCAATTGCGTCAGCAACGCTTATTAATAATGATTATTATAATGTAGTAATAGCAGTCGCGTTTGCTAACTTTTGTGTTTTTGAAATGTTTTCATTAACGTACAATAGTTCATATATAGTACCTATGCGATACCGGAAAACTACGGATATGGAAAATGTCGAGAAAAACGATACCAATTGCGTCAGCAACGCTTATTAATAATGATTATTATAATGTAGTAATAGCAGTCGCGTTTGCTAACTTTTGTGTTTTTGAAATGTTTTCATTAACGTACAATAGTTCATATATAGTACCTATGCGATACCGGAAAACTACGGATATGGAAAATGTCGAGAAAAACGATACCAATTGCGTCAGCAACGCTTATTAATAATGATTATTATAATGTAGTAATAGCAGTCGCGTTTGCTAACTTTTGTGTTTTTGAAATGTTTTCATTAACGTACAATAGTTCATATATAGTACCTATGCGATACCGGAAAACTACGGATATGGAAAATGTCGAGAAAAACGATACCAATTGCGTCAGCAACGCTTATTAATAATGATTATTATAATGTAGTAATAGCAGTCGCGTTTGCTAACTTTTGTGTTTTTGAAATGTTTTCATTAACGTACAATAGTTCATATATAGTACCTATGCGATACCGGAAAACTACGGATATGGAAAATGTCGAGAAAAACGATACCAATTGCGTCAGCAACGCTTATTAATAATGATTATTATAATGTAGTAATAGCAGTCGCGTTTGCTAACTTTTGTGTTTTTGAAATGTTTTCATTAACGTACAATAGTTCATATATAGTACCTATGCGATACCGGAAAACTACGGATATGGAAAATGTCGAGAAAAACGATACCAATTGCGTCAGCAACGCTTATTAATAATGATTATTATAATGTAGTAATAGCAGTCGCGTTTGCTAACTTTTGTGTTTTTGAAATGTTTTCATTAACGTACAATAGTTCATATATAGTACCTATGCGATACCGGAAAACTACGGATATGGAAAATGTCGAGAAAAACGATACCAATTGCGTCAGCAACGCTTATTAATAATGATTATTATAATGTAGTAATAGCAGTCGCGTTTGCTAACTTTTGTGTTTTTGAAATGTTTTCATTAACGTACAATAGTTCATATATAGTACCTATGCGATACCGGAAAACTACGGATATGGAAAATGTCGAGAAAAACGATACCAATTGCGTCAGCAACGCTTATTAATAATGATTATTATAATGTAGTAATAGCAGTCGCGTTTGCTAACTTTTGTGTTTTTGAAATGTTTTCATTAACGTACAATAGTTCATATATAGTACCTATGCGATACCGGAAAACTACGGATATGGAAAATGTCGAGAAAAACGATACCAATTGCGTCAGCAACGCTTATTAATAATGATTATTATAATGTAGTAATAGCAGTCGCGTTTGCTAACTTTTGTGTTTTTGAAATGTTTTCATTAACGTACAATAGTTCATATATAGTACCTATGCGATACCGGAAAACTACGGATATGGAAAATGTCGAGAAAAACGATACCAATTGCGTCAGCAACGCTTATTAATAATGATTATTATAATGTAGTAATAGCAGTCGCGTTTGCTAACTTTTGTGTTTTTGAAATGTTTTCATTAACGTACAATAGTTCATATATAGTACCTATGCGATACCGGAAAACTACGGATATGGAAAATGTCGAGAAAAACGATACCAATTGCGTCAGCAACGCTTATTAATAATGATTATTATAATGTAGTAATAGCAGTCGCGTTTGCTAACTTTTGTGTTTTTGAAATGTTTTCATTAACGTACAATAGTTCATATATAGTACCTATGCGATACCGGAAAACTACGGATATGGAAAATGTCGAGAAAAACGATACCAATTGCGTCAGCAACGCTTATTAATAATGATTATTATAATGTAGTAATAGCAGTCGCGTTTGCTAACTTTTGTGTTTTTGAAATGTTTTCATTAACGTACAATAGTTCATATATAGTACCTATGCGATACCGGAAAACTACGGATATGGAAAATGTCGAGAAAAACGATACCAATTGCGTCAGCAACGCTTATTAATAATGATTATTATAATGTAGTAATAGCAGTCGCGTTTGCTAACTTTTGTGTTTTTGAAATGTGTTCATTAACGTACAATAGTTCATATATAGTACCTATGCGATACCGGAAAACTACGGATATGGAAAATGTCGAGAAAAACGATACCAATTGCGTCAGCAACGCTTATTAATAATGATTATTATAATGTAGTAATAGCAGTCGCGTTTGCTAACTTTTGTGTTTTTGAAATGTTTTCATTAACGTACAATAGTTCATATATAGTACCTATGCGATACCGGAAAACTACGGATATGGAAAATGTCGAGAAAAACGATACCAATTGCGTCAGCAACGCTTATTAATAATGATTATTATAATGTAGTAATAGCAGTCGCGTTTGCTAACTTTTGTGTTTTTGAAATGTTTTCATTAACGTACAATAGTTCATATATAGTACCTATGCGATACCGGAAAACTACGGATATGGAAAATGTCGAGAAAAACGATACCAATTGCGTCAGCAACGCTTATTAATAATGATTATTATAATGTAGTAATAGCAGTCGCGTTTGCTAACTTTTGTGTTTTTGAAATGTTTTCATTAACGTACAATAGTTCATATATAGTACCTATGCGATACCGGAAAACTACGGATATGGAAAATGTCGAGAAAAACGATACCAATTGCGTCAGCAACGCTTATTAATAATGATTATTATAATGTAGTAATAGCAGTCGCGTTTGCTAACTTTTGTGTTTTTGAAATGTTTTCATTAACGTACAATAGTTCATATATAGTACCTATGCGATACCGGAAAACTACGGATATGGAAAATGTCGAGAAAAACGATACCAATTGCGTCAGCAACGCTTATTAATAATGATTATTATAATGTAGTAATAGCAGTCGCGTTTGCTAACTTTTGTGTTTTTGAAATGTTTTCATTAACGTACAATAGTTCATATATAGTACCTATGCGATACCGGAAAACTACGGATATGGAAAATGTCGAGAAAAACGATACCAATTGCGTCAGCAACGCTTATTAATAATGATTATTATAATGTAGTAATAGCAGTCGCGTTTGCTAACTTTTGTGTTTTTGAAATGTTTTCATTAACGTACAATAGTTCATATATAGTACCTATGCGATACCGGAAAACTACGGATATGGAAAATGTCGAGAAAAACGATACCAATTGCGTCAGCAACGCTTATTAATAATGATTATTATAATGTAGTAATAGCAGTCGCGTTTGCTAACTTTTGTGTTTTTGAAATGTTTTCATTAACGTACAATAGTTCATATATAGTACCTATGCGATACCGGAAAACTACGGATATGGAAAATGTCGAGAAAAACGATACCAATTGCGTCAGCAACGCTTATTAATAATGATTATTATAATGTAGTAATAGCAGTCGCGTTTGCTAACTTTTGTGTTTTTGAAATGTTTTCATTAACGTACAATAGTTCATATATAGTACCTATGCGATACCGGAAAACTACGGATATGGAAAATGTCGAGAAAAACGATACCAATTGCGTCAGCAACGCTTATTAATAATGATTATTATAATGTAGTAATAGCAGTCGCGTTTGCTAACTTTTGTGTTTTTGAAATGTTTTCATTAACGTACAATAGTTCATATATAGTACCTATGCGATACCGGAAAACTACGGATATGGAAAATGTCGAAAAAACGATACCAATTGCGTCAGCAACGCTTATTAATAATGATTATTATAATGTAGTAATAGCAGTCGCGTTTGCTAACTTTTGTGTTTTTGAAATGTTTTCATTAACGTACAATAGTTCATATATAGTACCTATGCGATACCGGAAAACTACGGATATGGAAAATGTCGAGAAAAACGATACCAATTGCGTCAGCAACGCTTATTAATAATGATTATTATAATGTAGTAATAGCAGTCGCGTTTGCTAACTTTTGTGTTTTTGAAATGTTTTCATTAACGTACAATAGTTCATATATAGTACCTATGCGATACCGGAAAACTACGGATATGGAAAATGTCGAGAAAAACGATACCAATTGCGTCAGCAACGCTTATTAATAATGATTATTATAATGTAGTAATAGCAGTCGCGTTTGCTAACTTTTGTGTTTTTGAAATGTTTTCATTAACGTACAATAGTTCATATATAGTACCTATGCGATACCGGAAAACTACGGATATGGAAAATGTCGAGAAAAACGATACCAATTGCGTCAGCAACGCTTATTAATAATGATTATTATAATGTAGTAATAGCAGTCGCGTTTGCTAACTTTTGTGTTTTTGAAATGTTTTCATTAACGTACAATAGTTCATATATAGTACCTATGCGATACCGGAAAACTACGGATATGGAAAATGTCGAGAAAAACGATACCAATTGCGTCAGCAACGCTTATTAATAATGATTATTATAATGTAGTAATAGCAGTCGCGTTTGCTAACTTTTGTGTTTTTGAAATGTTTTCATTAACGTACAATAGTTCATATATAGTACCTATGCGATACCGGAAAACTACGGATATGGAAAATGTCGAGAAAAACGATACCAATTGCGTCAGCAACGCTTATTAATAATGATTATTATAATGTAGTAATAGCAGTCGCGTTTGCTAACTTTTGTGTTTTTGAAATGTTTTCATTAACGTACAATAGTTCATATATAGTACCTATGCGATACCGGAAAACTACGGATATAGAAAATGTCGAGAAAAACGATACCAATTGCGTCAGCAACGCTTATTAATAATGATTATTATAATGTAGTAATAGCAGTCGCGTTTGCTAACTTTTGTGTTTTTGAAATGTTTTCATTAAAGTACAATAGTTCATATATAGTACCTATGCGATACCGGAAAACTACGGATATGGAAAATGTCAAGAAAAAAGATACCAATTGCGTCAGCAACGCTTATTAATAATGATTATTATAATGTAGTAATAGCAGTCGCGTTTGCTAACTTTTGTGTTTTTGAAATGTTTTCATTAACGTACAATAGTTCATATATAGTACCTATGCGATACCGGAAAACTACGGATATGAAAAATGTCGAGAAAAACGATACCAATTGCGTCAGCAACGCTTATTAATAATGATTATTATAATGTAGTAATAGCAGTCGCGTTTGCTAACTTTTGTGTTTTTGAAATGTTTTCATTAACGTACAATAGTTCATATATAGTACCTATGCGATACCGGAAAACTACGGATATGGAAAATGTCGAGAAAAACGATACCAATTGCGTCAGCAACGCTTATTAATAATGATTATTATAATGTAGTAATAGCAGTCGCGTTTGCTAACTTTTGTGTTTTTGAAATGTTTTCATTAACGTACAATAGTTCATATATAGTACCTATGCGATACCGGAAAACTACGGATATGGAAAATGTCGAGAAAAACGATACCAATTGCGTCAGCAACGCTTATTAATAATGATTATTATAATGTAGTAATAGCAGTCGCGTTTGCTAACTTTTGTGTTTTTGAAATGTTTTCATTAACGTACAATAGTTCATATATAGTACCTATGCGATACCGGAAAACTACGGATATGGAAAATGTCGAGAAAAACGATACCAATTGCGTCAGCAACGCTTATTAATAATGATTATTATAATGTAGTAATAGCAGTCGCGTTTGCTAACTTTTGTGTTTTTGAAATGTTTTCATTAACGTACAATAGTTCATATATAGTACCTATGCGATACCGGAAAACTACGGATATGGAAAATGTCGAGAAAAACGATACCAATTGCGTCAGCAACGCTTATTAATAATGATTATTATAATGTAGTAATAGCAGTCGCGTTTGCTAACTTTTGTGTTTTTGAAATGTTTTCATTAACGTACAATAGTTCATATATAGTACCTATGCGATACCGGAAAACTACGGATATGGAAAATGTCGAGAAAAACGATACCAATTGCGTCAGCAACGCTTATTAATAATGATTATTATAATGTAGTAATAGCAGTCGCGTTTGCTAACTTTTGTGTTTTTGAAATGTTTTCATTAACGTACAATAGTTCATATATAGTACCTATGCGATACCGGAAAACTACGGATATGGAAAATGTCGAGAAAAACGATACCAATTGCGTCAGCAACGCTTATTAATAATGATTATTATAATGTAGTAATAGCAGTCGCGTTTGCTAACTTTTGTGTTTTTGAAATGTTTTCATTAACGTACAATAGTTCATATATAGTACCTATGCGATACCGGAAAACTACGGATATGGAAAATGTCGAAAAAAAAAAATACCAATTGCGTCAGCAACGCTTATTAATAATGATTATTATAATGTAGTAATAGCAGTCGCGTTTGCTAACTTTTGTGTTTTTGAAATGTTTTCATTAACGTACAATAGTTCATATATAGTACCTATGCGATACCGGAAAACTACGGATATGGAAAATGTCGAAAAAAACGATACCAATTGCGTCAGCAACGCTTATTAATAATGATTATTATAATGTAGTAATAGCAGTCGCGTTTGCTAACTTTTGTGTTTTTGAAATGTTTTCATTAACGTACAATAGTTCATATATAGTACCTATGCGATACCGGAAAACTACGGATATGGAAAATGTCGAGAAAAACGATACCAATTGCGTCAGCAACGCTTATTAATAATGATTATTATAATGTAGTAATAGCAGTCGCGTTTGCTAACTTTTGTGTTTTTGAAATGTTTTCATTAACGTACAATAGTTCATATATAGTACCTATGCGATACCGGAAAACTACGGATATGGAAAATGTCGAGAAAAACGATACCAATTGCGTCAGCAACGCTTATTAATAATGATTATTATAATGTAGTAATAGCAGTCGCGTTTGCTAACTTTTGTGTTTTTGAAATGTTTTCATTAACGTACAATAGTTCATATATAGTACCTATGCGATACCGGAAAACTACGGATATGGAAAATGTCGAGAAAAACGATACCAATTGCGTCAGCAACGCTTATTAATAATGATTATTATAATGTAGTAATAGCAGTCGCGTTTGCTAACTTTTGTGTTTTTGAAATGTTTTCATTAACGTACAATAGTTCATATATAGTACCTATGCGATACCGGAAAACTACGGATATGGAAAATGTCGAAAAACAACGATACCAATTGCGTCAGCAACGCTTATTAATAATGATTATTATAATGTAGTAATAGCAGTCGCGTTTGCTAACTTTTGTGTTTTTGAAATGTTTTCATTAACGTACAATAGTTCATATATAGTACCTATGCGATACCGGAAAACTACGGATATGGAAAATGTCGAGAAAAACGATACCAATTGCGTCAGCAACGCTTATTAATAATGATTATTATAATGTAGTAATAGCAGTCGCGTTTGCTAACTTTTGTGTTTTTGAAATGTTTTCATTAACGTACAATAGTTCATATATAGTACCTATGCGATACCGGAAAACTACGGATATGGAAAATGTCGAGAAAAACGATACCAATTGCGTCAGCAACGCTTATTAATAATGATTATTATAATGTAGTAATAGCAGTCGCGTTTGCTAACTTTTGTGTTTTTGAAATGTTTTCATTAACGTACAATAGTTCATATATAGTACCTATGCGATACCGGAAAACTACGGATATGGAAAATGTCGAGAAAAACGATACCAATTGCGTCAGCAACGCTTATTAATAATGATTATTATAATGTAGTAATAGCAGTCGCGTTTGCTAACTTTTGTGTTTTTGAAATGTTTTCATTAACGTACAATAGTTCATATATAGTACCTATGCGATACCGGAAAACTACGGATATGGAAAATGTCGAGAAAAACGATACCAATTGCGTCAGCAACGCTTATTAATAATGATTATTATAATGTAGTAATAGCAGTCGCGTTTGCTAACTTTTGTGTTTTTGAAATGTTTTCATTAACGTACAATAGTTCATATATAGTACCTATGCGATACCGGAAAACTACGGATATGGAAAATGTCGAGAAAAACGATACCAATTGCGTCAGCAACGCTTATTAATAATGATTATTATAATGTAGTAATAGCAGTCGCGTTTGCTAACTTTTGTGTTTTTGAAATGTTTTCATTAACGTACAATAGTTCATATATAGTACCTATGCGATACCGGAAAACTACGGATATGGAAAATGTCGAGAAAAACGATACCAATTGCGTCAGCAACGCTTATTAATAATGATTATTATAATGTAGTAATAGCAGTCGCGTTTGCTAACTTTTGTGTTTTTGAAATGTTTTCATTAACGTACAATAGTTCATATATAGTACCTATGCGATACCGGAAAACTACGGATATGGAAAATGTCGAGAAAAACGATACCAATTGCGTCAGCAACGCTTATTAATAATGATTATTATAATGTAGTAATAGCAGTCGCGTTTGCTAACTTTTGTGTTTTTGAAATGTTTTCATTAACGTACAATAGTTCATATATAGTACCTATGCGATACCGGAAAACTACGGATATGGAAAATGTCGAGAAAAACGATACCAATTGCGTCAGCAACGCTTATTAATAATGATTATTATAATGTAGTAATAGCAGTCGCGTTTGCTAACTTTTGTGTTTTTGAAATGTTTTCATTAACGTACAATAGTTCATATATAGTACCTATGCGATACCGGAAAACTACGGATATGGAAAATGTCGAGAAAAACGATACCAATTGCGTCAGCAACGCTTATTAATAATGATTATTATAATGTAGTAATAGCAGTCGCGTTTGCTAACTTTTGTGTTTTTGAAATGTTTTCATTAACGTACAATAGTTCATATATAGTACCTATGCGATACCGGAAAACTACGGATATGGAAAATGTCGAGAAAAACGATACCAATTGCGTCAGCAACGCTTATTAATAATGATTATTATAATGTAGTAATAGCAGTCGCGTTTGCTAACTTTTGTGTTTTTGAAATGTTTTCATTAACGTACAATAGTTCATATATAGTACCTATGCGATACCGGAAAACTACGGATATGGAAAATGTCGAGAAAAACGATACCAATTGCGTCAGCAACGCTTATTAATAATGATTATTATAATGTAGTAATAGCAGTCGCGTTTGCTAACTTTTGTGTTTTTGAAATGTTTTCATTAACGTACAATAGTTCATATATAGTACCTATGCGATACCGGAAAACTACGGATATGGAAAATGTCGAGAAAAACGATACCAATTGCGTCAGCAACGCTTATTAATAATGATTATTATAATGTAGTAATAGCAGTCGCGTTTGCTAACTTTTGTGTTTTTGAAATGTTTTCATTAACGTACAATAGTTCATATATAGTACCTATGCGATACCGGAAAACTACGGATATGGAAAATGTCGAGAAAAACGATACCAATTGCGTCAGCAACGCTTATTAATAATGATTATTATAATGTAGTAATAGCAGTCGCGTTTGCTAACTTTTGTGTTTTTGAAATGTTTTCATTAACGTACAATAGTTCATATATAGTACCTATGCGATACCGGAAAACTACGGATATGGAAAATGTCGAGAAAAACGATACCAATTGCGTCAGCAACGCTTATTAATAATGATTATTATAATGTAGTAATAGCAGTCGCGTTTGCTAACTTTGTGTTTTTGAAATGTTTTCATTAACGTACAATAGTTCATATATAGTACCTATGCGATACCGGAAAACTACGGATATGGAAAATGTCGAGAAAAACGATACCAATTGCGTCAGCAACGCTTATTAATAATGATTATTATAATGTAGTAATAGCAGTCGCGTTTGCTAACTTTTGTGTTTTTGAAATGTTTTCATTAACGTACAATAGTTCATATATAGTACCTATGCGATACCGGAAAACTACGGATATGGAAAATGTCGAGAAAAACGATACCAATTGCGTCAGCAACGCTTATTAATAATGATTATTATAATGTAGTAATAGCAGTCGCGTTTGCTAACTTTTGTGTTTTTGAAATGTTTTCATTAACGTACAATAGTTCATATATAGTACCTATGCGATACCGGAAAACTACGGATATGGAAAATGTCGAGAAAAACGATACCAATTGCGTCAGCAACGCTTATTAATAATGATTATTATAATGTAGTAATAGCAGTCGCGTTTGCTAACTTTTGTGTTTTTGAAATGTTTTCATTAACGTACAATAGTTCATATATAGTACCTATGCGATACCGGAAAACTACGGATATGGAAAATGTCGAGAAAAACGATACCAATTGCGTCAGCAACGCTTATTAATAATGATTATTATAATGTAGTAATAGCAGTCGCGTTTGCTAACTTTTGTGTTTTTGAAATGTTTTCATTAACGTACAATAGTTCATATATAGTACCTATGCGATACCGGAAAACTACGGATATGGAAAATGTCGAGAAAAACGATACCAATTGCGTCAGCAACGCTTATTAATAATGATTATTATAATGTAGTAATAGCAGTCGCGTTTGCTAACTTTTGTGTTTTTGAAATGTTTTCATTAACGTACAATAGTTCATATATAGTACCTATGCGATACCGGAAAACTACGGATATGGAAAATGTCGAGAAAAACGATACCAATTGCGTCAGCAACGCTTATTAATAATGATTATTATAATGTAGTAATAGCAGTCGCGTTTGCTAACTTTTGTGTTTTTGAAATGTTTTCATTAACGTACAATAGTTCATATATAGTACCTATGCGATACCGGAAAACTACGGATATGGAAAATGTCGAGAAAAACGATACCAATTGCGTCAGCAACGCTTATTAATAATGATTATTATAATGTAGTAATAGCAGTCGCGTTTGCTAACTTTTGTGTTTTTGAAATGTTTTCATTAACGTACAATAGTTCATATATAGTACCTATGCGATACCGGAAAACTACGGATATGGAAAATGTCGAGAAAAACGATACCAATTGCGTCAGCAACGCTTATTAATAATGATTATTATAATGTAGTAATAGCAGTCGCGTTTGCTAACTTTTGTGTTTTTGAAATGTTTTCATTAACGTACAATAGTTCATATATAGTACCTATGCGATACCGGAAAACTACGGATATGGAAAATGTCGAGAAAAACGATACCAATTGCGTCAGCAACGCTTATTAATAATGATTATTATAATGTAGTAATAGCAGTCGCGTTTGCTAACTTTTGTGTTTTTGAAATGTTTTCATTAACGTACAATAGTTCATATATAGTACCTATGCGATACCGGAAAACTACGGATATGGAAAATGTCGAGAAAAACGATACCAATTGCGTCAGCAACGCTTATTAATAATGATTATTATAATGTAGTAATAGCAGTCGCGTTTGCTAACTTTTGTGTTTTTGAAATGTTTTCATTAACGTACAATAGTTCATATATAGTACCTATGCGATACCGGAAAACTACGGATATGGAAAATGTCGAGAAAAACGATACCAATTGCGTCAGCAACGCTTATTAATAATGATTATTATAATGTAGTAATAGCAGTCGCGTTTGCTAACTTTTGTGTTTTTGAAATGTTTTCATTAACGTACAATAGTTCATATATAGTACCTATGCGATACCGGAAAACTACGGATATGGAAAATGTCGAAAAAACGATACCAATTGCGTCAGCAACGCTTATTAATAATGATTATTATAATGTAGTAATAGCAGTCGCGTTTGCTAACTTTTGTGTTTTTGAAATGTTTTCATTAACGTACAATAGTTCATATATAGTACCTATGCGATACCGGAAAACTACGGATATGGAAAATGTCGAGAAAAACGATACCAATTGCGTCAGCAACGCTTATTAATAATGATTATTATAATGTAGTAATAGCAGTCGCGTTTGCTAACTTTTGTGTTTTTGAAATGTTTTCATTAACGTACAATAGTTCATATATAGTACCTATGCGATACCGGAAAACTACGGATATGGAAAATGTCGAGAAAAACGATACCAATTGCGTCAGCAACGCTTATTAATAATGATTATTATAATGTAGTAATAGCAGTCGCGTTTGCTAACTTTTGTGTTTTTGAAATGTTTTCATTAACGTACAATAGTTCATATATAGTACCTATGCGATACCGGAAAACTACGGATATGGAAAATGTCGAGAAAAACGATACCAATTGCGTCAGCAACGCTTATTAATAATGATTATTATAATGTAGTAATAGCAGTCGCGTTTGCTAACTTTTGTGTTTTTGAAATGTTTTCATTAACGTACAATAGTTCATATATAGTACCTATGCGATACCGGAAAACTACGGATATGGAAAATGTCGAGAAAAACGATACCAATTGCGTCAGCAACGCTTATTAATAATGATTATTATAATGTAGTAATAGCAGTCGCGTTTGCTAACTTTTGTGTTTTTGAAATGTTTTCATTAACGTACAATAGTTCATATATAGTACCTATGCGATACCGGAAAACTACGGATATGGAAAATGTCGAGAAAAACGATACCAATTGCGTCAGCAACGCTTATTAATAATGATTATTATAATGTAGTAATAGCAGTCGCGTTTGCTAACTTTTGTGTTTTTGAAATGTTTTCATTAACGTACAATAGTTCATATATAGTACCTATGCGATACCGGAAAACTACGGATATGGAAAATGTCGAGAAAAACGATACCAATTGCGTCAGCAACGCTTATTAATAATGATTATTATAATGTAGTAATAGCAGTCGCGTTTGCTAACTTTTGTGTTTTTGAAATGTTTTCATTAACGTACAATAGTTCATATATAGTACCTATGCGATACCGGAAAACTACGGATATGGAAAATGTCGAGAAAAACGATACCAATTGCGTCAGCAACGCTTATTAATAATGATTATTATAATGTAGTAATAGCAGTCGCGTTTGCTAACTTTTGTGTTTTTGAAATGTTTTCATTAACGTACAATAGTTCATATATAGTACCTATGCGATACCGGAAAACTACGGATATGGAAAATGTCGAGAAAAACGATACCAATTGCGTCAGCAACGCTTATTAATAATGATTATTATAATGTAGTAATAGCAGTCGCGTTTGCTAACTTTTGTGTTTTTGAAATGTTTTCATTAACGTACAATAGTTCATATATAGTACCTATGCGATACCGGAAAACTACGGATATGGAAAATGTCGAGAAAAACGATACCAATTGCGTCAGCAACGCTTATTAATAATGATTATTATAATGTAGTAATAGCAGTCGCGTTTGCTAACTTTTGTGTTTTTGAAATGTTTTCATTAACGTACAATAGTTCATATATAGTACCTATGCGATACCGGAAAACTACGGATATGGAAAATGTCGAGAAAAACGATACCAATTGCGTCAGCAACGCTTATTAATAATGATTATTATAATGTAGTAATAGCAGTCGCGTTTGCTAACTTTTGTGTTTTTGAAATGTTTTCATTAACGTACAATAGTTCATATATAGTACCTATGCGATACCGGAAAACTACGGATATGGAAAATGTCGAGAAAAACGATACCAATTGCGTCAGCAACGCTTATTAATAATGATTATTATAATGTAGTAATAGCAGTCGCGTTTGCTAACTTTTGTGTTTTTGAAATGTTTTCATTAACGTACAATAGTTCATATATAGTACCTATGCGATACCGGAAAACTACGGATATGGAAAATGTCGAGAAAAACGATACCAATTGCGTCAGCAACGCTTATTAATAATGATTATTATAATGTAGTAATAGCAGTCGCGTTTGCTAACTTTTGTGTTTTTGAAATGTTTTCATTAACGTACAATAGTTCATATATAGTACCTATGCGATACCGGAAAACTACGGATATGGAAAATGTCGAAAAACAACGATACCAATTGCGTCAGCAACGCTTATTAATAATGATTATTATAATGTAGTAATAGCAGTCGCGTTTGCTAACTTTTGTGTTTTTGAAATGTTTTCATTAACGTACAATAGTTCATATATAGTACCTATGCGATACCGGAAAACTACGGATATGGAAAATGTCGAAAAAAAAACGATACCAATTGCGTCAGCAACGCTTATTAATAATGATTATTATAATGTAGTAATAGCAGTCGCGTTTGCTAACTTTTGTGTTTTTGAAATGTTTTCATTAACGTACAATAGTTCATATATAGTACCTATGCGATACCGGAAAACTACGGATATGGAAAATGTCAAGAAAAACGATACCAATTGCGTCAGCAACGCTTATTAATAATGATTATTATAATGTAGTAATAGCAGTCGCGTTTGCTAACTTTTGTGTTTTTGAAATGTTTTCATTAACGTACAATAGTTCATATATAGTACCTATGCGATACCGGAAAACTACGGATATGGAAAATGTCGAGAAAAACGATACCAATTGCGTCAGCAACGCTTATTAATAATGATTATTATAATGTAGTAATAGCAGTCGCGTTTGCTAACTTTTGTGTTTTTGAAATGTTTTCATTAACGTACAATAGTTCATATATAGTACCTATGCGATACCGGAAAACTACGGATATGGAAAATGTCGAGAAAAACGATACCAATTGCGTCAGCAACGCTTATTAATAATGATTATTATAATGTAGTAATAGCAGTCGCGTTTGCTAACTTTTGTGTTTTTGAAATGTTTTCATTAACGTACAATAGTTCATATATAGTACCTATGCGATACCGGAAAACTACGGATATGGAAAATGTCGAGAAAAACGATACCAATTGCGTCAGCAACGCTTATTAATAATGATTATTATAATGTAGTAATAGCAGTCGCGTTTGCTAACTTTTGTGTTTTTGAAATGTTTTCATTAACGTACAATAGTTCATATATAGTACCTATGCGATACCGGAAAACTACGGATATGGAAAATGTCGAGAAAAACGATACCAATTGCGTCAGCAACGCTTATTAATAATGATTATTATAATGTAGTAATAGCAGTCGCGTTTGCTAACTTTTGTGTTTTTGAAATGTTTTCATTAACGTACAATAGTTCATATATAGTACCTATGCGATACCGGAAAACTACGGATATGGAAAATGTCGAGAAAAACGATACCAATTGCGTCAGCAACGCTTATTAATAATGATTATTATAATGTAGTAATAGCAGTCGCGTTTGCTAACTTTTGTGTTTTTGAAATGTTTTCATTAACGTACAATAGTTCATATATAGTACCTATGCGATACCGGAAAACTACGGATATGGAAAATGTCGAGAAAAACGATACCAATTGCGTCAGCAACGCTTATTAATAATGATTATTATAATGTAGTAATAGCAGTCGCGTTTGCTAACTTTTGTGTTTTTGAAATGTTTTCATTAACGTACAATAGTTCATATATAGTACCTATGCGATACCGGAAAACTACGGATATGGAAAATGTCGAGAAAAACGATACCAATTGCGTCAGCAACGCTTATTAATAATGATTATTATAATGTAGTAATAGCAGTCGCGTTTGCTAACTTTTGTGTTTTTGAAATGTTTTCATTAACGTACAATAGTTCATATATAGTACCTATGCGATACCGGAAAACTACGGATATGGAAAATGTCGAGAAAAACGATACCAATTGCGTCAGCAACGCTTATTAATAATGATTATTATAATGTAGTAATAGCAGTCGCGTTTGCTAACTTTTGTGTTTTTGAAATGTTTTCATTAACGTACAATAGTTCATATATAGTACCTATGCGATACCGGAAAACTACGGATATGGAAAATGTCGAAAAAACGATACCAATAGCGTCAGCAACGCTTATTCATAATGATTATTATAATGTAGTAATAGCAGTCGCGTTTGCTAACTTTTGTGTTTTTGAAATGTTTTCATTAACGTACAATAGTTCATATATAGTACCTATGCGATACCGGAAAACTACGGATATGGAAAATGTCGAAAAAAAACGATACCAATTGCGTCAGCAACGCTTATTAATAATGATTATTATAATGTAGTAATAGCAGTCGCGTTTGCTAACTTTTGTGTTTTTGAAATGTTTTCATTAACGTACAATAGTTCATATATAGTACCTATGCGATACCGGAAAACTACGGATATGGAAAATGTCAAGAAAAACGATACCAATTGCGTCAGCAACGCTTATTAATAATGATTATTATAATGTAGTAATAGCAGTCGCGTTTGCTAACTTTTGTGTTTTTGAAATGTTTTCATTAACGTACAATAGTTCATATATAGTACCTATGCGATACCGGAAAACTACGGATATGGAAAATGTCGAGAAAAACGATACCAATTGCGTCAGCAACGCTTATTAATAATGATTATTATAATGTAGTAATAGCAGTCGCGTTTGCTAACTTTTGTGTTTTTGAAATGTTTTCATTAACGTACAATAGTTCATATATAGTACCTATGCGATACCGGAAAACTACGGATATGGAAAATGTCGAGAAAAACGATACCAATTGCGTCAGCAACGCTTATTAATAATGATTATTATAATGTAGTAATAGCAGTCGCGTTTGCTAACTTTTGTGTTTTTGAAATGTTTTCATTAACGTACAATAGTTCATATATAGTACCTATGCGATACCGGAAAACTACGGATATGGAAAATGTCGAGAAAAACGATACCAATTGCGTCAGCAACGCTTATTAATAATGATTATTATAATGTAGTAATAGCAGTCGCGTTTGCTAACTTTTGTGTTTTTGAAATGTTTTCATTAACGTACAATAGTTCATATATAGTACCTATGCGATACCGGAAAACTACGGATATGGAAAATGTCAAGAAAAACGATACCAATTGCGTCAGCAACGCTTATTAATAATGATTATTATAATGTAGTAATAGCAGTCGCGTTTGCTAACTTTTGTGTTTTTGAAATGTTTTCATTAACGTACAATAGTTCATATATAGTACCTATGCGATACCGGAAAACTACGGATATGGAAAATGTCAAGAAAAACGATACCAATAGCGTCAGCAACGCTTATTCATAATGATTATTATAATGTAGTAATAGCAGTCGCGTTTGCTAACTTTTGTGTTTTTGAAATGTTTTCATTAACGTACAATAGTTCATATATAGTACCTATGCGATACCGGAAAACTACGGATATGGAAAATGTCGAGAAAAACGATACCAATTGCGTCAGCAACGCTTATTAATAATGATTATTATAATGTAGTAATAGCAGTCGCGTTTGCTAACTTTTGTGTTTTTGAAATGTTTTCATTAACGTACAATAGTTCATATATAGTACCTATGCGATACCGGAAAACTACGGATATGGAAAATGTCGAGAAAAACGATACCAATTGCGTCAGCAACGCTTATTAATAATGATTATTATAATGTAGTAATAGCAGTCGCGTTTGCTAACTTTTGTGTTTTTGAAATGTTTTCATTAACGTACAATAGTTCATATATAGTACCTATGCGATACCGGAAAACTACGGATATGGAAAATGTCGAGAAAAACGATACCAATTGCGTCAGCAACGCTTATTAATAATGATTATTATAATGTAGTAATAGCAGTCGCGTTTGCTAACTTTTGTGTTTTTGAAATGTTTTCATTAACGTACAATAGTTCATATATAGTACCTATGCGATACCGGAAAACTACGGATATGGAAAATGTCGAGAAAAACGATACCAATTGCGTCAGCAACGCTTATTAATAATGATTATTATAATGTAGTAATAGCAGTCGCGTTTGCTAACTTTTGTGTTTTTGAAATGTTTTCATTAACGTACAATAGTTCATATATAGTACCTATGCGATACCGGAAAACTACGGATATGGAAAATGTCAAGAAAAACGATACCAATTGCGTCAGCAACGCTTATTAATAATGATTATTATAATGTAGTAATAGCAGTCGCGTTTGCTAACTTTTGTGTTTTTGAAATGTTTTCATTAACGTACAATAGTTCATATATAGTACCTATGCGATACCGGAAAACTACGGATATGGAAAATGTCGAGAAAAACGATACCAATTGCGTCAGCAACGCTTATTAATAATGATTATTATAATGTAGTAATAGCAGTCGCGTTTGCTAACTTTTGTGTTTTTGAAATGTTTTCATTAACGTACAATAGTTCATATATAGTACCTATGCGATACCGGAAAACTACGGATATGGAAAATGTCGAGAAAAACGATACCAATTGCGTCAGCAACGCTTATTAATAATGATTATTATAATGTAGTAATAGCAGTCGCGTTTGCTAACTTTTGTGTTTTTGAAATGTTTTCATTAACGTACAATAGTTCATATATAGTACCTATGCGATACCGGAAAACTACGGATATGGAAAATGTCGAGAAAAACGATACCAATTGCGTCAGCAACGCTTATTAATAATGATTATTATAATGTAGTAATAGCAGTCGCGTTTGCTAACTTTTGTGTTTTTGAAATGTTTTCATTAACGTACAATAGTTCATATATAGTACCTATGCGATACCGGAAAACTACGGATATGGAAAATGTCGAAAAAACGATACCAATAGCGTCAGCAACGCTTATTCATAATGATTATTATAATGTAGTAATAGCAGTCGCGTTTGCTAACTTTTGTGTTTTTGAAATGTTTTCATTAACGTACAATAGTTCATATATAGTACCTATGCGATACCGGAAAACTACGGATATGGAAAATGTCGAAAAAAAACGATACCAATTGCGTCAGCAACGCTTATTAATAATGATTATTATAATGTAGTAATAGCAGTCGCGTTTGCTAACTTTTGTGTTTTTGAAATGTTTTCATTAACGTACAATAGTTCATATATAGTACCTATGCGATACCGGAAAACTACGGATATGGAAAATGTCAAGAAAAACGATACCAATTGCGTCAGCAACGCTTATTAATAATGATTATTATAATGTAGTAATAGCAGTCGCGTTTGCTAACTTTTGTGTTTTTGAAATGTTTTCATTAACGTACAATAGTTCATATATAGTACCTATGCGATACCGGAAAACTACGGATATGGAAAATGTCGAGAAAAACGATACCAATTGCGTCAGCAACGCTTATTAATAATGATTATTATAATGTAGTAATAGCAGTCGCGTTTGCTAACTTTTGTGTTTTTGAAATGTTTTCATTAACGTACAATAGTTCATATATAGTACCTATGCGATACCGGAAAACTACGGATATGGAAAATGTCGAGAAAAACGATACCAATTGCGTCAGCAACGCTTATTAATAATGATTATTATAATGTAGTAATAGCAGTCGCGTTTGCTAACTTTTGTGTTTTTGAAATGTTTTCATTAACGTACAATAGTTCATATATAGTACCTATGCGATACCGGAAAACTACGGATATGGAAAATGTCAAGAAAAACGATACCAATTGCGTCAGCAACGCTTATTAATAATGATTATTATAATGTAGTAATAGCAGTCGCGTTTGCTAACTTTTGTGTTTTTGAAATGTTTTCATTAACGTACAATAGTTCATATATAGTACCTATGCGATACCGGAAAACTACGGATATGGAAAATGTCGAGAAAAACGATACCAATTGCGTCAGCAACGCTTATTAATAATGATTATTATAATGTAGTAATAGCAGTCGCGTTTGCTAACTTTTGTGTTTTTGAAATGTTTTCATTAACGTACAATAGTTCATATATAGTACCTATGCGATACCGGAAAACTACGGATATGGAAAATGTCGAGAAAAACGATACCAATTGCGTCAGCAACGCTTATTAATAATGATTATTATAATGTAGTAATAGCAGTCGCGTTTGCTAACTTTTGTGTTTTTGAAATGTTTTCATTAACGTACAATAGTTCATATATAGTACCTATGCGATACCGGAAAACTACGGATATGGAAAATGTCGAGAAAAACGATACCAATTGCGTCAGCAACGCTTATTAATAATGATTATTATAATGTAGTAATAGCAGTCGCGTTTGCTAACTTTTGTGTTTTTGAAATGTTTTCATTAACGTACAATAGTTCATATATAGTACCTATGCGATACCGGAAAACTACGGATATGGAAAATGTCGAGAAAAACGATACCAATTGCGTCAGCAACGCTTATTAATAATGATTATTATAATGTAGTAATAGCAGTCGCGTTTGCTAACTTTTGTGTTTTTGAAATGTTTTCATTAACGTACAATAGTTCATATATAGTACCTATGCGATACCGGAAAACTACGGATATGGAAAATGTCGAGAAAAACGATACCAATTGCGTCAGCAACGCTTATTAATAATGATTATTATAATGTAGTAATAGCAGTCGCGTTTGCTAACTTTTGTGTTTTTGAAATGTTTTCATTAACGTACAATAGTTCATATATAGTACCTATGCGATACCGGAAAACTACGGATATGGAAAATGTCGAAAAAACGATACCAATAGCGTCAGCAACGCTTATTCATAATGATTATTATAATGTAGTAATAGCAGTCGCGTTTGCTAACTTTTGTGTTTTTGAAATGTTTTCATTAACGTACAATAGTTCATATATAGTACCTATGCGATACCGGAAAACTACGGATATGGAAAATGTCGAAAAAAAACGATACCAATTGCGTCAGCAACGCTTATTAATAATGATTATTATAATGTAGTAATAGCAGTCGCGTTTGCTAACTTTTGTGTTTTTGAAATGTTTTCATTAACGTACAATAGTTCATATATAGTACCTATGCGATACCGGAAAACTACGGATATGGAAAATGTCAAGAAAAACGATACCAATTGCGTCAGCAACGCTTATTAATAATGATTATTATAATGTAGTAATAGCAGTCGCGTTTGCTAACTTTTGTGTTTTTGAAATGTTTTCATTAACGTACAATAGTTCATATATAGTACCTATGCGATACCGGAAAACTACGGATATGGAAAATGTCGAGAAAAACGATACCAATTGCGTCAGCAACGCTTATTAATAATGATTATTATAATGTAGTAATAGCAGTCGCGTTTGCTAACTTTTGTGTTTTTGAAATGTTTTCATTAACGTACAATAGTTCATATATAGTACCTATGCGATACCGGAAAACTACGGATATGGAAAATGTCGAGAAAAACGATACCAATTGCGTCAGCAACGCTTATTAATAATGATTATTATAATGTAGTAATAGCAGTCGCGTTTGCTAACTTTTGTGTTTTTGAAATGTTTTCATTAACGTACAATAGTTCATATATAGTACCTATGCGATACCGGAAAACTACGGATATGGAAAATGTCGAGAAAAACGATACCAATTGCGTCAGCAACGCTTATTAATAATGATTATTATAATGTAGTAATAGCAGTCGCGTTTGCTAACTTTTGTGTTTTTGAAATGTTTTCATTAACGTACAATAGTTCATATATAGTACCTATGCGATACCGGAAAACTACGGATATGGAAAATGTCAAGAAAAACGATACCAATTGCGTCAGCAACGCTTATTAATAATGATTATTATAATGTAGTAATAGCAGTCGCGTTTGCTAACTTTTGTGTTTTTGAAATGTTTTCATTAACGTACAATAGTTCATATATAGTACCTATGCGATACCGGAAAACTACGGATATGGAAAATGTCGAGAAAAACGATACCAATTGCGTCAGCAACGCTTATTAATAATGATTATTATAATGTAGTAATAGCAGTCGCGTTTGCTAACTTTTGTGTTTTTGAAATGTTTTCATTAACGTACAATAGTTCATATATAGTACCTATGCGATACCGGAAAACTACGGATATGGAAAATGTCGAGAAAAACGATACCAATTGCGTCAGCAACGCTTATTAATAATGATTATTATAATGTAGTAATAGCAGTCGCGTTTGCTAACTTTTGTGTTTTTGAAATGTTTTCATTAACGTACAATAGTTCATATATAGTACCTATGCGATACCGGAAAACTACGGATATGGAAAATGTCGAGAAAAACGATACCAATTGCGTCAGCAACGCTTATTAATAATGATTATTATAATGTAGTAATAGCAGTCGCGTTTGCTAACTTTTGTGTTTTTGAAATGTTTTCATTAACGTACAATAGTTCATATATAGTACCTATGCGATACCGGAAAACTACGGATATGGAAAATGTCGAGAAAAACGATACCAATTGCGTCAGCAACGCTTATTAATAATGATTATTATAATGTAGTAATAGCAGTCGCGTTTGCTAACTTTTGTGTTTTTGAAATGTTTTCATTAACGTACAATAGTTCATATATAGTACCTATGCGATACCGGAAAACTACGGATATGGAAAATGTCGAAAAAACGATACCAATAGCGTCAGCAACGCTTATTCATAATGATTATTATAATGTAGTAATAGCAGTCGCGTTTGCTAACTTTTGTGTTTTTGAAATGTTTTCATTAACGTACAATAGTTCATATATAGTACCTATGCGATACCGGAAAACTACGGATATGGAAAATGTCGAAAAAAAACGATACCAATTGCGTCAGCAACGCTTATTAATAATGATTATTATAATGTAGTAATAGCAGTCGCGTTTGCTAACTTTTGTGTTTTTGAAATGTTTTCATTAACGTACAATAGTTCATATATAGTACCTATGCGATACCGGAAAACTACGGATATGGAAAATGTCAAGAAAAACGATACCAATTGCGTCAGCAACGCTTATTAATAATGATTATTATAATGTAGTAATAGCAGTCGCGTTTGCTAACTTTTGTGTTTTTGAAATGTTTTCATTAACGTACAATAGTTCATATATAGTACCTATGCGATACCGGAAAACTACGGATATGGAAAATGTCGAGAAAAACGATACCAATTGCGTCAGCAACGCTTATTAATAATGATTATTATAATGTAGTAATAGCAGTCGCGTTTGCTAACTTTTGTGTTTTTGAAATGTTTTCATTAACGTACAATAGTTCATATATAGTACCTATGCGATACCGGAAAACTACGGATATGGAAAATGTCGAGAAAAACGATACCAATTGCGTCAGCAACGCTTATTAATAATGATTATTATAATGTAGTAATAGCAGTCGCGTTTGCTAACTTTTGTGTTTTTGAAATGTTTTCATTAACGTACAATAGTTCATATATAGTACCTATGCGATACCGGAAAACTACGGATATGGAAAATGTCGAGAAAAACGATACCAATTGCGTCAGCAACGCTTATTAATAATGATTATTATAATGTAGTAATAGCAGTCGCGTTTGCTAACTTTTGTGTTTTTGAAATGTTTTCATTAACGTACAATAGTTCATATATAGTACCTATGCGATACCGGAAAACTACGGATATGGAAAATGTCGAGAAAAACGATACCAATTGCGTCAGCAACGCTTATTAATAATGATTATTATAATGTAGTAATAGCAGTCGCGTTTGCTAACTTTTGTGTTTTTGAAATGTTTTCATTAACGTACAATAGTTCATATATAGTACCTATGCGATACCGGAAAACTACGGATATGGAAAATGTCGAAAAAACGATACCAATAGCGTCAGCAACGCTTATTCATAATGATTATTATAATGTAGTAATAGCAGTCGCGTTTGCTAACTTTTGTGTTTTTGAAATGTTTTCATTAACGTACAATAGTTCATATATAGTACCTATGCGATACCGGAAAACTACGGATATGGAAAATGTCGAAAAAAAACGATACCAATTGCGTCAGCAACGCTTATTAATAATGATTATTATAATGTAGTAATAGCAGTCGCGTTTGCTAACTTTTGTGTTTTTGAAATGTTTTCATTAACGTACAATAGTTCATATATAGTACCTATGCGATACCGGAAAACTACGGATATGGAAAATGTCAAGAAAAACGATACCAATTGCGTCAGCAACGCTTATTAATAATGATTATTATAATGTAGTAATAGCAGTCGCGTTTGCTAACTTTTGTGTTTTTGAAATGTTTTCATTAACGTACAATAGTTCATATATAGTACCTATGCGATACCGGAAAACTACGGATATGGAAAATGTCGAGAAAAACGATACCAATTGCGTCAGCAACGCTTATTAATAATGATTATTATAATGTAGTAATAGCAGTCGCGTTTGCTAACTTTTGTGTTTTTGAAATGTTTTCATTAACGTACAATAGTTCATATATAGTACCTATGCGATACCGGAAAACTACGGATATGGAAAATGTCGAGAAAAACGATACCAATTGCGTCAGCAACGCTTATTAATAATGATTATTATAATGTAGTAATAGCAGTCGCGTTTGCTAACTTTTGTGTTTTTGAAATGTTTTCATTAACGTACAATAGTTCATATATAGTACCTATGCGATACCGGAAAACTACGGATATGGAAAATGTCGAGAAAAACGATACCAATTGCGTCAGCAACGCTTATTAATAATGATTATTATAATGTAGTAATAGCAGTCGCGTTTGCTAACTTTTGTGTTTTTGAAATGTTTTCATTAACGTACAATAGTTCATATATAGTACCTATGCGATACCGGAAAACTACGGATATGGAAAATGTCAAGAAAAACGATACCAATTGCGTCAGCAACGCTTATTAATAATGATTATTATAATGTAGTAATAGCAGTCGCGTTTGCTAACTTTTGTGTTTTTGAAATGTTTTCATTAACGTACAATAGTTCATATATAGTACCTATGCGATACCGGAAAACTACGGATATGGAAAATGTCAAGAAAAACGATACCAATTGCGTCAGCAACGCTTATTAATAATGATTATTATAATGTAGTAATAGCAGTCGCGTTTGCTAACTTTTGTGTTTTTGAAATGTTTTCATTAACGTACAATAGTTCATATATAGTACCTATGCGATACCGGAAAACTACGGATATGGAAAATGTCGAGAAAAACGATACCAATTGCGTCAGCAACGCTTATTAATAATGATTATTATAATGTAGTAATAGCAGTCGCGTTTGCTAACTTTTGTGTTTTTGAAATGTTTTCATTAACGTACAATAGTTCATATATAGTACCTATGCGATACCGGAAAACTACGGATATGGAAAATGTCGAGAAAAACGATACCAATTGCGTCAGCAACGCTTATTAATAATGATTATTATAATGTAGTAATAGCAGTCGCGTTTGCTAACTTTTGTGTTTTTGAAATGTTTTCATTAACGTACAATAGTTCATATATAGTACCTATGCGATACCGGAAAACTACGGATATGGAAAATGTCGAGAAAAACGATACCAATTGCGTCAGCAACGCTTATTAATAATGATTATTATAATGTAGTAATAGCAGTCGCGTTTGCTAACTTTTGTGTTTTTGAAATGTTTTCATTAACGTACAATAGTTCATATATAGTACCTATGCGATACCGGAAAACTACGGATATGGAAAATGTCGAGAAAAACGATACCAATTGCGTCAGCAACGCTTATTAATAATGATTATTATAATGTAGTAATAGCAGTCGCGTTTGCTAACTTTTGTGTTTTTGAAATGTTTTCATTAACGTACAATAGTTCATATATAGTACCTATGCGATACCGGAAAACTACGGATATGGAAAATGTCAAGAAAAACGATACCAATTGCGTCAGCAACGCTTATTAATAATGATTATTATAATGTAGTAATAGCAGTCGCGTTTGCTAACTTTTGTGTTTTTGAAATGTTTTCATTAACGTACAATAGTTCATATATAGTACCTATGCGATACCGGAAAACTACGGATATGGAAAATGTCGAGAAAAACGATACCAATTGCGTCAGCAACGCTTATTAATAATGATTATTATAATGTAGTAATAGCAGTCGCGTTTGCTAACTTTTGTGTTTTTGAAATGTTTTCATTAACGTACAATAGTTCATATATAGTACCTATGCGATACCGGAAAACTACGGATATGGAAAATGTCGAGAAAAACGATACCAATTGCGTCAGCAACGCTTATTAATAATGATTATTATAATGTAGTAATAGCAGTCGCGTTTGCTAACTTTTGTGTTTTTGAAATGTTTTCATTAACGTACAATAGTTCATATATAGTACCTATGCGATACCGGAAAACTACGGATATGGAAAATGTCAAGAAAAACGATACCAATTGCGTCAGCAACGCTTATTAATAATGATTATTATAATGTAGTAATAGCAGTCGCGTTTGCTAACTTTTGTGTTTTTGAAATGTTTTCATTAACGTACAATAGTTCATATATAGTACCTATGCGATACCGGAAAACTACGGATATGGAAAATGTCAAGAAAAACGATACCAATAGCGTCAGCAACGCTTATTCATAATGATTATTATAATGTAGTAATAGCAGTCGCGTTTGCTAACTTTTGTGTTTTTGAAATGTTTTCATTAACGTACAATAGTTCATATATAGTACCTATGCGATACCGGAAAACTACGGATATGGAAAATGTCGAGAAAAACGATACCAATTGCGTCAGCAACGCTTATTAATAATGATTATTATAATGTAGTAATAGCAGTCGCGTTTGCTAACTTTTGTGTTTTTGAAATGTTTTCATTAACGTACAATAGTTCATATATAGTACCTATGCGATACCGGAAAACTACGGATATGGAAAATGTCGAGAAAAACGATACCAATTGCGTCAGCAACGCTTATTAATAATGATTATTATAATGTAGTAATAGCAGTCGCGTTTGCTAACTTTTGTGTTTTTGAAATGTTTTCATTAACGTACAATAGTTCATATATAGTACCTATGCGATACCGGAAAACTACGGATATGGAAAATGTCAAGAAAAACGATACCAATTGCGTCAGCAACGCTTATTAATAATGATTATTATAATGTAGTAATAGCAGTCGCGTTTGCTAACTTTTGTGTTTTTGAAATGTTTTCATTAACGTACAATAGTTCATATATAGTACCTATGCGATACCGGAAAACTACGGATATGGAAAATGTCAAGAAAAACGATACCAATTGCGTCAGCAACGCTTATTAATAATGATTATTATAATGTAGTAATAGCAGTCGCGTTTGCTAACTTTTGTGTTTTTGAAATGTTTTCATTAACGTACAATAGTTCATATATAGTACCTATGCGATACCGGAAAACTACGGATATGGAAAATGTCAAGAAAAACGATACCAATTGCGTCAGCAACGCTTATTAATAATGATTATTATAATGTAGTAATAGCAGTCGCGTTTGCTAACTTTTGTGTTTTTGAAATGTTTTCATTAACGTACAATAGTTCATATATAGTACCTATGCGATACCGGAAAACTACGGATATGGAAAATGTCGAGAAAAACGATACCAATTGCGTCAGCAACGCTTATTAATAATGATTATTATAATGTAGTAATAGCAGTCGCGTTTGCTAACTTTTGTGTTTTTGAAATGTTTTCATTAACGTACAATAGTTCATATATAGTACCTATGCGATACCGGAAAACTACGGATATGGAAAATGTCGAGAAAAACGATACCAATTGCGTCAGCAACGCTTATTAATAATGATTATTATAATGTAGTAATAGCAGTCGCGTTTGCTAACTTTTGTGTTTTTGAAATGTTTTCATTAACGTACAATAGTTCATATATAGTACCTATGCGATACCGGAAAACTACGGATATGGAAAATGTCGAGAAAAACGATACCAATTGCGTCAGCAACGCTTATTAATAATGATTATTATAATGTAGTAATAGCAGTCGCGTTTGCTAACTTTTGTGTTTTTGAAATGTTTTCATTAACGTACAATAGTTCATATATAGTACCTATGCGATACCGGAAAACTACGGATATGGAAAATGTCGAAAAAACGATACCAATAGCGTCAGCAACGCTTATTCATAATGATTATTATAATGTAGTAATAGCAGTCGCGTTTGCTAACTTTTGTGTTTTTGAAATGTTTTCATTAACGTACAATAGTTCATATATAGTACCTATGCGATACCGGAAAACTACGGATATGGAAAATGTCGAAAAAAAACGATACCAATTGCGTCAGCAACGCTTATTAATAATGATTATTATAATGTAGTAATAGCAGTCGCGTTTGCTAACTTTTGTGTTTTTGAAATGTTTTCATTAACGTACAATAGTTCATATATAGTACCTATGCGATACCGGAAAACTACGGATATGGAAAATGTCAAGAAAAACGATACCAATTGCGTCAGCAACGCTTATTAATAATGATTATTATAATGTAGTAATAGCAGTCGCGTTTGCTAACTTTTGTGTTTTTGAAATGTTTTCATTAACGTACAATAGTTCATATATAGTACCTATGCGATACCGGAAAACTACGGATATGGAAAATGTCGAGAAAAACGATACCAATTGCGTCAGCAACGCTTATTAATAATGATTATTATAATGTAGTAATAGCAGTCGCGTTTGCTAACTTTTGTGTTTTTGAAATGTTTTCATTAACGTACAATAGTTCATATATAGTACCTATGCGATACCGGAAAACTACGGATATGGAAAATGTCGAGAAAAACGATACCAATTGCGTCAGCAACGCTTATTAATAATGATTATTATAATGTAGTAATAGCAGTCGCGTTTGCTAACTTTTGTGTTTTTGAAATGTTTTCATTAACGTACAATAGTTCATATATAGTACCTATGCGATACCGGAAAACTACGGATATGGAAAATGTCAAGAAAAACGATACCAATTGCGTCAGCAACGCTTATTAATAATGATTATTATAATGTAGTAATAGCAGTCGCGTTTGCTAACTTTTGTGTTTTTGAAATGTTTTCATTAACGTACAATAGTTCATATATAGTACCTATGCGATACCGGAAAACTACGGATATGGAAAATGTCAAGAAAAACGATACCAATTGCGTCAGCAACGCTTATTAATAATGATTATTATAATGTAGTAATAGCAGTCGCGTTTGCTAACTTTTGTGTTTTTGAAATGTTTTCATTAACGTACAATAGTTCATATATAGTACCTATGCGATACCGGAAAACTACGGATATGGAAAATGTCAAGAAAAACGATACCAATAGCGTCAGCAACGCTTATTCATAATGATTATTATAATGTAGTAATAGCAGTCGCGTTTGCTAACTTTTGTGTTTTTGAAATGTTTTCATTAACGTACAATAGTTCATATATAGTACCTATGCGATACCGGAAAACTACGGATATGGAAAATGTCGAGAAAAACGATACCAATTGCGTCAGCAACGCTTATTAATAATGATTATTATAATGTAGTAATAGCAGTCGCGTTTGCTAACTTTTGTGTTTTTGAAATGTTTTCATTAACGTACAATAGTTCATATATAGTACCTATGCGATACCGGAAAACTACGGATATGGAAAATGTCGAGAAAAACGATACCAATTGCGTCAGCAACGCTTATTAATAATGATTATTATAATGTAGTAATAGCAGTCGCGTTTGCTAACTTTTGTGTTTTTGAAATGTTTTCATTAACGTACAATAGTTCATATATAGTACCTATGCGATACCGGAAAACTACGGATATGGAAAATGTCGAGAAAAACGATACCAATTGCGTCAGCAACGCTTATTAATAATGATTATTATAATGTAGTAATAGCAGTCGCGTTTGCTAACTTTTGTGTTTTTGAAATGTTTTCATTAACGTACAATAGTTCATATATAGTACCTATGCGATACCGGAAAACTACGGATATGGAAAATGTCAAAATAAACGATACCAATAGCGTCAGCAACGCTTATTCATAATGATTATTATAATGTAGTAATAGCAGTCGCGTTTGCTAACTTTTGTGTTTTTGAAATGTTTTCATTAACGTACAATAGTTCATATATAGTACCTATGCGATACCGGAAAACTACGGATATGGAAAATGTCGAAAAAAAACGATACCAATTGCGTCAGCAACGCTTATTAATAATGATTATTATAATGTAGTAATAGCAGTCGCGTTTGCTAACTTTTGTGTTTTTGAAATGTTTTCATTAACGTACAATAGTTCATATATAGTACCTATGCGATACCGGAAAACTACGGATATGGAAAATGTCAAGAAAAACGATACCAATTGCGTCAGCAACGCTTATTAATAATGATTATTATAATGTAGTAATAGCAGTCGCGTTTGCTAACTTTTGTGTTTTTGAAATGTTTTCATTAACGTACAATAGTTCATATATAGTACCTATGCGATACCGGAAAACTACGGATATGGAAAATGTCGAGAAAAACGATACCAATTGCGTCAGCAACGCTTATTAATAATGATTATTATAATGTAGTAATAGCAGTCGCGTTTGCTAACTTTTGTGTTTTTGAAATGTTTTCATTAACGTACAATAGTTCATATATAGTACCTATGCGATACCGGAAAACTACGGATATGGAAAATGTCGAGAAAAACGATACCAATTGCGTCAGCAACGCTTATTAATAATGATTATTATAATGTAGTAATAGCAGTCGCGTTTGCTAACTTTTGTGTTTTTGAAATGTTTTCATTAACGTACAATAGTTCATATATAGTACCTATGCGATACCGGAAAACTACGGATATGGAAAATGTCGAGAAAAACGATACCAATTGCGTCAGCAACGCTTATTAATAATGATTATTATAATGTAGTAATAGCAGTCGCGTTTGCTAACTTTTGTGTTTTTGAAATGTTTTCATTAACGTACAATAGTTCATATATAGTACCTATGCGATACCGGAAAACTACGGATATGGAAAATGTCAAGAAAAACGATACCAATTGCGTCAGCAACGCTTATTAATAATGATTATTATAATGTAGTAATAGCAGTCGCGTTTGCTAACTTTTGTGTTTTTGAAATGTTTTCATTAACGTACAATAGTTCATATATAGTACCTATGCGATACCGGAAAACTACGGATATGGAAAATGTCAAGAAAAACGATACCAATTGCGTCAGCAACGCTTATTAATAATGATTATTATAATGTAGTAATAGCAGTCGCGTTTGCTAACTTTTGTGTTTTTGAAATGTTTTCATTAACGTACAATAGTTCATATATAGTACCTATGCGATACCGGAAAACTACGGATATGGAAAATGTCAAGAAAAACGATACCAATAGCGTCAGCAACGCTTATTCATAATGATTATTATAATGTAGTAATAGCAGTCGCGTTTGCTAACTTTTGTGTTTTTGAAATGTTTTCATTAACGTACAATAGTTCATATATAGTACCTATGCGATACCGGAAAACTACGGATATGGAAAATGTCGAGAAAAACGATACCAATTGCGTCAGCAACGCTTATTAATAATGATTATTATAATGTAGTAATAGCAGTCGCGTTTGCTAACTTTTGTGTTTTTGAAATGTTTTCATTAACGTACAATAGTTCATATATAGTACCTATGCGATACCGGAAAACTACGGATATGGAAAATGTCGAGAAAAACGATACCAATTGCGTCAGCAACGCTTATTAATAATGATTATTATAATGTAGTAATAGCAGTCGCGTTTGCTAACTTTTGTGTTTTTGAAATGTTTTCATTAACGTACAATAGTTCATATATAGTACCTATGCGATACCGGAAAACTACGGATATGGAAAATGTCGAAAAAAAACGATACCAATTGCGTCAGCAACGCTTATTCATAATGATTATTATAATGTAGTAATAGCAGTCGCGTTTGCTAACTTTTGTGTTTTTGAAATGTTTTCATTAACGTACAATAGTTCATATATAGTACCTATGCGATACCGGAAAACTACGGATATGGAAAATGTCGAAAAAAAAACGATACCAATTGCGTCAGCAACGCTTATTAATAATGATTATTATAATGTAGTAATAGCAGTCGCGTTTGCTAACTTTTGTGTTTTTGAAATGTTTTCATTAACGTACAATAGTTCATATATAGTACCTATGCGATACCGGAAAACTACGGATATGGAAAATGTCAAGAAAAACGATACCAATTGCGTCAGCAACGCTTATTAATAATGATTATTATAATGTAGTAATAGCAGTCGCGTTTGCTAACTTTTGTGTTTTTGAAATGTTTTCATTAACGTACAATAGTTCATATATAGTACCTATGCGATACCGGAAAACTACGGATATGGAAAATGTCAAGAAAAACGATACCAATTGCGTCAGCAACGCTTATTAATAATGATTATTATAATGTAGTAATAGCAGTCGCGTTTGCTAACTTTTGTGTTTTTGAAATGTTTTCATTAACGTACAATAGTTCATATATAGTACCTATGCGATACCGGAAAACTACGGATATGGAAAATGTCGAGAAAAACGATACCAATTGCGTCAGCAACGCTTATTAATAATGATTATTATAATGTAGTAATAGCAGTCGCGTTTGCTAACTTTTGTGTTTTTGAAATGTTTTCATTAACGTACAATAGTTCATATATAGTACCTATGCGATACCGGAAAACTACGGATATGGAAAATGTCGAGAAAAACGATACCAATTGCGTCAGCAACGCTTATTAATAATGATTATTATAATGTAGTAATAGCAGTCGCGTTTGCTAACTTTTGTGTTTTTGAAATGTTTTCATTAACGTACAATAGTTCATATATAGTACCTATGCGATACCGGAAAACTACGGATATGGAAAATGTCGAGAAAAACGATACCAATTGCGTCAGCAACGCTTATTAATAATGATTATTATAATGTAGTAATAGCAGTCGCGTTTGCTAACTTTTGTGTTTTTGAAATGTTTTCATTAACGTACAATAGTTCATATATAGTACCTATGCGATACCGGAAAACTACGGATATGGAAAATGTCGAAAAAACGATACCAATAGCGTCAGCAACGCTTATTCATAATGATTATTATAATGTAGTAATAGCAGTCGCGTTTGCTAACTTTTGTGTTTTTGAAATGTTTTCATTAACGTACAATAGTTCATATATAGTACCTATGCGATACCGGAAAACTACGGATATGGAAAATGTCGAGAAAAACGATACCAATTGCGTCAGCAACGCTTATTAATAATGATTATTATAATGTAGTAATAGCAGTCGCGTTTGCTAACTTTTGTGTTTTTGAAATGTTTTCATTAACGTACAATAGTTCATATATAGTACCTATGCGATACCGGAAAACTACGGATATAGAAAATGTCGAGAAAAACGATACCAATTGCGTCAGCAACGCTTATTAATAATGATTATTATAATGTAGTAATAGCAGTCGCGTTTGCTAACTTTTGTGTTTTTGAGATGTGTTCATTAACGTACAATAGTTCATATATAGTACCTATGCGATACCGGAAAACTACGTTTATAGGAAATGTCGAGAAATACGATACCAATTGCGTCAGCAACGCTTATTAATCTATTGTACGTTAATGAAAACATTTCAAAAACACAAAAGTTAGCAAACGCGACTGCTATTACTACATTATAATACTCATTAATAATAAGCGTTGCTGACGCAATTGGTATCGTTTTTCTCGATATTTTCCATATCCGTAGTTTTCCGGTATCGCATAGGTACTATATATGAACAATTGTACGTTAATGAACACATTTCAAAAACACAAAAGTTAGCAAACGCGACTGCTATTACTACATTATAATAATCATTATTAATAAGCGTTGCTGACGCAATTGGTATCGTTTTTCTCGACATTTTCCATAACCGTAGTTTTCCGGTATCGCATAGGTACTATATATGAACTATTGTACGTTAATGAACACATTTCAAAAACACAAAAGTTAGCAAACGCGACTGCTATTACTACATTATAATAATCATTATTAATAAGCGTTGCTGACGCAATTGGTATCGTTTTTCTCGACATTTTCTATATCCGTAGTTTTCCGGTATCGCATAGGTACTATATATGAACTATTGTACGTTAATAAAAACATTTGAAAAACACAAAAGTTAGCAAACGCGACTGCTATTACTACATTATAATAATCATTATTAATAAGCGTTGCTGACGCAATTGGTATCATTTTTCTCGAAATTTTCCATATCCGTAGTTTTCCGGTATCGCATAAGTACTATATATGAACTATTATACGTTAATGAAAACATTTCAAAAACACAAAAGTTAGCAAACGCGACTGCTATTACTACATTATAATACTCATTAATAACAAGCGTTGCTGACGCAATTGGTATCGTTTTTCTCGATATTTTCCATATCCGTAGTTTTCCGGTATCGCATAGGTACTATATATGAACTATTGTACGTTAATGAAAACATTTCAAAAACACAAAAGTTAGCAAACGCGACTGCTATTACTACATTATAATAATTATTATTAATAAGCGTTGCTGACGCAGTTGGTATTGTTTTTCTCGACATTTTCCATATCCGTAGTTTTCCGGTATCGCATAGGTACTATATATGAACTATTGTACTTTAATGAAAACATTTCAAAAACACAAAAGTTAGCAAACGCGACTGCTATTACTACATTATAATAATCATTATTAATAAGCGTTGCTGACGCAATTGGTATCGTTTTTCTCGACATTTTCCATAACCGTAGTTTTCCGGTATCGCATAGGTACTATATATGAACTATTGTACGTTAATGAACACATCTCAAAAACACAAAAGTTAGCAAACGCGACTGCTATTACTACATTATAATAATCATTATTAATAAGCGTTGCTGACGCAATTGGTATCGTTTTTCTCGACATTTTCTATATCCGTAGTTTTCCGGTATCGCATAGGTACTATATATGAACTATTGTACGTTAATAAAAACATTTCAAAAACACAAAAGTTAGCAAACGCGACTGCTATTACTACATTATAATAATCATTATTAATAAGCGTTGCTGACGCAATTGGTATCGTTTTTCTCGACATTTTCTATATCCGTAGTTTTTCCGGTATCGCATATAAAAACGATACCAATAGTGTCAGCAACGCTTATTCATAATGATTATTATAATGTAGTAATAGCAGTCGCGTTTGCTAATTTTTGTGTTTTTGAAATGTTTTCATTAACGTACAATAGTTCATATATAGTACCTATGCGATACCGGAAAACTACGGATATGGAAAATGTCAAAAAAAAACGATACCAATTGCGTCAGCAACGCTTATTAATAATGATTATTATAATGTAGTAATAGCAGTCGCGTTTGCTAACTTTTGTGTTTTTGAAATGTTTTCATTAACGTACAATAGTTCATATATAGTACCTATGCGATACCGGAAAACTACGGATATGGAAAATGTCAAGAAAAACGATACCAATAGCGTCAGCAACGCTTATTCATAATGATTATTATAATGTAGTAATAGCAGTCGCGTTTGCTAACTTTTGTGTTTTTGAAATGTTTTCATTAACGTACAATAGTTCATATATAGTACCTATGCGATACCGGAAAACTACGGATATGGAAAATGTCAAGAAAAACGATACCAATTGCGTCAGCAACGCTTATTAATAATGATTATTATAATGTAGTAATAGCAGTCGCGTTTGCTAACTTTTGTGTTTTTGAAATGTTTTCATTAACGTACAATAGTTCATATATAGTACCTATGCGATACCGGAAAACTACGGATATGGAAAATGTCGAGAAAAACGATACCAATTGCGTCAGCAACGCTTATTAATAATGATTATTATAATGTAGTAATAGCAGTCGCGTTTGCTAACTTTTGTGTTTTTGAAATGTTTTCATTAACGTACAATAGTTCATATATAGTACCTATGCGATACCGGAAAACTACGGATATGAAAAATGTCGAGAAAAACGATACCAATTGCGTCAGCAACGCTTATTAATAATGATTATTATAATGTAGTAATAGCAGTCGCGTTTGCTAACTTTTGTGTTTTTGAAATGTTTTCATTAACGTACAATAGTTCATATATAGTACCTATGCGATACCGGAAAACTACGGATATGGAAAATGTCGAAAAAACGATACCAATTGCGTCAGCAACGCTTATTAATAATGATTATTATAATGTAGTAATAGCAGTCGCGTTTGCTAACTTTTGTGTTTTTGAAATGTTTTCATTAACGTACAATAGTTCATATATAGTACCTATGCGATACCGGAAAACTACGGATATGGAAAATGTCGAAAAAACGATACCAATTGCGTCAGCAACGCTTATTCATAATGATTATTATAATGTAGTAATAGCAGTCGCGTTTGCTAACTTTTGTGTTTTTGAAATGTTTTCATTAACGTACAATAGTTCATATATAGTACCTATGCGATACCGGAAAACTACGGATATGGAAAATGTCAAGAAAAACGATACCAATTGCGTCAGCAACGCTTATTAATAATGATTATTATAATGTAGTAATAGCAGTCGCGTTTGCTAACTTTTGTGTTTTTGAAATGTTTTCATTAACGTACAATAGTTCATATATAGTACCTATGCGATACCGGAAAACTACGGATATGGAAAATGTCAAGAAAAACGATACCAATTGCGTCAGCAACGCTTATTAATAATGATTATTATAATGTAGTAATAGCAGTCGCGTTTGCTAACTTTTGTGTTTTTGAAATGTTTTCATTAACGTACAATAGTTCATATATAGTACCTATGCGATACCGGAAAACTACGGATATGGAAAATGTCGAGAAAAACGATACCAATTGCGTCAGCAACGCTTATTAATAATGATTATTATAATGTAGTAATAGCAGTCGCGTTTGCTAACTTTTGTGTTTTTGAAATGTTTTCATTAACGTACAATAGTTCATATATAGTACCTATGCGATACCGGAAAACTACGGATATGGAAAATGTCAAAAAAAACGATACTAATAGCGTCAGCAACGCTTATTCATAATGATTATTATAATGTAGTAATAGCAGTCGCGTTTGCTAACTTTTGTGTTTTTGAAATGTTTTCATTAACGTACAATAGTTCATATATAGTACCTATGCGATACCGGAAAACTACGGATATGGAAAATGTCGAAAAAAACGATACCAATTGCGTCAGCAACGCTTATTAATAATGATTATTATAATGTAGTAATAGCAGTCGCGTTTGCTAACTTTTGTGTTTTTGAAATGTTTTCATTAACGTACAATAGTTCATATATAGTACCTATGCGATACCGGAAAACTACGGATATGGAAAATGTCGAGAAAAACGATACCAATAGCGTCAGCAACGCTTATTCATAATGATTATTATAATGTAGTAATAGCAGTCGCGTTTGCTAACTTTTGTGTTTTTGAAATGTTTTCATTAACGTACAATAGTTCATATATAGTACCTATGCGATACCGGAAAACTACGGATATGGAAAATGTCAAGAAAAACGATACCAATTGCGTCAGCAACGCTTATTAATAATGATTATTATAATGTAGTAATAGCAGTCGCGTTTGCTAACTTTTGTGTTTTTGAAATGTTTTCATTAACGTACAATAGTTCATATATAGTACCTATGCGATACCGGAAAACTACGGATATGGAAAATGTCGAGAAAAACGATACCAATTGCGTCAGCAACGCTTATTAATAATGATTATTATAATGTAGTAATAGCAGTCGCGTTTGCTAACTTTTGTGTTTTTGAAATGTTTTCATTAACGTACAATAGTTCATATATAGTACCTATGCGATACCGGAAAACTACGGATATGGAAAATGTCGAGAAAAACGATACCAATTGCGTCAGCAACGCTTATTAATAATGATTATTATAATGTAGTAATAGCAGTCGCGTTTGCTAACTTTTGTGTTTTTGAAATGTTTTCATTAACGTACAATAGTTCATATATAGTACCTATGCGATACCGGAAAACTACGGATATGGAAAATGTCGAAAAAAAACGATACCAATTGCGTCAGCAACGCTTATTAATAATGATTATTATAATGTAGTAATAGCAGTCGCGTTTGCTAACTTTTGTGTTTTTGAAATGTTTTCATTAACGTACAATAGTTCATATATAGTACCTATGCGATACCGGAAAACTACGGATATGGAAAATGTCGAGAAAAACGATACCAATTGCGTCAGCAACGCTTATTAATAATGATTATTATAATGTAGTAATAGCAGTCGCGTTTGCTAACTTTTGTGTTTTTGAAATGTTTTCATTAACGTACAATAGTTCATATATAGTACCTATGCGATACCGGAAAACTACGGATATGGAAAATGTCGAAAAAAAACGATACCAATAGCGTCAGCAACGCTTATTCATAATGATTATTATAATGTAGTAATAGCAGTCGCGTTTGCTAACTTTTGTGTTTTTGAAATGTTTTCATTAACGTACAATAGTTCATATATAGTACCTATGCGATACCGGAAAACTACGGATATGGAAAATGTCAAGAAAAACGATACCAATTGCGTCAGCAACGCTTATTAATAATGATTATTATAATGTAGTAATAGCAGTCGCGTTTGCTAACTTTTGTGTTTTTGAAATGTTTTCATTAACGTACAATAGTTCATATATAGTACCTATGCGATACCGGAAAACTACGGATATGGAAAATGTCAAAAAAAAACGATACCAATTGCGTCAGCAACGCTTATTAATAATGATTATTATAATGTAGTAATAGCAGTCGCGTTTGCTAACTTTTGTGTTTTTGAAATGTTTTCATTAACGTACAATAGTTCATATATAGTACCTATGCGATACCGGAAAACTACGGATATGGAAAATGTCAAGAAAAACGATACCAATTGCGTCAGCAACGCTTATTAATAATGATTATTATAATGTAGTAATAGCAGTCGCGTTTGCTAACTTTTGTGTTTTTGAAATGTTTTCATTAACGTACAATAGTTCATATATAGTACCTATGCGATACCGGAAAACTACGGATATGGAAAATGTCAAGAAAACGATACCAATTGCGTCAGCAACGCTTATTAATAATGATTATTATAATGTAGTAATAGCAGTCGCGTTTGCTAACTTTTGTGTTTTTGAAATGTTTTCATTAACGTACAATAGTTCATATATAGTACCTATGCGATACCGGAAAACTACGGATATGGAAAATGTCAAGAAAAACGATACCAATTGCGTCAGCAACGCTTATTCATAATGATTATTATAATGTAGTAATAGCAGTCGCGTTTGCTAACTTTTGTGTTTTTGAAATGTTTTCATTAACGTACAATAGTTCATATATAGTACCTATGCGATACCGGAAAACTACGGATATGGAAAATGTCAAGAAAAACGATACCAATTGCGTCAGCAACGCTTATTAATAATGATTATTATAATGTAGTAATAGCAGTCGCGTTTGCTAATTTTTGTGTTTTTGAAATGTTTTCATTAACGTACAATAGTTCATATATAGTACCTATGCGATACCGGAAAACTACGGATATGCAAAATGTCGAGAAAAATGATACCAATTGCGTCAGCAACGCTTATTTATAATGATTATTATAATGTAGTAATAGCAGTCGCGTTTGCTAACTTTTGTGTTTTTGAAATGTTTTCATTAACGTACAATAGTTCATATATAGTACCTATGCGATACCGGAAAACTACGGATATGGAAAATGTCGAGAAAAACGATACCAATTGCGTCAGCAACGCTTATTAATAATGATTATTATAATGTAGTAATAGCAGTCGCGTTTGCTAACTTTTGTGTTTTTGAAATGTTTTCATTAACGTACAATAGTTCATATATAGTACCTATGCGATACCGGAAAACTACGGATATGGAAAATGTCGAAAAAAGCGATACCAATTGCGTCAGCAACGCTTATTAATAATGATTATTATAATGTAGTAATAGCAGTCGCGTTTGCTAACTTTTGTGTTTTTGAAATGTTTTCATTAACGTACAATAGTTCATATATAGTACCTATGCGATACCGGAAAACTACGGATATGGAAAATGTCGAGAAAAACGATACCAATTGCGTCAGCAACGCTTATTCATAATGATTATTATAATGTAGTAATAGCAGTCGCGTTTGCTAACTTTTGTGTTTTTGAAATGTTTTCATTAACGTACAATAGTTCATATATAGTACCTATGCGATACCGGAAAACTACGGATATGGAAAATGTCAAGAAAAACGATACCAATTGCGTCAGCAACGCTTATTAATAATGATTATTATAATGTAGTAATAGCAGTCGCGTTTGCTAACTTTTGTGTTTTTGAAATGTTTTCATTAACGTACAATAGTTCATATATAGTACCTATGCGATACCGGAAAACTACGGATATGGAAAATGTCGAGAAAAACGATACCAATTGCGTCAGCAACGCTTATTAATAATGATTATTATAATGTAGTAATAGCAGTCGCGTTTGCTAACTTTTGTGTTTTTGAAATGTTTTCATTAACGTACAATAGTTCATATATAGTACCTATGCGATACCGGAAAACTACGGATATGGAAAATGTCGAGAAAAACGATACCAATTGCGTCAGCAACGCTTATTAATAATGATTATTATAATGTAGTAATAGCAGTCGCGTTTGCTAACTTTTGTGTTTTTGAAATGTTTTCATTAACGTACAATAGTTCATATATAGTACCTATGCGATACCGGAAAACTACGGATATGGAAAATGTCGAGAAAAACGATACCAATTGCGTCAGCAACGCTTATTAATAATGATTATTATAATGTAGTAATAGCAGTCGCGTTTGCTAACTTTTGTGTTTTTGAAATGTTTTCATTAACGTACAATAGTTCATATATAGTACCTATGCGATACCGGAAAACTACGGATATGGAAAATGTCGAGAAAAACGATACCAATTGCGTCAGCAACGCTTATTCATAATGATTATTATAATGTAGTAATAGCAGTCGCGTTTGCTAACTTTTGTGTTTTTGAAATGTTTTCATTAACGTACAATAGTTCATATATAGTACCTATGCGATACCGGAAAACTACGGATATGGAAAATGTCAAGAAAAACGATACCAATTGCGTCAGCAACGCTTATTAATAATGATTATTATAATGTAGTAATAGCAGTCGCGTTTGCTAACTTTTGTGTTTTTGAAATGTTTTCATTAACGTACAATAGTTCATATATAGTACCTATGCGATACCGGAAAACTACGGATATGGAAAATGTCGAGAAAAACGATACCAATAGCGTCAGCAACGCTTATTCATAATGATTATTATAATGTAGTAATAGCAGTCGCGTTTGCTAACTTTTGTGTTTTTGAAATGTTTTCATTAACGTACAATAGTTCATATATAGTACCTATGCGATACCGGAAAACTACGGATATGGAAAATGTCAAGAAAAACGATACCAATTGCGTCAGCAACGCTTATTAATAATGATTATTATAATGTAGTAATAGCAGTCGCGTTTGCTAACTTTTGTGTTTTTGAAATGTTTTCATTAACGTACAATAGTTCATATATAGTACCTATGCGATACCGGAAAACTACGGATATGGAAAATGTCAAGAAAAACGATACCAATTGCGTCAGCAACGCTTATTAATAATGATTATTATAATGTAGTAATAGCAGTCGCGTTTGCTAACTTTTGTGTTTTTGAAATGTTTTCATTAACGTACAATAGTTCATATATAGTACCTATGCGATACCGGAAAACTACGGATATGGAAAATGTCGAGAAATACGATACCAATTGCGTCAGCAACGCTTATTAATAATGATTATTATAATGTAGTAATAGCAGTCGCGTTTGCTAACTTTTGTGTTTTTGAAATGTTTTCATTAACGTACAATAGTTCATATATAGTACCTATGCAATACCGGAAAACTACGGATATGGAAAATGTCGAGAAAAACGATACCAATTGCGTCAGCAACGCTTATTAATAATGATTATTATAATGTAGTAATAGCAGTCGCGTTTGCTAACTTTTGTGTTTTTGAAATGTGTTCATTAACGTACAATAGTTCATATATAGTACCTATGCGATACCGGAAAACTACGGATATGGAAAATGTCGAAAAAAAACGATACCAATTGCGTCAGCAACGCTTATTCATAATGATTATTATAATGTAGTAATAGCAGTCGCGTTTGCTAACTTTTGTGTTTTTGAAATGTTTTCATTAACGTACAATAGTTCATATATAGTACCTATGCGATACCGGAAAACTACGGATATGGAAAATGTCGAGAAAAACGATACCAATTGCGTCAGCAACGCTTATTAATAATGATTATTATAATGTAGTAATAGCAGTCGCGTTTGCTAACTTTTGTGTTTTTGAAATGTTTTCATTAACGTACAATAGTTCATATATAGTACCTATGCGATACCGGAAAACTACGGATATGGAAAATGTCGAGAAAAACGATACCAATTGCGTCAGCAACGCTTATTAATAATGATTATTATAATGTAGTAATAGCAGTCGCGTTTGCTAACTTTTGTGTTTTTGAAATGTTTTCATTAACGTACAATAGTTCATATATAGTACCTATGCGATACCGGAAAACTACGGATATGGAAAATGTCGAGAAAAACGATACCAATTGCGTCAGCAACGCTTATTAATAATGATTATTATAATGTAGTAATAGCAGTCGCGTTTGCTAACTTTTGTGTTTTTGAAATGTTTTCATTAACGTACAATAGTTCATATATAGTACCTATGCGATACCGGAAAACTACGGATATGGAAAATGTCGAAAAAAAACGATACCAATAGCGTCAGCAACGCTTATTCATAATGATTATTATAATGTAGTAATAGCAGTCGCGTTTGCTAACTTTTGTGTTTTTGAAATGTTTTCATTAACGTACAATAGTTCATATATAGTACCTATGCGATACCGGAAAACTACGGATATGGAAAATGTCAAGAAAAACGATACCAATTGCGTCAGCAACGCTTATTAATAATGATTATTATAATGTAGTAATAGCAGTCGCGTTTGCTAACTTTTGTGTTTTTGAAATGTTTTCATTAACGTACAATAGTTCATATATAGTACCTATGCGATACCGGAAAACTACGGATATGGAAAATGTCAAGAAAAACGATACCAATTGCGTCAGCAACGCTTATTAATAATGATTATTATAATGTAGTAATAGCAGTCGCGTTTGCTAACTTTTGTGTTTTTGAAATGTTTTCATTAACGTACAATAGTTCATATATAGTACCTATGCGATACCGGAAAACTACGGATATGGAAAATGTCGAGAAAAACGATACCAATTGCGTCAGCAACGCTTATTAATAATGATTATTATAATGTAGTAATAGCAGTCGCGTTTGCTAACTTTTGTGTTTTTGAAATGTTTTCATTAACGTACAATAGTTCATATATAGTACCTATGCGATACCGGAAAACTACGGATATGGAAAATGTCGAAAAAAAACGATACCAATTGCGTCAGCAACGCTTATTAATAATGATTATTATAATGTAGTAATAGCAGTCGCGTTTGCTAACTTTTGTGTTTTTGAAATGTTTTCATTAACGTACAATAGTTCATATATAGTACCTATGCGATACCGGAAAACTACGGATATGGAAAATGTCGAGAAAAACGATACCAATTGCGTCAGCAACGCTTATTAATAATGATTATTATAATGTAGTAATAGCAGTCGCGTTTGCTAACTTTTGTGTTTTTGAAATGTTTTCATTAACGTACAATAGTTCATATATAGTACCTATGCGATACCGGAAAACTACGGATATGGAAAATGTCGAGAAATACGATACCAATTGCGTCAGCAACGCTTATTAATAATGATTATTATAATGTAGTAATAGCAGTCGCGTTTGCTAACTTTTGTGTTTTTGAAATGTTTTCATTAACGTACAATAGTTCATATATAGTACCTATGCGATACCGGAAAACTACGGATATGGAAAATGTCGAGAAAAACGATACCAATTGCGTCAGCAACGCTTATTAATAATGATTATTATAATGTAGTAATAGCAGTCGCGTTTGCTAACTTTTGTGTTTTTGAAATGTTTTCATTAACGTACAATAGTTCATATATAGTACCTATGCGATACCGGAAAACTACGGATATGGAAAATGTCGAAAAAAACGATACCAATTGCGTCAGCAACGCTTATTAATAATGATTATTATAATGTAGTAATAGCAGTCGCGTTTGCTAACTTTTGTGTTTTTGAAATGTTTTCATTAACGTACAATAGTTCATATATAGTACCTATGCGATACCGGAAAACTACGGATATGGAAAATGTCAAGAAAAACGATACCAATTGCGTCAGCAACGCTTATTAATAATGATTATTATAATGTAGTAATAGCAGTCGCGTTTGCTAACTTTGGTCTTTTTGAAATGTTTTCATTAACGTACAATAGTTCATATATAGTACCTATGCGATACCGGAAAACTACGGATATGGAAAATGTCGAGAAAAACGATACCAATTGCGTCAGCAACGCTTATTAATAATGATTATTATAATGTAGTAATAGCAGTCGCGTTTGCTAACTTTTGTGTTTTTGAAATGTTTTCATTAACGTACAATAGTTCATATATAGTACCTATGCGATACCGGAAAACTACGGATATGGAAAATGTCGAAAAAACGATACCAATTGCGTCAGCAACGCTTATTCATAATGATTATTATAATGTAGTAATAGCAGTCGCGTTTGCTAACTTTTGTGTTTTTGAAATGTTTTCATTAACGTACAATAGTTCATATATAGTACCTATGCGATACCGGAAAACTACGGATATGGAAAATGTCAAGAAAAACGATACCAATTGCGTCAGCAACGCTTATTAATAATGATTATTATAATGTAGTAATAGCAGTCGCGTTTGCTAACTTTTGTGTTTTTGAAATGTTTTCATTAACGTACAATAGTTCATATATAGTACCTATGCGATACCGGAAAACTACGGATATGGAAAATGTCAAGAAAAACGATACCAATTGCGTCAGCAACGCTTATTCATAATGATTATTATAATGTAGTAATAGCAGTCGCGTTTGCTAACTTTTGTGTTTTTGAAATGTTTTCATTAACGTACAATAGTTCATATATAGTACCTATGCGATACCGGAAAACTACGGATATGGAAAATGTCAAGAAAAACGATACCAATTGCGTCAGCAACGCTTATTAATAATGATTATTATAATGTAGTAATAGCAGTCGCGTTTGCTAACTTTTGTGTTTTTGAAATGTTTTCATTAACGTACAATAGTTCATATATAGTACCTATGCGATACCGGAAAACTACGGATATGGAAAATGTCGAAAAAAACGATACCAATTGCGTCAGCAACGCTTATTCATAATGATTATTATAATGTAGTAATAGCAGTCGCGTTTGCTAACTTTTGTGTTTTTGAAATGTTTTCATTAACGTACAATAGTTCATATATAGTACCTATGCGATACCGGAAAACTACGGATATGGAAAATGTCAAGAAAAACGATACCAATTGCGTCAGCAACGCTTATTAATAATGATTATTATAATGTAGTAATAGCAGTCGCGTTTGCTAACTTTTGTGTTTTTGAAATGTTTTCATTAACGTACAATAGTTCATATATAGTACCTATGCGATACCGGAAAACTACGGATATGGAAAATGTCAAGAAAAACGATACCAATAGCGTCAGCAACGCTTATTCATAATGATTATTATAATGTAGTAATAGCAGTCGCGTTTGCTAACTTTTGTGTTTTTGAAATGTTTTCATTAACGTACAATAGTTCATATATAGTACCTATGCGATACCGGAAAACTACGGATATGGAAAATGTCAAGAAAAACGATACCAATTGCGTCAGCAACGCTTATTAATAATGATTATTATAATGTAGTAATAGCAGTCGCGTTTGCTAACTTTTGTGTTTTTGAAATGTTTTCATTAACGTACAATAGTTCATATATAGTACTTATGCGATACCGGAAAACTACGGATATGGAGAATGTCGAGAAATACGATACCAATTGCGTCAGCAACGCTTATTCATAATGATTATTATAATGTAGTAATAGCAGTCGCGTTTGCTAACTTTTGTGTTTTTGAAATGTTTTCATTAACGTACAATAGTTCATATATAGTACCTATGCGATACCGGAAAACTACGGATATGGAAAATGTCAAGAAAAACGATACCAATTGCGTCAGCAACGCTTATTAATAATGATTATTATAATGTAGTAATAGCAGTCGCGTTTGCTAACTTTTGTGTTTTTGAAATGTGTTCATTAACGTACAATAGTTCATATATAGTACCTATGCGATACCGGAAAACTACGGATATGGAAAATGTCGAGAAAAACGATACCAATTGCGTCAGCAACGCTTATTAATAATGATTATTATAATGTAGTAATAGCAGTCGCGTTTGCTAACTTTTGTGTTTTTGAAATGTTTTCATTAACGTACAATAGTTCATATATAGTACCTATGCGATACCGGAAAACTACGGATATGGAAAATGTCGAAAAAAACGATACCAATAGCGTCAGCAACGCTTATTCATAATGATTATTATAATGTAGTAATAGCAGTCGCGTTTGCTAACTTTTGTGTTTTTGAAATGTTTTCATTAACGTACAATAGTTCATATATAGTACCTATGCGATACCGGAAAACTACGGATATGGAAAATGTCGAGAAAAACGATACCAATTGCGTCAGCAACGCTTATTAATAATGATTATTATAATGTAGTAATAGCAGTCGCGTTTGCTAACTTTTGTGTTTTTGAAATGTTTTCATTAACGTACAATAGTTCATATATAGTACCTATGCGATACCGGAAAACTACGGATATGGAAAATGTCGAGAAAAACGATACCAATTGCGTCAGCAACGCTTATTAATAATGATTATTATAATGTAGTAATAGCAGTCGCGTTTGCTAACTTTTGTGTTTTTGAAATGTTTTCATTAACGTACAATAGTTCATATATAGTACCTATGCGATACAGGAAAACTACGGATATGGAAAATGTCGAAAAAAAAATACCAATTGCGTCAGCAACGCTTATTAATAATGATTATTATAATGTAGTAATAGCAGTCGCGTTTGCTAACTTTTGTGTTTTTGAAATGTTTTCATTAACGTACAATAGTTCATATATAGTACCTATGCGATACCGGAAAACTACGGATATGGAAAATGTCGAGAAAAACGATACCAATTGCGTCAGCAACGCTTATTAATAATGATTATTATAATGTAGTAATAGCAGTCGCGTTTGCTAACTTTTGTGTTTTTGAAATGTTTTCATTAACGTACAATAGTTCATATATAGTACCTATGCGATACCGGAAAACTACGGATATGGAAAATGTCGAGAAAAACGATACCAATTGCGTCAGCAACGCTTATTAATAATGATTATTATAATGTAGTAATAGCAGTCGCGTTTGCTAACTTTTGTGTTTTTGAAATGTTTTCATTAACGTACAATAGTTCATATATAGTACCTATGCGATACCGGAAAACTACGGATATGGAAAATGTCGAGAAAAACGATACCAATTGCGTCAGCAACGCTTATTAATAATGATTATTATAATGTAGTAATAGCAGTCGCGTTTGCTAACTTTTGTGTTTTTGAAATGTTTTCATTAACGTACAATAGTTCATATATAGTACCTATGCGATACCGGAAAACTACGGATATGGAAAATGTCGAGAAAAACGATACCAATTGCGTCAGCAACGCTTATTAATAATGATTATTATAATGTAGTAATAGCAGTCGCGTTTGCTAACTTTTGTGTTTTTGAAATGTTTTCATTAACGTACAATAGTTCATATATAGTACCTATGCGATACCGGAAAACTACGGATATGGAAAATGTCGAGAAAAACGATACCAATTGCGTCAGCAACGCTTATTAATAATGATTATTATAATGTAGTAATAGCAGTCGCGTTTGCTAACTTTTGTGTTTTTGAAATGTTTTCATTAACGTACAATAGTTCATATATAGTACCTATGCGATACCGGAAAACTACGGATATGGAAAATGTCGAGAAAAACGATACCAATTGCGTCAGCAACGCTTATTAATAATGATTATTATAATGTAGTAATAGCAGTCGCGTTTGCTAACTTTTGTGTTTTTGAAATGTTTTCATTAACGTACAATAGTTCATATATAGTACCTATGCGATACCGGAAAACTACGGATATGGAAAATGTCGAGAAAAACGATACCAATTGCGTCAGCAACGCTTATTAATAATGATTATTATAATGTAGTAATAGCAGTCGCGTTTGCTAACTTTTGTGTTTTTGAAATGTTTTCATTAACGTACAATAGTTCATATATAGTACCTATGCGATACCGGAAAACTACGGATATGGAAAATGTCGAGAAAAACGATACCAATTGCGTCAGCAACGCTTATTAATAATGATTATTATAATGTAGTAATAGCAGTCGCGTTTGCTAACTTTTGTGTTTTTGAAATGTTTTCATTAACGTACAATAGTTCATATATAGTACCTATGCGATACCGGAAAACTACGGATATGGAAAATGTCGAGAAAAACGATACCAATTGCGTCAGCAACGCTTATTAATAATGATTATTATAATGTAGTAATAGCAGTCGCGTTTGCTAACTTTTGTGTTTTTGAAATGTTTTCATTAACGTACAATAGTTCATATATAGTACCTATGCGATACCGGAAAACTACGGATATGGAAAATGTCGAGAAAAACGATACCAATTGCGTCAGCAACGCTTATTAATAATGATTATTATAATGTAGTAATAGCAGTCGCGTTTGCTAACTTTTGTGTTTTTGAAATGTTTTCATTAACGTACAATAGTTCATATATAGTACCTATGCGATACCGGAAAACTACGGATATGGAAAATGTCGAGAAAAACGATACCAATTGCGTCAGCAACGCTTATTAATAATGATTATTATAATGTAGTAATAGCAGTCGCGTTTGCTAACTTTTGTGTTTTTGAAATGTTTTCATTAACGTACAATAGTTCATATATAGTACCTATGCGATACCGGAAAACTACGGATATGGAAAATGTCGAGAAAAACGATACCAATTGCGTCAGCAACGCTTATTAATAATGATTATTATAATGTAGTAATAGCAGTCGCGTTTGCTAACTTTTGTGTTTTTGAAATGTTTTCATTAACGTACAATAGTTCATATATAGTACCTATGCGATACCGGAAAACTACGGATATGGAAAATGTCGAGAAAAACGATACCAATTGCGTCAGCAACGCTTATTAATAATGATTATTATAATGTAGTAATAGCAGTCGCGTTTGCTAACTTTTGTGTTTTTGAAATGTTTTCATTAACGTACAATAGTTCATATATAGTACCTATGCGATACCGGAAAACTACGGATATGGAAAATGTCGAGAAAAACGATACCAATTGCGTCAGCAACGCTTATTAATAATGATTATTATAATGTAGTAATAGCAGTCGCGTTTGCTAACTTTTGTGTTTTTGAAATGTTTTCATTAACGTACAATAGTTCATATATAGTACCTATGCGATACCGGAAAACTACGGATATGGAAAATGTCGAGAAAAACGATACCAATTGCGTCAGCAACGCTTATTAATAATGATTATTATAATGTAGTAATAGCAGTCGCGTTTGCTAACTTTTGTGTTTTTGAAATGTTTTCATTAACGTACAATAGTTCATATATAGTACCTATGCGATACCGGAAAACTACGGATATGGAAAATGTCGAGAAAAACGATACCAATTGCGTCAGCAACGCTTATTAATAATGATTATTATAATGTAGTAATAGCAGTCGCGTTTGCTAACTTTTGTGTTTTTGAAATGTTTTCATTAACGTACAATAGTTCATATATAGTACCTATGCGATACCGGAAAACTACGGATATGGAAAATGTCGAGAAAAACGATACCAATTGCGTCAGCAACGCTTATTAATAATGATTATTATAATGTAGTAATAGCAGTCGCGTTTGCTAACTTTTGTGTTTTTGAAATGTTTTCATTAACGTACAATAGTTCATATATAGTACCTATGCGATACCGGAAAACTACGGATATGGAAAATGTCGAGAAAAACGATACCAATTGCGTCAGCAACGCTTATTAATAATGATTATTATAATGTAGTAATAGCAGTCGCGTTTGCTAACTTTTGTGTTTTTGAAATGTTTTCATTAACGTACAATAGTTCATATATAGTACCTATGCGATACCGGAAAACTACGGATATGGAAAATGTCGAGAAAAACGATACCAATTGCGTCAGCAACGCTTATTAATAATGATTATTATAATGTAGTAATAGCAGTCGCGTTTGCTAACTTTTGTGTTTTTGAAATGTTTTCATTAACGTACAATAGTTCATATATAGTACCTATGCGATACCGGAAAACTACGGATATGGAAAATGTCGAGAAAAACGATACCAATTGCGTCAGCAACGCTTATTAATAATGATTATTATAATGTAGTAATAGCAGTCGCGTTTGCTAACTTTTGTGTTTTTGAAATGTTTTCATTAACGTACAATAGTTCATATATAGTACCTATGCGATACCGGAAAACTACGGATATGGAAAATGTCGAGAAAAACGATACCAATTGCGTCAGCAACGCTTATTAATAATGATTATTATAATGTAGTAATAGCAGTCGCGTTTGCTAACTTTTGTGTTTTTGAAATGTTTTCATTAACGTACAATAGTTCATATATAGTACCTATGCGATACCGGAAAACTACGGATATGGAAAATGTCGAGAAAAACGATACCAATTGCGTCAGCAACGCTTATTAATAATGATTATTATAATGTAGTAATAGCAGTCGCGTTTGCTAACTTTTGTGTTTTTGAAATGTTTTCATTAACGTACAATAGTTCATATATAGTACCTATGCGATACCGGAAAACTACGGATATGGAAAATGTCGAGAAAAACGATACCAATTGCGTCAGCAACGCTTATTAATAATGATTATTATAATGTAGTAATAGCAGTCGCGTTTGCTAACTTTTGTGTTTTTGAAATGTTTTCATTAACGTACAATAGTTCATATATAGTACCTATGCGATACCGGAAAACTACGGATATGGAAAATGTCGAGAAAAACGATACCAATTGCGTCAGCAACGCTTATTAATAATGATTATTATAATGTAGTAATAGCAGTCGCGTTTGCTAACTTTTGTGTTTTTGAAATGTTTTCATTAACGTACAATAGTTCATATATAGTACCTATGCGATACCGGAAAACTACGGATATGGAAAATGTCGAGAAAAACGATACCAATTGCGTCAGCAACGCTTATTAATAATGATTATTATAATGTAGTAATAGCAGTCGCGTTTGCTAACTTTTGTGTTTTTGAAATGTTTTCATTAACGTACAATAGTTCATATATAGTACCTATGCGATACCGGAAAACTACGGATATGGAAAATGTCGAGAAAAACGATACCAATTGCGTCAGCAACGCTTATTAATAATGATTATTATAATGTAGTAATAGCAGTCGCGTTTGCTAACTTTTGTGTTTTTGAAATGTTTTCATTAACGTACAATAGTTCATATATAGTACCTATGCGATACCGGAAAACTACGGATATGGAAAATGTCGAGAAAAACGATACCAATTGCGTCAGCAACGCTTATTAATAATGATTATTATAATGTAGTAATAGCAGTCGCGTTTGCTAACTTTTGTGTTTTTGAAATGTTTTCATTAACGTACAATAGTTCATATATAGTACCTATGCGATACCGGAAAACTACGGATATGGAAAATGTCGAGAAAAACGATACCAATTGCGTCAGCAACGCTTATTAATAATGATTATTATAATGTAGTAATAGCAGTCGCGTTTGCTAACTTTTGTGTTTTTGAAATGTTTTCATTAACGTACAATAGTTCATATATAGTACCTATGCGATACCGGAAAACTACGGATATGGAAAATGTCGAGAAAAACGATACCAATTGCGTCAGCAACGCTTATTAATAATGATTATTATAATGTAGTAATAGCAGTCGCGTTTGCTAACTTTTGTGTTTTTGAAATGTTTTCATTAACGTACAATAGTTCATATATAGTACCTATGCGATACCGGAAAACTACGGATATGGAAAATGTCGAGAAAAACGATACCAATTGCGTCAGCAACGCTTATTAATAATGATTATTATAATGTAGTAATAGCAGTCGCGTTTGCTAACTTTTGTGTTTTTGAAATGTTTTCATTAACGTACAATAGTTCATATATAGTACCTATGCGATACCGGAAAACTACGGATATGGAAAATGTCGAGAAAAACGATACCAATTGCGTCAGCAACGCTTATTAATAATGATTATTATAATGTAGTAATAGCAGTCGCGTTTGCTAACTTTTGTGTTTTTGAAATGTTTTCATTAACGTACAATAGTTCATATATAGTACCTATGCGATACCGGAAAACTACGGATATGGAAAATGTCGAGAAAAACGATACCAATTGCGTCAGCAACGCTTATTAATAATGATTATTATAATGTAGTAATAGCAGTCGCGTTTGCTAACTTTTGTGTTTTTGAAATGTTTTCATTAACGTACAATAGTTCATATATAGTACCTATGCGATACCGGAAAACTACGGATATGGAAAATGTCGAGAAAAACGATACCAATTGCGTCAGCAACGCTTATTAATAATGATTATTATAATGTAGTAATAGCAGTCGCGTTTGCTAACTTTTGTGTTTTTGAAATGTTTTCATTAACGTACAATAGTTCATATATAGTACCTATGCGATACCGGAAAACTACGGATATGGAAAATGTCGAGAAAAACGATACCAATTGCGTCAGCAACGCTTATTAATAATGATTATTATAATGTAGTAATAGCAGTCGCGTTTGCTAACTTTTGTGTTTTTGAAATGTTTTCATTAACGTACAATAGTTCATATATAGTACCTATGCGATACCGGAAAACTACGGATATGGAAAATGTCGAGAAAAACGATACCAATTGCGTCAGCAACGCTTATTAATAATGATTATTATAATGTAGTAATAGCAGTCGCGTTTGCTAACTTTTGTGTTTTTGAAATGTTTTCATTAACGTACAATAGTTCATATATAGTACCTATGCGATACCGGAAAACTACGGATATGGAAAATGTCGAGAAAAACGATACCAATTGCGTCAGCAACGCTTATTAATAATGATTATTATAATGTAGTAATAGCAGTCGCGTTTGCTAACTTTTGTGTTTTTGAAATGTTTTCATTAACGTACAATAGTTCATATATAGTACCTATGCGATACCGGAAAACTACGGATATGGAAAATGTCGAGAAAAACGATACCAATTGCGTCAGCAACGCTTATTAATAATGATTATTATAATGTAGTAATAGCAGTCGCGTTTGCTAACTTTTGTGTTTTTGAAATGTTTTCATTAACGTACAATAGTTCATATATAGTACCTATGCGATACCGGAAAACTACGGATATGGAAAATGTCGAGAAAAACGATACCAATTGCGTCAGCAACGCTTATTAATAATGATTATTATAATGTAGTAATAGCAGTCGCGTTTGCTAACTTTTGTGTTTTTGAAATGTTTTCATTAACGTACAATAGTTCATATATAGTACCTATGCGATACCGGAAAACTACGGATATGGAAAATGTCGAGAAAAACGATACCAATTGCGTCAGCAACGCTTATTAATAATGATTATTATAATGTAGTAATAGCAGTCGCGTTTGCTAACTTTTGTGTTTTTGAAATGTTTTCATTAACGTACAATAGTTCATATATAGTACCTATGCGATACCGGAAAACTACGGATATGGAAAATGTCGAGAAAAACGATACCAATTGCGTCAGCAACGCTTATTAATAATGATTATTATAATGTAGTAATAGCAGTCGCGTTTGCTAACTTTTGTGTTTTTGAAATGTTTTCATTAACGTACAATAGTTCATATATAGTACCTATGCGATACCGGAAAACTACGGATATGGAAAATGTCGAGAAAAACGATACCAATTGCGTCAGCAACGCTTATTAATAATGATTATTATAATGTAGTAATAGCAGTCGCGTTTGCTAACTTTTGTGTTTTTGAAATGTTTTCATTAACGTACAATAGTTCATATATAGTACCTATGCGATACCGGAAAACTACGGATATGGAAAATGTCGAGAAAAACGATACCAATTGCGTCAGCAACGCTTATTAATAATGATTATTATAATGTAGTAATAGCAGTCGCGTTTGCTAACTTTTGTGTTTTTGAAATGTTTTCATTAACGTACAATAGTTCATATATAGTACCTATGCGATACCGGAAAACTACGGATATGGAAAATGTCGAGAAAAACGATACCAATTGCGTCAGCAACGCTTATTAATAATGATTATTATAATGTAGTAATAGCAGTCGCGTTTGCTAACTTTTGTGTTTTTGAAATGTTTTCATTAACGTACAATAGTTCATATATAGTACCTATGCGATACCGGAAAACTACGGATATGGAAAATGTCGAGAAAAACGATACCAATTGCGTCAGCAACGCTTATTAATAATGATTATTATAATGTAGTAATAGCAGTCGCGTTTGCTAACTTTTGTGTTTTTGAAATGTTTTCATTAACGTACAATAGTTCATATATAGTACCTATGCGATACCGGAAAACTACGGATATGGAAAATGTCGAGAAAAACGATACCAATTGCGTCAGCAACGCTTATTAATAATGATTATTATAATGTAGTAATAGCAGTCGCGTTTGCTAACTTTTGTGTTTTTGAAATGTTTTCATTAACGTACAATAGTTCATATATAGTACCTATGCGATACCGGAAAACTACGGATATGGAAAATGTCGAGAAAAACGATACCAATTGCGTCAGCAACGCTTATTAATAATGATTATTATAATGTAGTAATAGCAGTCGCGTTTGCTAACTTTTGTGTTTTTGAAATGTTTTCATTAACGTACAATAGTTCATATATAGTACCTATGCGATACCGGAAAACTACGGATATGGAAAATGTCGAGAAAAACGATACCAATTGCGTCAGCAACGCTTATTAATAATGATTATTATAATGTAGTAATAGCAGTCGCGTTTGCTAACTTTTGTGTTTTTGAAATGTTTTCATTAACGTACAATAGTTCATATATAGTACCTATGCGATACCGGAAAACTACGGATATGGAAAATGTCGAGAAAAACGATACCAATTGCGTCAGCAACGCTTATTAATAATGATTATTATAATGTAGTAATAGCAGTCGCGTTTGCTAACTTTTGTGTTTTTGAAATGTTTTCATTAACGTACAATAGTTCATATATAGTACCTATGCGATACCGGAAAACTACGGATATGGAAAATGTCGAGAAAAACGATACCAATTGCGTCAGCAACGCTTATTAATAATGATTATTATAATGTAGTAATAGCAGTCGCGTTTGCTAACTTTTGTGTTTTTGAAATGTTTTCATTAACGTACAATAGTTCATATATAGTACCTATGCGATACCGGAAAACTACGGATATGGAAAATGTCGAGAAAAACGATACCAATTGCGTCAGCAACGCTTATTAATAATGATTATTATAATGTAGTAATAGCAGTCGCGTTTGCTAACTTTTGTGTTTTTGAAATGTTTTCATTAACGTACAATAGTTCATATATAGTACCTATGCGATACCGGAAAACTACGGATATGGAAAATGTCGAGAAAAACGATACCAATTGCGTCAGCAACGCTTATTAATAATGATTATTATAATGTAGTAATAGCAGTCGCGTTTGCTAACTTTTGTGTTTTTGAAATGTTTTCATTAACGTACAATAGTTCATATATAGTACCTATGCGATACCGGAAAACTACGGATATGGAAAATGTCGAGAAAAACGATACCAATTGCGTCAGCAACGCTTATTAATAATGATTATTATAATGTAGTAATAGCAGTCGCGTTTGCTAACTTTTGTGTTTTTGAAATGTTTTCATTAACGTACAATAGTTCATATATAGTACCTATGCGATACCGGAAAACTACGGATATGGAAAATGTCGAGAAAAACGATACCAATTGCGTCAGCAACGCTTATTAATAATGATTATTATAATGTAGTAATAGCAGTCGCGTTTGCTAACTTTTGTGTTTTTGAAATGTTTTCATTAACGTACAATAGTTCATATATAGTACCTATGCGATACCGGAAAACTACGGATATGGAAAATGTCGAGAAAAACGATACCAATTGCGTCAGCAACGCTTATTAATAATGATTATTATAATGTAGTAATAGCAGTCGCGTTTGCTAACTTTTGTGTTTTTGAAATGTTTTCATTAACGTACAATAGTTCATATATAGTACCTATGCGATACCGGAAAACTACGGATATGGAAAATGTCGAGAAAAACGATACCAATTGCGTCAGCAACGCTTATTAATAATGATTATTATAATGTAGTAATAGCAGTCGCGTTTGCTAACTTTTGTGTTTTTGAAATGTTTTCATTAACGTACAATAGTTCATATATAGTACCTATGCGATACCGGAAAACTACGGATATGGAAAATGTCGAGAAAAACGATACCAATTGCGTCAGCAACGCTTATTAATAATGATTATTATAATGTAGTAATAGCAGTCGCGTTTGCTAACTTTTGTGTTTTTGAAATGTTTTCATTAACGTACAATAGTTCATATATAGTACCTATGCGATACCGGAAAACTACGGATATGGAAAATGTCGAGAAAAACGATACCAATTGCGTCAGCAACGCTTATTAATAATGATTATTATAATGTAGTAATAGCAGTCGCGTTTGCTAACTTTTGTGTTTTTGAAATGTTTTCATTAACGTACAATAGTTCATATATAGTACCTATGCGATACCGGAAAACTACGGATATGGAAAATGTCGAGAAAAACGATACCAATTGCGTCAGCAACGCTTATTAATAATGATTATTATAATGTAGTAATAGCAGTCGCGTTTGCTAACTTTTGTGTTTTTGAAATGTTTTCATTAACGTACAATAGTTCATATATAGTACCTATGCGATACCGGAAAACTACGGATATGGAAAATGTCGAGAAAAACGATACCAATTGCGTCAGCAACGCTTATTAATAATGATTATTATAATGTAGTAATAGCAGTCGCGTTTGCTAACTTTTGTGTTTTTGAAATGTTTTCATTAACGTACAATAGTTCATATATAGTACCTATGCGATACCGGAAAACTACGGATATGGAAAATGTCGAGAAAAACGATACCAATTGCGTCAGCAACGCTTATTAATAATGATTATTATAATGTAGTAATAGCAGTCGCGTTTGCTAACTTTTGTGTTTTTGAAATGTTTTCATTAACGTACAATAGTTCATATATAGTACCTATGCGATACCGGAAAACTACGGATATGGAAAATGTCGAGAAAAACGATACCAATTGCGTCAGCAACGCTTATTAATAATGATTATTATAATGTAGTAATAGCAGTCGCGTTTGCTAACTTTTGTGTTTTTGAAATGTTTTCATTAACGTACAATAGTTCATATATAGTACCTATGCGATACCGGAAAACTACGGATATGGAAAATGTCGAGAAAAACGATACCAATTGCGTCAGCAACGCTTATTAATAATGATTATTATAATGTAGTAATAGCAGTCGCGTTTGCTAACTTTTGTGTTTTTGAAATGTTTTCATTAACGTACAATAGTTCATATATAGTACCTATGCGATACCGGAAAACTACGGATATGGAAAATGTCGAGAAAAACGATACCAATTGCGTCAGCAACGCTTATTAATAATGATTATTATAATGTAGTAATAGCAGTCGCGTTTGCTAACTTTTGTGTTTTTGAAATGTTTTCATTAACGTACAATAGTTCATATATAGTACCTATGCGATACCGGAAAACTACGGATATGGAAAATGTCGAGAAAAACGATACCAATTGCGTCAGCAACGCTTATTAATAATGATTATTATAATGTAGTAATAGCAGTCGCGTTTGCTAACTTTTGTGTTTTTGAAATGTTTTCATTAACGTACAATAGTTCATATATAGTACCTATGCGATACCGGAAAACTACGGATATGGAAAATGTCGAGAAAAACGATACCAATTGCGTCAGCAACGCTTATTAATAATGATTATTATAATGTAGTAATAGCAGTCGCGTTTGCTAACTTTTGTGTTTTTGAAATGTTTTCATTAACGTACAATAGTTCATATATAGTACCTATGCGATACCGGAAAACTACGGATATGGAAAATGTCGAGAAAAACGATACCAATTGCGTCAGCAACGCTTATTAATAATGATTATTATAATGTAGTAATAGCAGTCGCGTTTGCTAACTTTTGTGTTTTTGAAATGTTTTCATTAACGTACAATAGTTCATATATAGTACCTATGCGATACCGGAAAACTACGGATATGGAAAATGTCGAGAAAAACGATACCAATTGCGTCAGCAACGCTTATTAATAATGATTATTATAATGTAGTAATAGCAGTCGCGTTTGCTAACTTTTGTGTTTTTGAAATGTTTTCATTAACGTACAATAGTTCATATATAGTACCTATGCGATACCGGAAAACTACGGATATGGAAAATGTCGAGAAAAACGATACCAATTGCGTCAGCAACGCTTATTAATAATGATTATTATAATGTAGTAATAGCAGTCGCGTTTGCTAACTTTTGTGTTTTTGAAATGTTTTCATTAACGTACAATAGTTCATATATAGTACCTATGCGATACCGGAAAACTACGGATATGGAAAATGTCGAGAAAAACGATACCAATTGCGTCAGCAACGCTTATTAATAATGATTATTATAATGTAGTAATAGCAGTCGCGTTTGCTAACTTTTGTGTTTTTGAAATGTTTTCATTAACGTACAATAGTTCATATATAGTACCTATGCGATACCGGAAAACTACGGATATGGAAAATGTCGAGAAAAACGATACCAATTGCGTCAGCAACGCTTATTAATAATGATTATTATAATGTAGTAATAGCAGTCGCGTTTGCTAACTTTTGTGTTTTTGAAATGTTTTCATTAACGTACAATAGTTCATATATAGTACCTATGCGATACCGGAAAACTACGGATATGGAAAATGTCGAGAAAAACGATACCAATTGCGTCAGCAACGCTTATTAATAATGATTATTATAATGTAGTAATAGCAGTCGCGTTTGCTAACTTTTGTGTTTTTGAAATGTTTTCATTAACGTACAATAGTTCATATATAGTACCTATGCGATACCGGAAAACTACGGATATGGAAAATGTCGAGAAAAACGATACCAATTGCGTCAGCAACGCTTATTAATAATGATTATTATAATGTAGTAATAGCAGTCGCGTTTGCTAACTTTTGTGTTTTTGAAATGTTTTCATTAACGTACAATAGTTCATATATAGTACCTATGCGATACCGGAAAACTACGGATATGGAAAATGTCGAGAAAAACGATACCAATTGCGTCAGCAACGCTTATTAATAATGATTATTATAATGTAGTAATAGCAGTCGCGTTTGCTAACTTTTGTGTTTTTGAAATGTTTTCATTAACGTACAATAGTTCATATATAGTACCTATGCGATACCGGAAAACTACGGATATGGAAAATGTCGAGAAAAACGATACCAATTGCGTCAGCAACGCTTATTAATAATGATTATTATAATGTAGTAATAGCAGTCGCGTTTGCTAACTTTTGTGTTTTTGAAATGTTTTCATTAACGTACAATAGTTCATATATAGTACCTATGCGATACCGGAAAACTACGGATATGGAAAATGTCGAGAAAAACGATACCAATTGCGTCAGCAACGCTTATTAATAATGATTATTATAATGTAGTAATAGCAGTCGCGTTTGCTAACTTTTGTGTTTTTGAAATGTTTTCATTAACGTACAATAGTTCATATATAGTACCTATGCGATACCGGAAAACTACGGATATGGAAAATGTCGAGAAAAACGATACCAATTGCGTCAGCAACGCTTATTAATAATGATTATTATAATGTAGTAATAGCAGTCGCGTTTGCTAACTTTTGTGTTTTTGAAATGTTTTCATTAACGTACAATAGTTCATATATAGTACCTATGCGATACCGGAAAACTACGGATATGGAAAATGTCGAGAAAAACGATACCAATTGCGTCAGCAACGCTTATTAATAATGATTATTATAATGTAGTAATAGCAGTCGCGTTTGCTAACTTTTGTGTTTTTGAAATGTTTTCATTAACGTACAATAGTTCATATATAGTACCTATGCGATACCGGAAAACTACGGATATGGAAAATGTCGAGAAAAACGATACCAATTGCGTCAGCAACGCTTATTAATAATGATTATTATAATGTAGTAATAGCAGTCGCGTTTGCTAACTTTTGTGTTTTTGAAATGTTTTCATTAACGTACAATAGTTCATATATAGTACCTATGCGATACCGGAAAACTACGGATATGGAAAATGTCGAGAAAAACGATACCAATTGCGTCAGCAACGCTTATTAATAATGATTATTATAATGTAGTAATAGCAGTCGCGTTTGCTAACTTTTGTGTTTTTGAAATGTTTTCATTAACGTACAATAGTTCATATATAGTACCTATGCGATACCGGAAAACTACGGATATGGAAAATGTCGAGAAAAACGATACCAATTGCGTCAGCAACGCTTATTAATAATGATTATTATAATGTAGTAATAGCAGTCGCGTTTGCTAACTTTTGTGTTTTTGAAATGTTTTCATTAACGTACAATAGTTCATATATAGTACCTATGCGATACCGGAAAACTACGGATATGGAAAATGTCGAGAAAAACGATACCAATTGCGTCAGCAACGCTTATTAATAATGATTATTATAATGTAGTAATAGCAGTCGCGTTTGCTAACTTTTGTGTTTTTGAAATGTTTTCATTAACGTACAATAGTTCATATATAGTACCTATGCGATACCGGAAAACTACGGATATGGAAAATGTCGAGAAAAACGATACCAATTGCGTCAGCAACGCTTATTAATAATGATTATTATAATGTAGTAATAGCAGTCGCGTTTGCTAACTTTTGTGTTTTTGAAATGTTTTCATTAACGTACAATAGTTCATATATAGTACCTATGCGATACCGGAAAACTACGGATATGGAAAATGTCGAGAAAAACGATACCAATTGCGTCAGCAACGCTTATTAATAATGATTATTATAATGTAGTAATAGCAGTCGCGTTTGCTAACTTTTGTGTTTTTGAAATGTTTTCATTAACGTACAATAGTTCATATATAGTACCTATGCGATACCGGAAAACTACGGATATGGAAAATGTCGAGAAAAACGATACCAATTGCGTCAGCAACGCTTATTAATAATGATTATTATAATGTAGTAATAGCAGTCGCGTTTGCTAACTTTTGTGTTTTTGAAATGTTTTCATTAACGTACAATAGTTCATATATAGTACCTATGCGATACCGGAAAACTACGGATATGGAAAATGTCGAGAAAAACGATACCAATTGCGTCAGCAACGCTTATTAATAATGATTATTATAATGTAGTAATAGCAGTCGCGTTTGCTAACTTTTGTGTTTTTGAAATGTTTTCATTAACGTACAATAGTTCATATATAGTACCTATGCGATACCGGAAAACTACGGATATGGAAAATGTCGAGAAAAACGATACCAATTGCGTCAGCAACGCTTATTAATAATGATTATTATAATGTAGTAATAGCAGTCGCGTTTGCTAACTTTTGTGTTTTTGAAATGTTTTCATTAACGTACAATAGTTCATATATAGTACCTATGCGATACCGGAAAACTACGGATATGGAAAATGTCGAGAAAAACGATACCAATTGCGTCAGCAACGCTTATTAATAATGATTATTATAATGTAGTAATAGCAGTCGCGTTTGCTAACTTTTGTGTTTTTGAAATGTTTTCATTAACGTACAATAGTTCATATATAGTACCTATGCGATACCGGAAAACTACGGATATGGAAAATGTCGAGAAAAACGATACCAATTGCGTCAGCAACGCTTATTAATAATGATTATTATAATGTAGTAATAGCAGTCGCGTTTGCTAACTTTTGTGTTTTTGAAATGTTTTCATTAACGTACAATAGTTCATATATAGTACCTATGCGATACCGGAAAACTACGGATATGGAAAATGTCGAGAAAAACGATACCAATTGCGTCAGCAACGCTTATTAATAATGATTATTATAATGTAGTAATAGCAGTCGCGTTTGCTAACTTTTGTGTTTTTGAAATGTTTTCATTAACGTACAATAGTTCATATATAGTACCTATGCGATACCGGAAAACTACGGATATGGAAAATGTCGAGAAAAACGATACCAATTGCGTCAGCAACGCTTATTAATAATGATTATTATAATGTAGTAATAGCAGTCGCGTTTGCTAACTTTTGTGTTTTTGAAATGTTTTCATTAACGTACAATAGTTCATATATAGTACCTATGCGATACCGGAAAACTACGGATATGGAAAATGTCGAGAAAAACGATACCAATTGCGTCAGCAACGCTTATTAATAATGATTATTATAATGTAGTAATAGCAGTCGCGTTTGCTAACTTTTGTGTTTTTGAAATGTTTTCATTAACGTACAATAGTTCATATATAGTACCTATGCGATACCGGAAAACTACGGATATGGAAAATGTCGAGAAAAACGATACCAATTGCGTCAGCAACGCTTATTAATAATGATTATTATAATGTAGTAATAGCAGTCGCGTTTGCTAACTTTTGTGTTTTTGAAATGTTTTCATTAACGTACAATAGTTCATATATAGTACCTATGCGATACCGGAAAACTACGGATATGGAAAATGTCGAGAAAAACGATACCAATTGCGTCAGCAACGCTTATTAATAATGATTATTATAATGTAGTAATAGCAGTCGCGTTTGCTAACTTTTGTGTTTTTGAAATGTTTTCATTAACGTACAATAGTTCATATATAGTACCTATGCGATACCGGAAAACTACGGATATGGAAAATGTCGAGAAAAACGATACCAATTGCGTCAGCAACGCTTATTAATAATGATTATTATAATGTAGTAATAGCAGTCGCGTTTGCTAACTTTTGTGTTTTTGAAATGTTTTCATTAACGTACAATAGTTCATATATAGTACCTATGCGATACCGGAAAACTACGGATATGGAAAATGTCGAGAAAAACGATACCAATTGCGTCAGCAACGCTTATTAATAATGATTATTATAATGTAGTAATAGCAGTCGCGTTTGCTAACTTTTGTGTTTTTGAAATGTTTTCATTAACGTACAATAGTTCATATATAGTACCTATGCGATACCGGAAAACTACGGATATGGAAAATGTCGAGAAAAACGATACCAATTGCGTCAGCAACGCTTATTAATAATGATTATTATAATGTAGTAATAGCAGTCGCGTTTGCTAACTTTTGTGTTTTTGAAATGTTTTCATTAACGTACAATAGTTCATATATAGTACCTATGCGATACCGGAAAACTACGGATATGGAAAATGTCGAGAAAAACGATACCAATTGCGTCAGCAACGCTTATTAATAATGATTATTATAATGTAGTAATAGCAGTCGCGTTTGCTAACTTTTGTGTTTTTGAAATGTTTTCATTAACGTACAATAGTTCATATATAGTACCTATGCGATACCGGAAAACTACGGATATGGAAAATGTCGAGAAAAACGATACCAATTGCGTCAGCAACGCTTATTAATAATGATTATTATAATGTAGTAATAGCAGTCGCGTTTGCTAACTTTTGTGTTTTTGAAATGTTTTCATTAACGTACAATAGTTCATATATAGTACCTATGCGATACCGGAAAACTACGGATATGGAAAATGTCGAGAAAAACGATACCAATTGCGTCAGCAACGCTTATTAATAATGATTATTATAATGTAGTAATAGCAGTCGCGTTTGCTAACTTTTGTGTTTTTGAAATGTTTTCATTAACGTACAATAGTTCATATATAGTACCTATGCGATACCGGAAAACTACGGATATGGAAAATGTCGAGAAAAACGATACCAATTGCGTCAGCAACGCTTATTAATAATGATTATTATAATGTAGTAATAGCAGTCGCGTTTGCTAACTTTTGTGTTTTTGAAATGTTTTCATTAACGTACAATAGTTCATATATAGTACCTATGCGATACCGGAAAACTACGGATATGGAAAATGTCGAGAAAAACGATACCAATTGCGTCAGCAACGCTTATTAATAATGATTATTATAATGTAGTAATAGCAGTCGCGTTTGCTAACTTTTGTGTTTTTGAAATGTTTTCATTAACGTACAATAGTTCATATATAGTACCTATGCGATACCGGAAAACTACGGATATGGAAAATGTCGAGAAAAACGATACCAATTGCGTCAGCAACGCTTATTAATAATGATTATTATAATGTAGTAATAGCAGTCGCGTTTGCTAACTTTTGTGTTTTTGAAATGTTTTCATTAACGTACAATAGTTCATATATAGTACCTATGCGATACCGGAAAACTACGGATATGGAAAATGTCGAGAAAAACGATACCAATTGCGTCAGCAACGCTTATTAATAATGATTATTATAATGTAGTAATAGCAGTCGCGTTTGCTAACTTTTGTGTTTTTGAAATGTTTTCATTAACGTACAATAGTTCATATATAGTACCTATGCGATACCGGAAAACTACGGATATGGAAAATGTCGAGAAAAACGATACCAATTGCGTCAGCAACGCTTATTAATAATGATTATTATAATGTAGTAATAGCAGTCGCGTTTGCTAACTTTTGTGTTTTTGAAATGTTTTCATTAACGTACAATAGTTCATATATAGTACCTATGCGATACCGGAAAACTACGGATATGGAAAATGTCGAGAAAAACGATACCAATTGCGTCAGCAACGCTTATTAATAATGATTATTATAATGTAGTAATAGCAGTCGCGTTTGCTAACTTTTGTGTTTTTGAAATGTTTTCATTAACGTACAATAGTTCATATATAGTACCTATGCGATACCGGAAAACTACGGATATGGAAAATGTCGAGAAAAACGATACCAATTGCGTCAGCAACGCTTATTAATAATGATTATTATAATGTAGTAATAGCAGTCGCGTTTGCTAACTTTTGTGTTTTTGAAATGTTTTCATTAACGTACAATAGTTCATATATAGTACCTATGCGATACCGGAAAACTACGGATATGGAAAATGTCGAGAAAAACGATACCAATTGCGTCAGCAACGCTTATTAATAATGATTATTATAATGTAGTAATAGCAGTCGCGTTTGCTAACTTTTGTGTTTTTGAAATGTTTTCATTAACGTACAATAGTTCATATATAGTACCTATGCGATACCGGAAAACTACGGATATGGAAAATGTCGAGAAAAACGATACCAATTGCGTCAGCAACGCTTATTAATAATGATTATTATAATGTAGTAATAGCAGTCGCGTTTGCTAACTTTTGTGTTTTTGAAATGTTTTCATTAACGTACAATAGTTCATATATAGTACCTATGCGATACCGGAAAACTACGGATATGGAAAATGTCGAGAAAAACGATACCAATTGCGTCAGCAACGCTTATTAATAATGATTATTATAATGTAGTAATAGCAGTCGCGTTTGCTAACTTTTGTGTTTTTGAAATGTTTTCATTAACGTACAATAGTTCATATATAGTACCTATGCGATACCGGAAAACTACGGATATGGAAAATGTCGAGAAAAACGATACCAATTGCGTCAGCAACGCTTATTAATAATGATTATTATAATGTAGTAATAGCAGTCGCGTTTGCTAACTTTTGTGTTTTTGAAATGTTTTCATTAACGTACAATAGTTCATATATAGTACCTATGCGATACCGGAAAACTACGGATATGGAAAATGTCGAGAAAAACGATACCAATTGCGTCAGCAACGCTTATTAATAATGATTATTATAATGTAGTAATAGCAGTCGCGTTTGCTAACTTTTGTGTTTTTGAAATGTTTTCATTAACGTACAATAGTTCATATATAGTACCTATGCGATACCGGAAAACTACGGATATGGAAAATGTCGAGAAAAACGATACCAATTGCGTCAGCAACGCTTATTAATAATGATTATTATAATGTAGTAATAGCAGTCGCGTTTGCTAACTTTTGTGTTTTTGAAATGTTTTCATTAACGTACAATAGTTCATATATAGTACCTATGCGATACCGGAAAACTACGGATATGGAAAATGTCGAGAAAAACGATACCAATTGCGTCAGCAACGCTTATTAATAATGATTATTATAATGTAGTAATAGCAGTCGCGTTTGCTAACTTTTGTGTTTTTGAAATGTTTTCATTAACGTACAATAGTTCATATATAGTACCTATGCGATACCGGAAAACTACGGATATGGAAAATGTCGAGAAAAACGATACCAATTGCGTCAGCAACGCTTATTAATAATGATTATTATAATGTAGTAATAGCAGTCGCGTTTGCTAACTTTTGTGTTTTTGAAATGTTTTCATTAACGTACAATAGTTCATATATAGTACCTATGCGATACCGGAAAACTACGGATATGGAAAATGTCGAGAAAAACGATACCAATTGCGTCAGCAACGCTTATTAATAATGATTATTATAATGTAGTAATAGCAGTCGCGTTTGCTAACTTTTGTGTTTTTGAAATGTTTTCATTAACGTACAATAGTTCATATATAGTACCTATGCGATACCGGAAAACTACGGATATGGAAAATGTCGAGAAAAACGATACCAATTGCGTCAGCAACGCTTATTAATAATGATTATTATAATGTAGTAATAGCAGTCGCGTTTGCTAACTTTTGTGTTTTTGAAATGTTTTCATTAACGTACAATAGTTCATATATAGTACCTATGCGATACCGGAAAACTACGGATATGGAAAATGTCGAGAAAAACGATACCAATTGCGTCAGCAACGCTTATTAATAATGATTATTATAATGTAGTAATAGCAGTCGCGTTTGCTAACTTTTGTGTTTTTGAAATGTTTTCATTAACGTACAATAGTTCATATATAGTACCTATGCGATACCGGAAAACTACGGATATGGAAAATGTCGAGAAAAACGATACCAATTGCGTCAGCAACGCTTATTAATAATGATTATTATAATGTAGTAATAGCAGTCGCGTTTGCTAACTTTTGTGTTTTTGAAATGTTTTCATTAACGTACAATAGTTCATATATAGTACCTATGCGATACCGGAAAACTACGGATATGGAAAATGTCGAGAAAAACGATACCAATTGCGTCAGCAACGCTTATTAATAATGATTATTATAATGTAGTAATAGCAGTCGCGTTTGCTAACTTTTGTGTTTTTGAAATGTTTTCATTAACGTACAATAGTTCATATATAGTACCTATGCGATACCGGAAAACTACGGATATGGAAAATGTCGAGAAAAACGATACCAATTGCGTCAGCAACGCTTATTAATAATGATTATTATAATGTAGTAATAGCAGTCGCGTTTGCTAACTTTTGTGTTTTTGAAATGTTTTCATTAACGTACAATAGTTCATATATAGTACCTATGCGATACCGGAAAACTACGGATATGGAAAATGTCGAGAAAAACGATACCAATTGCGTCAGCAACGCTTATTAATAATGATTATTATAATGTAGTAATAGCAGTCGCGTTTGCTAACTTTTGTGTTTTTGAAATGTTTTCATTAACGTACAATAGTTCATATATAGTACCTATGCGATACCGGAAAACTACGGATATGGAAAATGTCGAGAAAAACGATACCAATTGCGTCAGCAACGCTTATTAATAATGATTATTATAATGTAGTAATAGCAGTCGCGTTTGCTAACTTTTGTGTTTTTGAAATGTTTTCATTAACGTACAATAGTTCATATATAGTACCTATGCGATACCGGAAAACTACGGATATGGAAAATGTCGAGAAAAACGATACCAATTGCGTCAGCAACGCTTATTAATAATGATTATTATAATGTAGTAATAGCAGTCGCGTTTGCTAACTTTTGTGTTTTTGAAATGTTTTCATTAACGTACAATAGTTCATATATAGTACCTATGCGATACCGGAAAACTACGGATATGGAAAATGTCGAGAAAAACGATACCAATTGCGTCAGCAACGCTTATTAATAATGATTATTATAATGTAGTAATAGCAGTCGCGTTTGCTAACTTTTGTGTTTTTGAAATGTTTTCATTAACGTACAATAGTTCATATATAGTACCTATGCGATACCGGAAAACTACGGATATGGAAAATGTCGAGAAAAACGATACCAATTGCGTCAGCAACGCTTATTAATAATGATTATTATAATGTAGTAATAGCAGTCGCGTTTGCTAACTTTTGTGTTTTTGAAATGTTTTCATTAACGTACAATAGTTCATATATAGTACCTATGCGATACCGGAAAACTACGGATATGGAAAATGTCGAGAAAAACGATACCAATTGCGTCAGCAACGCTTATTAATAATGATTATTATAATGTAGTAATAGCAGTCGCGTTTGCTAACTTTTGTGTTTTTGAAATGTTTTCATTAACGTACAATAGTTCATATATAGTACCTATGCGATACCGGAAAACTACGGATATGGAAAATGTCGAGAAAAACGATACCAATTGCGTCAGCAACGCTTATTAATAATGATTATTATAATGTAGTAATAGCAGTCGCGTTTGCTAACTTTTGTGTTTTTGAAATGTTTTCATTAACGTACAATAGTTCATATATAGTACCTATGCGATACCGGAAAACTACGGATATGGAAAATGTCGAGAAAAACGATACCAATTGCGTCAGCAACGCTTATTAATAATGATTATTATAATGTAGTAATAGCAGTCGCGTTTGCTAACTTTTGTGTTTTTGAAATGTTTTCATTAACGTACAATAGTTCATATATAGTACCTATGCGATACCGGAAAACTACGGATATGGAAAATGTCGAGAAAAACGATACCAATTGCGTCAGCAACGCTTATTAATAATGATTATTATAATGTAGTAATAGCAGTCGCGTTTGCTAACTTTTGTGTTTTTGAAATGTTTTCATTAACGTACAATAGTTCATATATAGTACCTATGCGATACCGGAAAACTACGGATATGGAAAATGTCGAGAAAAACGATACCAATTGCGTCAGCAACGCTTATTAATAATGATTATTATAATGTAGTAATAGCAGTCGCGTTTGCTAACTTTTGTGTTTTTGAAATGTTTTCATTAACGTACAATAGTTCATATATAGTACCTATGCGATACCGGAAAACTACGGATATGGAAAATGTCGAGAAAAACGATACCAATTGCGTCAGCAACGCTTATTAATAATGATTATTATAATGTAGTAATAGCAGTCGCGTTTGCTAACTTTTGTGTTTTTGAAATGTTTTCATTAACGTACAATAGTTCATATATAGTACCTATGCGATACCGGAAAACTACGGATATGGAAAATGTCGAGAAAAACGATACCAATTGCGTCAGCAACGCTTATTAATAATGATTATTATAATGTAGTAATAGCAGTCGCGTTTGCTAACTTTTGTGTTTTTGAAATGTTTTCATTAACGTACAATAGTTCATATATAGTACCTATGCGATACCGGAAAACTACGGATATGGAAAATGTCGAGAAAAACGATACCAATTGCGTCAGCAACGCTTATTAATAATGATTATTATAATGTAGTAATAGCAGTCGCGTTTGCTAACTTTTGTGTTTTTGAAATGTTTTCATTAACGTACAATAGTTCATATATAGTACCTATGCGATACCGGAAAACTACGGATATGGAAAATGTCGAGAAAAACGATACCAATTGCGTCAGCAACGCTTATTAATAATGATTATTATAATGTAGTAATAGCAGTCGCGTTTGCTAACTTTTGTGTTTTTGAAATGTTTTCATTAACGTACAATAGTTCATATATAGTACCTATGCGATACCGGAAAACTACGGATATGGAAAATGTCGAGAAAAACGATACCAATTGCGTCAGCAACGCTTATTAATAATGATTATTATAATGTAGTAATAGCAGTCGCGTTTGCTAACTTTTGTGTTTTTGAAATGTTTTCATTAACGTACAATAGTTCATATATAGTACCTATGCGATACCGGAAAACTACGGATATGGAAAATGTCGAGAAAAACGATACCAATTGCGTCAGCAACGCTTATTAATAATGATTATTATAATGTAGTAATAGCAGTCGCGTTTGCTAACTTTTGTGTTTTTGAAATGTTTTCATTAACGTACAATAGTTCATATATAGTACCTATGCGATACCGGAAAACTACGGATATGGAAAATGTCGAGAAAAACGATACCAATTGCGTCAGCAACGCTTATTAATAATGATTATTATAATGTAGTAATAGCAGTCGCGTTTGCTAACTTTTGTGTTTTTGAAATGTTTTCATTAACGTACAATAGTTCATATATAGTACCTATGCGATACCGGAAAACTACGGATATGGAAAATGTCGAGAAAAACGATACCAATTGCGTCAGCAACGCTTATTAATAATGATTATTATAATGTAGTAATAGCAGTCGCGTTTGCTAACTTTTGTGTTTTTGAAATGTTTTCATTAACGTACAATAGTTCATATATAGTACCTATGCGATACCGGAAAACTACGGATATGGAAAATGTCGAGAAAAACGATACCAATTGCGTCAGCAACGCTTATTAATAATGATTATTATAATGTAGTAATAGCAGTCGCGTTTGCTAACTTTTGTGTTTTTGAAATGTTTTCATTAACGTACAATAGTTCATATATAGTACCTATGCGATACCGGAAAACTACGGATATGGAAAATGTCGAGAAAAACGATACCAATTGCGTCAGCAACGCTTATTAATAATGATTATTATAATGTAGTAATAGCAGTCGCGTTTGCTAACTTTTGTGTTTTTGAAATGTTTTCATTAACGTACAATAGTTCATATATAGTACCTATGCGATACCGGAAAACTACGGATATGGAAAATGTCGAGAAAAACGATACCAATTGCGTCAGCAACGCTTATTAATAATGATTATTATAATGTAGTAATAGCAGTCGCGTTTGCTAACTTTTGTGTTTTTGAAATGTTTTCATTAACGTACAATAGTTCATATATAGTACCTATGCGATACCGGAAAACTACGGATATGGAAAATGTCGAGAAAAACGATACCAATTGCGTCAGCAACGCTTATTAATAATGATTATTATAATGTAGTAATAGCAGTCGCGTTTGCTAACTTTTGTGTTTTTGAAATGTTTTCATTAACGTACAATAGTTCATATATAGTACCTATGCGATACCGGAAAACTACGGATATGGAAAATGTCGAGAAAAACGATACCAATTGCGTCAGCAACGCTTATTAATAATGATTATTATAATGTAGTAATAGCAGTCGCGTTTGCTAACTTTTGTGTTTTTGAAATGTTTTCATTAACGTACAATAGTTCATATATAGTACCTATGCGATACCGGAAAACTACGGATATGGAAAATGTCGAGAAAAACGATACCAATTGCGTCAGCAACGCTTATTAATAATGATTATTATAATGTAGTAATAGCAGTCGCGTTTGCTAACTTTTGTGTTTTTGAAATGTTTTCATTAACGTACAATAGTTCATATATAGTACCTATGCGATACCGGAAAACTACGGATATGGAAAATGTCGAGAAAAACGATACCAATTGCGTCAGCAACGCTTATTAATAATGATTATTATAATGTAGTAATAGCAGTCGCGTTTGCTAACTTTTGTGTTTTTGAAATGTTTTCATTAACGTACAATAGTTCATATATAGTACCTATGCGATACCGGAAAACTACGGATATGGAAAATGTCGAGAAAAACGATACCAATTGCGTCAGCAACGCTTATTAATAATGATTATTATAATGTAGTAATAGCAGTCGCGTTTGCTAACTTTTGTGTTTTTGAAATGTTTTCATTAACGTACAATAGTTCATATATAGTACCTATGCGATACCGGAAAACTACGGATATGGAAAATGTCGAGAAAAACGATACCAATTGCGTCAGCAACGCTTATTAATAATGATTATTATAATGTAGTAATAGCAGTCGCGTTTGCTAACTTTTGTGTTTTTGAAATGTTTTCATTAACGTACAATAGTTCATATATAGTACCTATGCGATACCGGAAAACTACGGATATGGAAAATGTCGAGAAAAACGATACCAATTGCGTCAGCAACGCTTATTAATAATGATTATTATAATGTAGTAATAGCAGTCGCGTTTGCTAACTTTTGTGTTTTTGAAATGTTTTCATTAACGTACAATAGTTCATATATAGTACCTATGCGATACCGGAAAACTACGGATATGGAAAATGTCGAGAAAAACGATACCAATTGCGTCAGCAACGCTTATTAATAATGATTATTATAATGTAGTAATAGCAGTCGCGTTTGCTAACTTTTGTGTTTTTGAAATGTTTTCATTAACGTACAATAGTTCATATATAGTACCTATGCGATACCGGAAAACTACGGATATGGAAAATGTCGAGAAAAACGATACCAATTGCGTCAGCAACGCTTATTAATAATGATTATTATAATGTAGTAATAGCAGTCGCGTTTGCTAACTTTTGTGTTTTTGAAATGTTTTTATTAACGTACAATAGTTCATATATAGTACCTATGCGATACCGGAAAACTACGGATATGGAAAATGTCGAGAAAAACGATACCAATTGCGTCAGCAACGCTTATTAATAATGATTATTATAATGTAGTAATAGCAGTCGCGTTTGCTAACTTTTGTGTTTTTGAAATGTTTTCATTAACGTACAATAGTTCATATATAGTACCTATGCGATACCGGAAAACTACGGATATGGAAAATGTCGAGAAAAACGAAACCAATTGCGTCAGCAACGCTTATTAATAATGATTATTATAATACAGTAATAGCAGTCGCGTTTGACAACTTTTGTGTTTTTGAAAAGTTTTCATTAACGTACAATAGTTCATATATAGTACCTATGCAATAACGGAAAACTACGGATATGGAAAATGTCGAGAAAAACATAACCAATTGCGTCAGCAACGCTTATTAATAATGATTATTATAATACAGTAATAGCAGTCGCGTTTGATAACTTTTGTGTTTCTGAAAAGTTTTCATTAACGTACAATAGTTCATATATAGTATCTATGCGATAGCGGAAAACTACGGATATGGAAAATATCGAGAAAAACGATACCAATTGCGTAAGCAACGCTTATTAATAATGATTATTATAATGTAGTAATAGCAGTCGCGTTTGCTAACTTTTGTGTTTTTGAAATGTTTTTATTAACGTACAATAGTTCATATATAGTACCTATGCGATACCGGAAAACTACGGATATGGAAAATGTCGAGAAAAACGATACCAATTGCGTCAGCAACGCTTATTAATAATGATTATTATAATGTAGTAATAGCAGTCGCGTTTGCTAACTTTTGTGTTTTTGAAATGTTTTCATTAACGTACAATAGTTCATATATAGTACCTATGCGATACCGGAAAACTACGGATATGGAAAATGTCGAGAAAAACGATACCAATTGCGTCAGCAACGCTTATTAATAATGATTATTATAATGTAGTAATAGCAGTCGCGTTTGCTAACTTTTGTGTTTTTGAAATGTTTTCATTAACGTACAATAGTTCATATATAGTACCTATGCGATACCGGAAAACTACGGATATGGAAAATGTCGAGAAAAACGATACCAATTGCGTCAGCAACGCTTATTAATAATGATTATTATAATGTAGTAATAGCAGTCGCGTTTGCTAACTTTTGTGTTTTTGAAATGTTTTCATTAACGTACAATAGTTCATATATAGTACCTATGCGATACCGGAAAACTACGGATATGGAAAATGTCGAGAAAAACGATACCAATTGCGTCAGCAACGCTTATTAATAATGATTATTATAATGTAGTAATAGCAGTCGCGTTTGCTAACTTTTGTGTTTTTGAAATGTTTTCATTAACGTACAATAGTTCATATATAGTACCTATGCGATACCGGAAAACTACGGATATGGAAAATGTCGAGAAAAACGATACCAATTGCGTCAGCAACGCTTATTAATAATGATTATTATAATGTAGTAATAGCAGTCGCGTTTGCTAACTTTTGTGTTTTTGAAATGTTTTCATTAACGTACAATAGTTCATATATAGTACCTATGCGATACCGGAAAACTACGGATATGGAAAATGTCGAGAAAAACGATACCAATTGCGTCAGCAACGCTTATTAATAATGATTATTATAATGTAGTAATAGCAGTCGCGTTTGCTAACTTTTGTGTTTTTGAAATGTTTTCATTAACGTACAATAGTTCATATATAGTACCTATGCGATACCGGAAAACTACGGATATGGAAAATGTCGAGAAAAACGATACCAATTGCGTCAGCAACGCTTATTAATAATGATTATTATAATGTAGTAATAGCAGTCGCGTTTGCTAACTTTTGTGTTTTTGAAATGTTTTCATTAACGTACAATAGTTCATATATAGTACCTATGCGATACCGGAAAACTACGGATATGGAAAATGTCGAGAAAAACGATACCAATTGCGTCAGCAACGCTTATTAATAATGATTATTATAATGTAGTAATAGCAGTCGCGTTTGCTAACTTTTGTGTTTTTGAAAATGTTTTCATTAACGTACAATAGTTCATATATAGTACCTATGCGATACCGGAAAACTACGGATATGGAAAATGTCGAGAAAAACGATACCAATTGCGTCAGCAACGCTTATTAATAATGATTATTATAATGTAGTAATAGCAGTCGCGTTTGCTAACTTTTGTGTTTTTGAAATGTTTTCATTAACGTACAATAGTTCATATATAGTACCTATGCGATACCGGAAAACTACGGATATGGAAAATGTCGAGAAAAACGATACCAATTGCGTCAGCAACGCTTATTAATAATGATTATTATAATGTAGTAATAGCAGTCGCGTTTGCTAACTTTTGTGTTTTTGAAATGTTTTCATTAACGTACAATAGTTCATATATAGTACCTATGCGATACCGGAAAACTACGGATATGGAAAATGTCGAGAAAAACGATACCAATTGCGTCAGCAACGCTTATTAATAATGATTATTATAATGTAGTAATAGCAGTCGCGTTTGCTAACTTTTGTGTTTTTGAAATGTTTTCATTAACGTACAATAGTTCATATATAGTACCTATGCGATACCGGAAAACTACGGATATGGAAAATGTCGAGAAAAACGATACCAATTGCGTCAGCAACGCTTATTAATAATGATTATTATAATGTAGTAATAGCAGTCGCGTTTGCTAACTTTTGTGTTTTTGAAATGTTTTCATTAACGTACAATAGTTCATATATAGTACCTATGCGATACCGGAAAACTACGGATATGGAAAATGTCGAGAAAAACGATACCAATTGCGTCAGCAACGCTTATTAATAATGATTATTATAATGTAGTAATAGCAGTCGCGTTTGCTAACTTTTGTGTTTTTGAAATGTTTTCATTAACGTACAATAGTTCATATATAGTACCTATGCGATACCGGAAAACTACGGATATGGAAAATGTCGAGAAAAACGATACCAATTGCGTCAGCAACGCTTATTAATAATGATTATTATAATGTAGTAATAGCAGTCGCGTTTGCTAACTTTTGTGTTTTTGAAATGTTTTCATTAACGTACAATAGTTCATATATAGTACCTATGCGATACCGGAAAACTACGGATATGGAAAATGTCGAGAAAAACGATACCAATTGCGTCAGCAACGCTTATTAATAATGATTATTATAATGTAGTAATAGCAGTCGCGTTTGCTAACTTTTGTGTTTTTGAAATGTTTTCATTAACGTACAATAGTTCATATATAGTACCTATGCGATACCGGAAAACTACGGATATGGAAAATGTCGAGAAAAACGATACCAATTGCGTCAGCAACGCTTATTAATAATGATTATTATAATGTAGTAATAGCAGTCGCGTTTGCTAACTTTTGTGTTTTTGAAATGTTTTCATTAACGTACAATAGTTCATATATAGTACCTATGCGATACCGGAAAACTACGGATATGGAAAATGTCGAGAAAAACGATACCAATTGCGTCAGCAACGCTTATTAATAATGATTATTATAATGTAGTAATAGCAGTCGCGTTTGCTAACTTTTGTGTTTTTGAAATGTTTTCATTAACGTACAATAGTTCATATATAGTACCTATGCGATACCGGAAAACTACGGATATGGAAAATGTCGAGAAAAACGATACCAATTGCGTCAGCAACGCTTATTAATAATGATTATTATAATGTAGTAATAGCAGTCGCGTTTGCTAACTTTTGTGTTTTTGAAATGTTTTCATTAACGTACAATAGTTCATATATAGTACCTATGCGATACCGGAAAACTACGGATATGGAAAATGTCGAGAAAAACGATACCAATTGCGTCAGCAACGCTTATTAATAATGATTATTATAATGTAGTAATAGCAGTCGCGTTTGCTAACTTTTGTGTTTTTGAAATGTTTTCATTAACGTACAATAGTTCATATATAGTACCTATGCGATACCGGAAAACTACGGATATGGAAAATGTCGAGAAAAACGATACCAATTGCGTCAGCAACGCTTATTAATAATGATTATTATAATGTAGTAATAGCAGTCGCGTTTGCTAACTTTTGTGTTTTTGAAATGTTTTCATTAACGTACAATAGTTCATATATAGTACCTATGCGATACCGGAAAACTACGGATATGGAAAATGTCGAGAAAAACGATACCAATTGCGTCAGCAACGCTTATTAATAATGATTATTATAATGTAGTAATAGCAGTCGCGTTTGCTAACTTTTGTGTTTTTGAAATGTTTTCATTAACGTACAATAGTTCATATATAGTACCTATGCGATACCGGAAAACTACGGATATGGAAAATGTCGAGAAAAACGATACCAATTGCGTCAGCAACGCTTATTAATAATGATTATTATAATGTAGTAATAGCAGTCGCGTTTGCTAACTTTTGTGTTTTTGAAATGTTTTCATTAACGTACAATAGTTCATATATAGTACCTATGCGATACCGGAAAACTACGGATATGGAAAATGTCGAGAAAAACGATACCAATTGCGTCAGCAACGCTTATTAATAATGATTATTATAATGTAGTAATAGCAGTCGCGTTTGCTAACTTTTGTGTTTTTGAAATGTTTTCATTAACGTACAATAGTTCATATATAGTACCTATGCGATACCGGAAAACTACGGATATGGAAAATGTCGAGAAAAACGATACCAATTGCGTCAGCAACGCTTATTAATAATGATTATTATAATGTAGTAATAGCAGTCGCGTTTGCTAACTTTTGTGTTTTTGAAATGTTTTCATTAACGTACAATAGTTCATATATAGTACCTATGCGATACCGGAAAACTACGGATATGGAAAATGTCGAGAAAAACGATACCAATTGCGTCAGCAACGCTTATTAATAATGATTATTATAATGTAGTAATAGCAGTCGCGTTTGCTAACTTTTGTGTTTTTGAAATGTTTTCATTAACGTACAATAGTTCATATATAGTACCTATGCAATACCGGAAAACTACGGATATGGAAAATGTCAAGAAAAACGATACCAATTACTTCAGCAACGCTTATTAATAATTATTATTAATAATGTAGTAATAGCAGTCGCGTTTGCTAACTTTTGTGTTTTCAAAATGTTTTCATTAACGTACAATAGTTCATATATAGTACCTATGCGATACCGGAAAACTACGGATATGGAAAATGTCGAAAAAAACGATACCAATTGCGTCAGCAACGCTTATTAATAATGATTATTATAATGTAGTAATAGCAGTCGCGTTTGCTAACTTTTGTGTTTTTGAAATGTTTTCATTAACGTACAATAGTTCATATATAGTACCTATGCGATACCGGAAAACTACGGATATGGAAAATGTCGAGAAAAACGATACCAATTGCGTCAGCAACGCTTATTAATAATGATTATTATAATGTAGTAATAGCAGTCGCGTTTGCTAACTTTTGTGTTTTTGAAATGTTTTCATTAACGTACAATAGTTCATATATAGTACCTATGCGATACCGGAAAACTACGGATATGGAAAATGTCGAGAAAAACGATACCAATTGCGTCAGCAACGCTTATTAATAATGATTACTATAATGTAGTAATAGCAGTCGCGTTTGCTAACTTTTGTGTTTTTGAAATGTTTTCATTAACGTACAATAGTTCATATATAGTACCTATGCGATACCGGAAAACTACGGATATGGAAAATGTCGAGAAAAACGATACCAATTGCGTCAGCAACGCTTATTAATAATAATGATTATTATAATGTAGTAATAGCAGTCGCGTTTGCTAACTTTTGTGTTTTTGAAATGTTTTCATTAACGTACAATAGTTCATATATAGTACCTATGCGATACCGGAAAACTACGGATATGGAAAATGTCGAGAAAAACGATACCAATTGCGTCAGCAACGCTTATTAATAATGATTATTATAATGTAGTAATAGCAGTCGCGTTTGCTAACTTTTGTGTTTTTGAAATGTTTTCATTAACGTACAATAGTTCATATATAGTACCTATGCGATAGCGGAAAACTACGGATATGGAAAATATCGAGAAAAACGATACCAATTGCGTCAGCAACGCTTATTAATAATGATTATTATAATGTAGTAATAGCAGTCGCGTTTGCTAACTTTTGTGTTTTTGAAATGTTTTCATTAACGTACAATAGTTCATATATAGTACCTATGCGATACCGGAAAACTACGGATATGGAAAATGTCGAGAAAAACGATACCAATTGCGTCAGCAACGCTTATTAATAATGATTATTATAATGTAGTAATAGCAGTCGCGTTTGCTAACTTTTGTGTTTTTGAAATGTTTTCATTAACGTACAATAGTTCATATATAGTACCTATGCGATAGCGGAAAACTACGGATATGGAAAATATCGAGAAAAACGATACCAATTGCGTCAGCAACGCTTATTAATATTGATTATTATAATGTAGTAATAGCAGTCGTGTTTGCTAACTTTTGTGTTTTTGAAATGTTTTCATTAACGTACAATACTTTATATATAGTACCTATGCGATACCGGAAAACTACGGATATGGAAAATGTCGAGAAAAACGATACCAATTGCGTCAGCAACGCTTATTAATAATGATTAATATAATGTAGTAATAGCAGTTGCGTTTGCTAACTTTTGTGTTTTTGAAATGTTTTCATTAACGTACAATAGTTCATATATAGTACCTATGCGATACCGGAAAACTACGGATATGGAAAATGTCGAGAAAAACGATACCAATTGCGTCAGCAACGCTTATTAATAATGATTAATATAATGTAGTAATAGCAGTCGCGTTTGCTAACTTTTGTGTTTTTGAAATGTTTTCATTAACGTAAAATAGTTCATATATAGTACCTATGCGATAGCGAAAAACTACGGATATGGAAAATATCGAGAAAAACGATACCAATTGCGTCAGCAACGCTTATTAATAATGACTATTATAATGTAGTAATAGCAGTCGCGTTTGCTAACTTTTGTGTTTTTAAAATGTTTTCATTAACGTACAATAGTTCATATATAGTACCTATGCGATAGCGGAAAACTACGGATATGGAAAATATCGAGAAAAACTATACCAATTGCGTCAGCAACGCTTATTAATATTGATTATTATAATGTAGTAATAGCGGTCGTGTTTGCTAACTTTTGTGTTTTTGAAATGTTTTCATTAACGTACAATAGTTCATATATAGTACCTATGCGATACCGGAAAACTACGGATATAGAAAATGTCGAGAAAAACGATACCAATTGCGTCAGCAACGCTTATTAATAATGATTAATATAATGTAGTAATCGCAGTCGCGTTTGCTAACTTTTGTGTTTTTGAAATGTTTTCATTAACGTACAATAGTTCATATATAGTACCTATGCGATACCGGAAAACTACGGATATGAAAAATGTCGAAAAAAACGAAACCAATTGCGTCAGCAACGCTTATTAATAATGACTAATATAGTGTAGTAATAGCAGTCACGTTTGCTAACTTTTGTGTTTTTGAAATGTTTTCATTAACTTACAATAGTTCATATATAGTACCTATGCGATACCGGAAAACTACGGATATGGAAAATGTCGAGAAAAACGAAACCAATTGCGTCAGCAACGCTTATTAATAATGATTACTATAATGTAGTAATAACAGTCGCGATTGCTAACTTTTGTGTTTTTGAAATGTTTTCATTAACGTACAATAGTTCATATATAGTACCTATGCAATACCGGAAAACTACGGATATGGAAAATGTCGAGAAAAACGATACCCATTGCGTCAGCAACGCTTAATAATAATAATTATTATTATAATGTAGTAATAGCAGTCGCGTTTGCTAACTTTTGTGTTTTTGAAATGTTTTCATTAACGTACAATAGTTCATATATAGTACGTATGCGATACCGGAAAACTACGGCAATGGAAAATGTCGAGAAAAACGAAACCAATTGCGTCAGCAACGCTTATTAATAATGATTATTATAATGTAGTAATAGCAGTCGCGTTTGCTAACTTTTGTGTTTTTGAAATGTTTTCATTAACGTACAATAGTTCATATATAGTACCTATGCGATAGCGGAAAACTACGGATATGGAAAATATCGAGAAAAACGAAACCAATTGCGTCAGCAACGCTTATTAATAATAATTATTATAATGTAGTAATAGCAGTCGCGTTTGCTAACTTTTGTGTTTTTGAAATGTTTTCATTAACGTACAATGGTTCATATATAGTACCTATGCGATACCGGAAAACTACGGCAATGGAAAATGTTGAGAAAAACGAAACCAATTGCGTCAGCAACGCTTATTAATAATGATTATTATAATGTAGTAATAGCAGTCGCGTTTGCTAACTTTTGTGTTTTTGAAATGTTTTCATTAATGTACGATAGTTCATATATAGTACCTATGCGATACCGGAAAACTACGGATATAGAAAATGTCGAGAAAAACGGTACCAATTGCGTCAGCAACGCTTATTAATAATAATTATTATAATGTAGTAATAGCAGTCGCGTTTGCTGACTTTTGTGTTTTTGAAATGTTTTCATTAACGTACAATAGTTCATATATAGTACCTATGCGATACCGGAAAACTACGGATATGGAAAATGTCGAGAAAAGCGAAACCAATTGCGTCAGCAACGCTTATTAATAATGATTATTATAATGTAGTAGTAGCAGTCGCGTTTGCTAACTTTTGTGTTTTTAAAATGTTTTTATTAACGTACAATAGTTCATATATAGTACTTATGCGATAGCGGAAAGCTACGGATATGGAAAATGTCGAGAAAAACGAAACCAATTGCGTCAGCAACGCTTATTAATAATGATTATTATAATGTAGTAATAGCAGTCGCGTTTGCTAACTTTTGTGTTTTTGAAATGTTTTCATTAACGTACAATGGTTCATATATAGTACCTATGCGATACCGGAAAACTACGGCAATGGAAAATGTCGAGAAAATCGAAACCAATTGCGTCAGCAACGCTTATTAATAATGATTAACATAATGTAGTAATAGCAGTCGCGTTTGCTAACTTTTGTGTTTTTGAAATGTTTTCATTAACGTACGATAGTTCATATATAGTACCTATGCGATACCGGAAAACTACGGATATGGAAAATGTCGAGAAAAACGGTACCAATTGCGTCAGCAACGCTTATTATTAATGATTATTATAATGTAGTAATAGCAGTCGCGTTTGCTAACTTTTGTGATTTTGAAATGTTTTCATTAACGTACAATAGTTCATATATAGTACCTATGCGATACCGGAAAACTACGGATATGGAAAATGTCGAGAAAAACGATACCAATTGCGTCAGAAACGCTTATTAATAATGATTATTATAATGTAGTAATAGCAGTCGCGTTTGCTAACTTTTGTGTTTTTGAAATGTTTTCATTAACGTACAGTAGTTCATATATAGTAACTATGCAATACCGGAAAACTACGGCAATGGAAAATGTCGAGAAAAACGAAACCAATTGCGTCAGCAACGCTTATTAATAATGATTATTATAATGTAGTAATAGCAGTCGCGTTTGCTAACTTTTGTGTTTTTAAAATGTTTTCATTAACGTACAATGGTTCATATATAGTACCTATGCGATACCGGAAAACTACGGATATGGAAAATGTCGAGAAAAACGAAACCAATTGCGTCAGCAACGCTTATTAATAATGATTATTATAATGTAGTAATAGCAGTCGCGTTTGCTAACTTTTGTGTTTTTGAAATGTTTTCATTAACGTACAATAGTTCATATATAGTACCTATGCGATACCGGAAAACTACGGATATGGAAAATGTCGAGAAAAACGATACCAATTGCGTCAGCAACGCTTATTAATAATGATTATTATAATGTAGTAATAGCAGTCGCGTTTGCTAACTTTTGTGTTTTTGAAATGTTTTCATTAACGTACAATAGTTCATATATAGTACCTATGCGATACCGGAAAACTACGGATATGGAAAATGTCGAGAAAAACGATACCAATTGCGTCAGCAACGCTTATTAATAATGATTATTATAATGTAGTAATAGCAGTCGCGTTTGCTAACTTTTGTGTTTTTGAAATGTTTTCATTAACGTACAATAGTTCATATATAGTACCTATGCGATACCGGAAAACTACGGATATGGAAAATGTCGAGAAAAACGATACCAATTGCGTCAGCAACGCTTATTAATAATGATTATTATAATGTAGTAATAGCAGTCGCGTTTGCTAACTTTTGTGTTTTTGAAATGTTTTCATTAACGTACAATAGTTCATATATAGTACCTATGCGATACCGGAAAACTACGGATATGGAAAATGTCGAGAAAAACGATACCAATTGCGTCAGCAACGCTTATTAATAATGATTATTATAATGTAGTAATAGCAGTCGCGTTTGCTAACTTTTGTGTTTTTGAAATGTTTTCATTAACGTACAATAGTTCATATATAGTACCTATGCGATACCGGAAAACTACGGATATGGAAAATGTCGAGAAAAACGATACCAATTGCGTCAGCAACGCTTATTAATAATGATTATTATAATGTAGTAATAGCAGTCGCGTTTGCTAACTTTTGTGTTTTTGAAATGTTTTCATTAACGTACAATAGTTCATATATAGTACCTATGCGATACCGGAAAACTACGGATATGGAAAATGTCGAGAAAAACGATACCAATTGCGTCAGCAACGCTTATTAATAATGATTATTATAATGTAGTAATAGCAGTCGCGTTTGCTAACTTTTGTGTTTTTGAAATGTTTTCATTAACGTACAATAGTTCATATATAGTACCTATGCGATACCGGAAAACTACGGATATGGAAAATGTCGAGAAAAACGATACCAATTGCGTCAGCAACGCTTATTAATAATGATTATTATAATGTAGTAATAGCAGTCGCGTTTGCTAACTTTTGTGTTTTTGAAATGTTTTCATTAACGTACAATAGTTCATATATAGTACCTATGCGATACCGGAAAACTACGGATATGGAAAATGTCGAGAAAAACGATACCAATTGCGTCAGCAACGCTTATTAATAATGATTATTATAATGTAGTAATAGCAGTCGCGTTTGCTAACTTTTGTGTTTTTGAAATGTTTTCATTAACGTACAATAGTTCATATATAGTACCTATGCGATACCGGAAAACTACGGATATGGAAAATGTCGAGAAAAACGATACCAATTGCGTCAGCAACGCTTATTAATAATGATTATTATAATGTAGTAATAGCAGTCGCGTTTGCTAACTTTTGTGTTTTTGAAATGTTTTCATTAACGTACAATAGTTCATATATAGTACCTATGCGATACCGGAAAACTACGGATATGGAAAATGTCGAGAAAAACGATACCAATTGCGTCAGCAACGCTTATTAATAATGATTATTATAATGTAGTAATAGCAGTCGCGTTTGCTAACTTTTGTGTTTTTGAAATGTTTTCATTAACGTACAATAGTTCATATATAGTACCTATGCGATACCGGAAAACTACGGATATGGAAAATGTCGAGAAAAACGATACCAATTGCGTCAGCAACGCTTATTAATAATGATTATTATAATGTAGTAATAGCAGTCGCGTTTGCTAACTTTTGTGTTTTTGAAATGTTTTCATTAACGTACAATAGTTCATATATAGTACCTATGCGATACCGGAAAACTACGGATATGGAAAATGTCGAGAAAAACGATACCAATTGCGTCAGCAACGCTTATTAATAATGATTATTATAATGTAGTAATAGCAGTCGCGTTTGCTAACTTTTGTGTTTTTGAAATGTTTTCATTAACGTACAATAGTTCATATATAGTACCTATGCGATACCGGAAAACTACGGATATGGAAAATGTCGAGAAAAACGATACCAATTGCGTCAGCAACGCTTATTAATAATGATTATTATAATGTAGTAATAGCAGTCGCGTTTGCTAACTTTTGTGTTTTTGAAATGTTTTCATTAACGTACAATAGTTCATATATAGTACCTATGCGATACCGGAAAACTACGGATATGGAAAATGTCGAGAAAAACGATACCAATTGCGTCAGCAACGCTTATTAATAATGATTATTATAATGTAGTAATAGCAGTCGCGTTTGCTAACTTTTGTGTTTTTGAAATGTTTTCATTAACGTACAATAGTTCATATATAGTACCTATGCGATACCGGAAAACTACGGATATGGAAAATGTCGAGAAAAACGATACCAATTGCGTCAGCAACGCTTATTAATAATGATTATTATAATGTAGTAATAGCAGTCGCGTTTGCTAACTTTTGTGTTTTTGAAATGTTTTCATTAACGTACAATAGTTCATATATAGTACCTATGCGATACCGGAAAACTACGGATATGGAAAATGTCGAGAAAAACGAAACCAATTGCGTCAGCAACGCTTATTAATAATGATTATTATAATGTAGTAATAGCAGTCGCGTTTGCTAACTTTTGTGTTTTTGAAATGTTTTCATTAACGTACAATAGTTCATATATAGTACCTATGCGATACCGGAAAACTACGGATATGGAAAATGTCGAGAAAAACGATACCAATTGCGTCAGCAACGCTTATTAATAATGATTATTATAATGTAGTAATAGCAGTCGCGTTTGCTAACTTTTGTGTTTTTGAAATGTTTTCATTAACGTACAATAGTTCATATATAGTACCTATGCGATACCGGAAAACTACGGATATGGAAAATGTCGAGAAAAACGATACCAATTGCGTCAGCAACGCTTATTAATAATGATTATTATAATGTAGTAATAGCAGTCGCGTTTGCTAACTTTTGTGTTTTTGAAATGTTTTCATTAACGTACAATAGTTCATATATAGTACCTATGCGATACCGGAAAACTACGGATATGGAAAATGTCGAGAAAAACGATACCAATTGCGTCAGCAACGCTTATTAATAATGATTATTATAATGTAGTAATAGCAGTCGCGTTTGCTAACTTTTGTGTTTTTGAAATGTTTTCATTAACGTACAATAGTTCATATATAGTACCTATGCGATACCGGAAAACTACGGATATGGAAAATGTCGAGAAAAACGATACCAATTGCGTCAGCAACGCTTATTAATAATGATTATTATAATGTAGTAATAGCAGTCGCGTTTGCTAACTTTTGTGTTTTTGAAATGTTTTCATTAACGTACAATAGTTCATATATAGTACCTATGCGATACCGGAAAACTACGGATATGGAAAATGTCGAGAAAAACGATACCAATTGCGTCAGCAACGCTTATTAATAATGATTATTATAATGTAGTAATAGCAGTCGCGTTTGCTAACTTTTGTGTTTTTGAAATGTTTTCATTAACGTACAATAGTTCATATATAGTACCTATGCGATACCGGAAAACTACGGATATGGAAAATGTCGAGAAAAACGATACCAATTGCGTCAGCAACGCTTATTAATAATGATTATTATAATGTAGTAATAGCAGTCGCGTTTGCTAACTTTTGTGTTTTTGAAATGTTTTCATTAACGTACAATAGTTCATATATAGTACCTATGCGATACCGGAAAACTACGGATATGGAAAATGTCGAGAAAAACGATACCAATTGCGTCAGCAACGCTTATTAATAATGATTATTATAATGTAGTAATAGCAGTCGCGTTTGCTAACTTTTGTGTTTTTGAAATGTTTTCATTAACGTACAATAGTTCATATATAGTACCTATGCGATACCGGAAAACTACGGATATGGAAAATGTCGAGAAAAACGATACCAATTGCGTCAGCAACGCTTATTAATAATGATTATTATAATGTAGTAATAGCAGTCGCGTTTGCTAACTTTTGTGTTTTTGAAATGTTTTCATTAACGTACAATAGTTCATATATAGTACCTATGCGATACCGGAAAACTACGGATATGGAAAATGTCGAGAAAAACGATACCAATTGCGTCAGCAACGCTTATTAATAATGATTATTATAATGTAGTAATAGCAGTCGCGTTTGCTAACTTTTGTGTTTTTGAAATGTTTTCATTAACGTACAATAGTTCATATATAGTACCTATGCGATACCGGAAAACTACGGATATGGAAAATGTCGAGAAAAACGAAACCAATTGCGTCAGCAACGCTTATTAATAATGATTATTATAATGTAGTAATAGCAGTCGCGTTTGCTAACTTTTGTGTTTTTGAAATGTTTTCATTAACGTACAATAGTTCATATATAGTACCTATGCGATACCGGAAAACTACGGATATGGAAAATGTCGAGAAAAACGATACCAATTGCGTCAGCAACGCTTATTAATAATGATTATTATAATGTAGTAATAGCAGTCGCGTTTGCTAACTTTTGTGTTTTTGAAATGTTTTCATTAACGTACAATAGTTCATATATAGTACCTATGCGATACCGGAAAACTACGGATATGGAAAATGTCGAGAAAAACGATACCAATTGCGTCAGCAACGCTTATTAATAATGATTATTATAATGTAGTAATAGCAGTCGCGTTTGCTAACTTTTGTGTTTTTGAAATGTTTTCATTAACGTACAATAGTTCATATATAGTACGTATGCGATACCGGAAAACTACGGATATGGAAAATGTCGAGAAAAACGATACCAATTGCGTCAGCAACGCTTATTAATAATGATTATTATAATGTAGTAATAGCAGTCGCGTTTGCTAACTTTTGTGTTTTTGAAATGTTTTCATTAACGTACAATAGTTCATATATAGTACCTATGCGATACCGGAAAACTACGGATATGGAAAATGTCGAGAAAAACGATACCAATTGCGTCAGCAACGCTTATTAATAATGATTATTATAATGTAGTAATAGCAGTCGCGTTTGCTAACTTTTGTGTTTTTGAAATGTTTTCATTAACGTACAATAGTTCATATATAGTACCTATGCGATACCGGAAAACTACGGATATGGAAAATGTCGAGAAAAACGATACCAATTGCGTCAGCAACGCTTATTAATAATGATTATTATAATGTAGTAATAGCAGTCGCGTTTGCTAACTTTTGTGTTTTTGAAATGTTTTCATTAACGTACAATAGTTCATATATAGTACCTATGCGATACCGGAAAACTACGGATATGGAAAATGTCGAGAAAAACGATACCAATTGCGTCAGCAACGCTTATTAATAATGATTATTATAATGTAGTAATAGCAGTCGCGTTTGCTAACTTTTGTGTTTTTGAAATGTTTTCATTAACGTACAATAGTTCATATATAGTACCTATGCGATACCGGAAAACTACGGATATGGAAAATGTCGAGAAAAACGATACCAATTGCGTCAGCAACGCTTATTAATAATGATTATTATAATGTAGTAATAGCAGTCGCGTTTGCTAACTTTTGTGTTTTTGAAATGTTTTCATTAACGTACAATAGTTCATATATAGTACCTATGCGATACCGGAAAACTACGGATATGGAAAATGTCGAGAAAAACGATACCAATTGCGTCAGCAACGCTTATTAATAATGATTATTATAATGTAGTAATAGCAGTCGCGTTTGCTAACTTTTGTGTTTTTGAAATGTTTTCATTAACGTACAATAGTTCATATATAGTACCTATGCGATACCGGAAAACTACGGATATGGAAAATGTCGAGAAAAACGATACCAATTGCGTCAGCAACGCTTATTAATAATGATTATTATAATGTAGTAATAGCAGTCGCGTTTGCTAACTTTTGTGTTTTTGAAATGTTTTCATTAACGTACAATAGTTCATATATAGTACCTATGCGATACCGGAAAACTACGGATATGGAAAATGTCGAGAAAAACGATACCAATTGCGTCAGCAACGCTTATTAATAATGATTATTATAATGTAGTAATAGCAGTCGCGTTTGCTAACTTTTGTGTTTTTGAAATGTTTTCATTAACGTACAATAGTTCATATATAGTACCTATGCGATACCGGAAAACTACGGATATGGAAAATGTCGAGAAAAACGATACCAATTGCGTCAGCAACGCTTATTAATAATGATTATTATAATGTAGTAATAGCAGTCGCGTTTGCTAACTTTTGTGTTTTTGAAATGTTTTCATTAACGTACAATAGTTCATATATAGTACCTATGCGATACCGGAAAACTACGGATATGGAAAATGTCGAGAAAAACGATACCAATTGCGTCAGCAACGCTTATTAATAATGATTATTATAATGTAGTAATAGCAGTCGCGTTTGCTAACTTTTGTGTTTTTGAAATGTTTTCATTAACGTACAATAGTTCATATATAGTACCTATGCGATACCGGAAAACTACGGATATGGAAAATGTCGAGAAAAACGATACCAATTGCGTCAGCAACGCTTATTAATAATGATTATTATAATGTAGTAATAGCAGTCGCGTTTGCTAACTTTTGTGTTTTTGAAATGTTTTCATTAACGTACAATAGTTCATATATAGTACCTATGCGATACCGGAAAACTACGGATATGGAAAATGTCGAGAAAAACGATACCAATTGCGTCAGCAACGCTTATTAATAATGATTATTATAATGTAGTAATAGCAGTCGCGTTTGCTAACTTTTGTGTTTTTGAAATGTTTTCATTAACGTACAATAGTTCATATATAGTACCTATGCGATACCGGAAAACTACGGATATGGAAAATGTCGAGAAAAACGATACCAATTGCGTCAGCAACGCTTATTAATAATGATTATTATAATGTAGTAATAGCAGTCGCGTTTGCTAACTTTTGTGTTTTTGAAATGTTTTCATTAACGTACAATAGTTCATATATAGTACCTATGCGATACCGGAAAACTACGGATATGGAAAATGTCGAGAAAAACGATACCAATTGCGTCAGCAACGCTTATTAATAATGATTATTATAATGTAGTAATAGCAGTCGCGTTTGCTAACTTTTGTGTTTTTGAAATGTTTTCATTAACGTACAATAGTTCATATATAGTACCTATGCGATACCGGAAAACTACGGATATGGAAAATGTCGAGAAAAACGATACCAATTGCGTCAGCAACGCTTATTAATAATGATTATTATAATGTAGTAATAGCAGTCGCGTTTGCTAACTTTTGTGTTTTTGAAATGTTTTCATTAACGTACAATAGTTCATATATAGTACCTATGCGATACCGGAAAACTACGGATATGGAAAATGTCGAGAAAAACGATACCAATTGCGTCAGCAACGCTTATTAATAATGATTATTATAATGTAGTAATAGCAGTCGCGTTTGCTAACTTTTGTGTTTTTGAAATGTTTTCATTAACGTACAATAGTTCATATATAGTACCTATGCGATACCGGAAAACTACGGATATGGAAAATGTCGAGAAAAACGATACCAATTGCGTCAGCAACGCTTATTAATAATGATTATTATAATGTAGTAATAGCAGTCGCGTTTGCTAACTTTTGTGTTTTTGAAATGTTTTCATTAACGTACAATAGTTCATATATAGTACCTATGCGATACCGGAAAACTACGGATATGGAAAATGTCGAGAAAAACGATACCAATTGCGTCAGCAACGCTTATTAATAATGATTATTATAATGTAGTAATAGCAGTCGCGTTTGCTAACTTTTGTGTTTTTGAAATGTTTTCATTAACGTACAATAGTTCATATATAGTACCTATGCGATACCGGAAAACTACGGATATGGAAAATGTCGAGAAAAACGATACCAATTGCGTCAGCAACGCTTATTAATAATGATTATTATAATGTAGTAATAGCAGTCGCGTTTGCTAACTTTTGTGTTTTTGAAATGTTTTCATTAACGTACAATAGTTCATATATAGTACCTATGCGATACCGGAAAACTACGGATATGGAAAATGTCGAGAAAAACGATACCAATTGCGTCAGCAACGCTTATTAATAATGATTATTATAATGTAGTAATAGCAGTCGCGTTTGCTAACTTTTGTGTTTTTGAAATGTTTTCATTAACGTACAATAGTTCATATATAGTACCTATGCGATACCGGAAAACTACGGATATGGAAAATGTCGAGAAAAACGATACCAATTGCGTCAGCAACGCTTATTAATAATGATTATTATAATGTAGTAATAGCAGTCGCGTTTGCTAACTTTTGTGTTTTTGAAATGTTTTCATTAACGTACAATAGTTCATATATAGTACCTATGCGATACCGGAAAACTACGGATATGGAAAATGTCGAGAAAAACGATACCAATTGCGTCAGCAACGCTTATTAATAATGATTATTATAATGTAGTAATAGCAGTCGCGTTTGCTAACTTTTGTGTTTTTGAAATGTTTTCATTAACGTACAATAGTTCATATATAGTACCTATGCGATACCGGAAAACTACGGATATGGAAAATGTCGAGAAAAACGATACCAATTGCGTCAGCAACGCTTATTAATAATGATTATTATAATGTAGTAATAGCAGTCGCGTTTGCTAACTTTTGTGTTTTTGAAATGTTTTCATTAACGTACAATAGTTCATATATAGTACCTATGCGATACCGGAAAACTACGGATATGGAAAATGTCGAGAAAAACGATACCAATTGCGTCAGCAACGCTTATTAATAATGATTATTATAATGTAGTAATAGCAGTCGCGTTTGCTAACTTTTGTGTTTTTGAAATGTTTTCATTAACGTACAATAGTTCATATATAGTACCTATGCGATACCGGAAAACTACGGATATGGAAAATGTCGAGAAAAACGATACCAATTGCGTCAGCAACGCTTATTAATAATGATTATTATAATGTAGTAATAGCAGTCGCGTTTGCTAACTTTTGTGTTTTTGAAATGTTTTCATTAACGTACAATAGTTCATATATAGTACCTATGCGATACCGGAAAACTACGGATATGGAAAATGTCGAGAAAAACGATACCAATTGCGTCAGCAACGCTTATTAATAATGATTATTATAATGTAGTAATAGCAGTCGCGTTTGCTAACTTTTGTGTTTTTGAAATGTTTTCATTAACGTACAATAGTTCATATATAGTACCTATGCGATACCGGAAAACTACGGATATGGAAAATGTCGAGAAAAACGATACCAATTGCGTCAGCAACGCTTATTAATAATGATTATTATAATGTAGTAATAGCAGTCGCGTTTGCTAACTTTTGTGTTTTTGAAATGTTTTCATTAACGTACAATAGTTCATATATAGTACCTATGCGATACCGGAAAACTACGGATATGGAAAATGTCGAGAAAAACGATACCAATTGCGTCAGCAACGCTTATTAATAATGATTATTATAATGTAGTAATAGCAGTCGCGTTTGCTAACTTTTGTGTTTTTGAAATGTTTTCATTAACGTACAATAGTTCATATATAGTACCTATGCGATACCGGAAAACTACGGATATGGAAAATGTCGAGAAAAACGATACCAATTGCGTCAGCAACGCTTATTAATAATGATTATTATAATGTAGTAATAGCAGTCGCGTTTGCTAACTTTTGTGTTTTTGAAATGTTTTCATTAACGTACAATAGTTCATATATAGTACCTATGCGATACCGGAAAACTACGGATATGGAAAATGTCGAGAAAAACGATACCAATTGCGTCAGCAACGCTTATTAATAATGATTATTATAATGTAGTAATAGCAGTCGCGTTTGCTAACTTTTGTGTTTTTGAAATGTTTTCATTAACGTACAATAGTTCATATATAGTACCTATGCGATACCGGAAAACTACGGATATGGAAAATGTCGAGAAAAACGATACCAATTGCGTCAGCAACGCTTATTAATAATGATTATTATAATGTAGTAATAGCAGTCGCGTTTGCTAACTTTTGTGTTTTTGAAATGTTTTCATTAACGTACAATAGTTCATATATAGTACCTATGCGATACCGGAAAACTACGGATATGGAAAATGTCGAGAAAAACGATACCAATTGCGTCAGCAACGCTTATTAATAATGATTATTATAATGTAGTAATAGCAGTCGCGTTTGCTAACTTTTGTGTTTTTGAAATGTTTTCATTAACGTACAATAGTTCATATATAGTACCTATGCGATACCGGAAAACTACGGATATGGAAAATGTCGAGAAAAACGATACCAATTGCGTCAGCAACGCTTATTAATAATGATTATTATAATGTAGTAATAGCAGTCGCGTTTGCTAACTTTTGTGTTTTTGAAATGTTTTCATTAACGTACAATAGTTCATATATAGTACCTATGCGATACCGGAAAACTACGGATATGGAAAATGTCGAGAAAAACGATACCAATTGCGTCAGCAACGCTTATTAATAATGATTATTATAATGTAGTAATAGCAGTCGCGTTTGCTAACTTTTGTGTTTTTGAAATGTTTTCATTAACGTACAATAGTTCATATATAGTACCTATGCGATACCGGAAAACTACGGATATGGAAAATGTCGAGAAAAACGATACCAATTGCGTCAGCAACGCTTATTAATAATGATTATTATAATGTAGTAATAGCAGTCGCGTTTGCTAACTTTTGTGTTTTTGAAATGTTTTCATTAACGTACAATAGTTCATATATAGTACCTATGCGATACCGGAAAACTACGGATATGGAAAATGTCGAGAAAAACGATACCAATTGCGTCAGCAACGCTTATTAATAATGATTATTATAATGTAGTAATAGCAGTCGCGTTTGCTAACTTTTGTGTTTTTGAAATGTTTTCATTAACGTACAATAGTTCATATATAGTACCTATGCGATACCGGAAAACTACGGATATGGAAAATGTCGAGAAAAACGATACCAATTGCGTCAGCAACGCTTATTAATAATGATTATTATAATGTAGTAATAGCAGTCGCGTTTGCTAACTTTTGTGTTTTTGAAATGTTTTCATTAACGTACAATAGTTCATATATAGTACCTATGCGATACCGGAAAACTACGGATATGGAAAATGTCGAGAAAAACGATACCAATTGCGTCAGCAACGCTTATTAATAATGATTATTATAATGTAGTAATAGCAGTCGCGTTTGCTAACTTTTGTGTTTTTGAAATGTTTTCATTAACGTACAATAGTTCATATATAGTACCTATGCGATACCGGAAAACTACGGATATGGAAAATGTCGAGAAAAACGATACCAATTGCGTCAGCAACGCTTATTAATAATGATTATTATAATGTAGTAATAGCAGTCGCGTTTGCTAACTTTTGTGTTTTTGAAATGTTTTCATTAACGTACAATAGTTCATATATAGTACCTATGCGATACCGGAAAACTACGGATATGGAAAATGTCGAGAAAAACGATACCAATTGCGTCAGCAACGCTTATTAATAATGATTATTATAATGTAGTAATAGCAGTCGCGTTTGCTAACTTTTGTGTTTTTGAAATGTTTTCATTAACGTACAATAGTTCATATATAGTACCTATGCGATACCGGAAAACTACGGATATGGAAAATGTCGAGAAAAACGATACCAATTGCGTCAGCAACGCTTATTAATAATGATTATTATAATGTAGTAATAGCAGTCGCGTTTGCTAACTTTTGTGTTTTTGAAATGTTTTCATTAACGTACAATAGTTCATATATAGTACCTATGCGATACCGGAAAACTACGGATATGGAAAATGTCGAGAAAAACGATACCAATTGCGTCAGCAACGCTTATTAATAATGATTATTATAATGTAGTAATAGCAGTCGCGTTTGCTAACTTTTGTGTTTTTGAAATGTTTTCATTAACGTACAATAGTTCATATATAGTACCTATGCGATACCGGAAAACTACGGATATGGAAAATGTCGAGAAAAACGATACCAATTGCGTCAGCAACGCTTATTAATAATGATTATTATAATGTAGTAATAGCAGTCGCGTTTGCTAACTTTTGTGTTTTTGAAATGTTTTCATTAACGTACAATAGTTCATATATAGTACCTATGCGATACCGGAAAACTACGGATATGGAAAATGTCGAGAAAAACGATACCAATTGCGTCAGCAACGCTTATTAATAATGATTATTATAATGTAGTAATAGCAGTCGCGTTTGCTAACTTTTGTGTTTTTGAAATGTTTTCATTAACGTACAATAGTTCATATATAGTACCTATGCGATACCGGAAAACTACGGATATGGAAAATGTCGAGAAAAACGATACCAATTGCGTCAGCAACGCTTATTAATAATGATTATTATAATGTAGTAATAGCAGTCGCGTTTGCTAACTTTTGTGTTTTTGAAATGTTTTCATTAACGTACAATAGTTCATATATAGTACCTATGCGATACCGGAAAACTACGGATATGGAAAATGTCGAGAAAAACGATACCAATTGCGTCAGCAACGCTTATTAATAATGATTATTATAATGTAGTAATAGCAGTCGCGTTTGCTAACTTTTGTGTTTTTGAAATGTTTTCATTAACGTACAATAGTTCATATATAGTACCTATGCGATACCGGAAAACTACGGATATGGAAAATGTCGAGAAAAACGATACCAATTGCGTCAGCAACGCTTATTAATAATGATTATTATAATGTAGTAATAGCAGTCGCGTTTGCTAACTTTTGTGTTTTTGAAATGTTTTCATTAACGTACAATAGTTCATATATAGTACCTATGCGATACCGGAAAACTACGGATATGGAAAATGTCGAGAAAAACGATACCAATTGCGTCAGCAACGCTTATTAATAATGATTATTATAATGTAGTAATAGCAGTCGCGTTTGCTAACTTTTGTGTTTTTGAAATGTTTTCATTAACGTACAATAGTTCATATATAGTACCTATGCGATACCGGAAAACTACGGATATGGAAAATGTCGAGAAAAACGATACCAATTGCGTCAGCAACGCTTATTAATAATGATTATTATAATGTAGTAATAGCAGTCGCGTTTGCTAACTTTTGTGTTTTTGAAATGTTTTCATTAACGTACAATAGTTCATATATAGTACCTATGCGATACCGGAAAACTACGGATATGGAAAATGTCGAGAAAAACGATACCAATTGCGTCAGCAACGCTTATTAATAATGATTATTATAATGTAGTAATAGCAGTCGCGTTTGCTAACTTTTGTGTTTTTGAAATGTTTTCATTAACGTACAATAGTTCATATATAGTACCTATGCGATACCGGAAAACTACGGATATGGAAAATGTCGAGAAAAACGATACCAATTGCGTCAGCAACGCTTATTAATAATGATTATTATAATGTAGTAATAGCAGTCGCGTTTGCTAACTTTTGTGTTTTTGAAATGTTTTCATTAACGTACAATAGTTCATATATAGTACCTATGCGATACCGGAAAACTACGGATATGGAAAATGTCGAGAAAAACGATACCAATTGCGTCAGCAACGCTTATTAATAATGATTATTATAATGTAGTAATAGCAGTCGCGTTTGCTAACTTTTGTGTTTTTGAAATGTTTTCATTAACGTACAATAGTTCATATATAGTACCTATGCGATACCGGAAAACTACGGATATGGAAAATGTCGAGAAAAACGATACCAATTGCGTCAGCAACGCTTATTAATAATGATTATTATAATGTAGTAATAGCAGTCGCGTTTGCTAACTTTTGTGTTTTTGAAATGTTTTCATTAACGTACAATAGTTCATATATAGTACCTATGCGATACCGGAAAACTACGGATATGGAAAATGTCGAGAAAAACGATACCAATTGCGTCAGCAACGCTTATTAATAATGATTATTATAATGTAGTAATAGCAGTCGCGTTTGCTAACTTTTGTGTTTTTGAAATGTTTTCATTAACGTACAATAGTTCATATATAGTACCTATGCGATACCGGAAAACTACGGATATGGAAAATGTCGAGAAAAACGATACCAATTGCGTCAGCAACGCTTATTAATAATGATTATTATAATGTAGTAATAGCAGTCGCGTTTGCTAACTTTTGTGTTTTTGAAATGTTTTCATTAACGTACAATAGTTCATATATAGTACCTATGCGATACCGGAAAACTACGGATATGGAAAATGTCGAGAAAAACGATACCAATTGCGTCAGCAACGCTTATTAATAATGATTATTATAATGTAGTAATAGCAGTCGCGTTTGCTAACTTTTGTGTTTTTGAAATGTTTTCATTAACGTACAATAGTTCATATATAGTACCTATGCGATACCGGAAAACTACGGATATGGAAAATGTCGAGAAAAACGATACCAATTGCGTCAGCAACGCTTATTAATAATGATTATTATAATGTAGTAATAGCAGTCGCGTTTGCTAACTTTTGTGTTTTTGAAATGTTTTCATTAACGTACAATAGTTCATATATAGTACCTATGCGATACCGGAAAACTACGGATATGGAAAATGTCGAGAAAAACGATACCAATTGCGTCAGCAACGCTTATTAATAATGATTATTATAATGTAGTAATAGCAGTCGCGTTTGCTAACTTTTGTGTTTTTGAAATGTTTTCATTAACGTACAATAGTTCATATATAGTACCTATGCGATACCGGAAAACTACGGATATGGAAAATGTCGAGAAAAACGATACCAATTGCGTCAGCAACGCTTATTAATAATGATTATTATAATGTAGTAATAGCAGTCGCGTTTGCTAACTTTTGTGTTTTTGAAATGTTTTCATTAACGTACAATAGTTCATATATAGTACCTATGCGATACCGGAAAACTACGGATATGGAAAATGTCGAGAAAAACGATACCAATTGCGTCAGCAACGCTTATTAATAATGATTATTATAATGTAGTAATAGCAGTCGCGTTTGCTAACTTTTGTGTTTTTGAAATGTTTTCATTAACGTACAATAGTTCATATATAGTACCTATGCGATACCGGAAAACTACGGATATGGAAAATGTCGAGAAAAACGATACCAATTGCGTCAGCAACGCTTATTAATAATGATTATTATAATGTAGTAATAGCAGTCGCGTTTGCTAACTTTTGTGTTTTTGAAATGTTTTCATTAACGTACAATAGTTCATATATAGTACCTATGCGATACCGGAAAACTACGGATATGGAAAATGTCGAGAAAAACGATACCAATTGCGTCAGCAACGCTTATTAATAATGATTATTATAATGTAGTAATAGCAGTCGCGTTTGCTAACTTTTGTGTTTTTGAAATGTTTTCATTAACGTACAATAGTTCATATATAGTACCTATGCGATACCGGAAAACTACGGATATGGAAAATGTCGAGAAAAACGATACCAATTGCGTCAGCAACGCTTATTAATAATGATTATTATAATGTAGTAATAGCAGTCGCGTTTGCTAACTTTTGTGTTTTTGAAATGTTTTCATTAACGTACAATAGTTCATATATAGTACCTATGCGATACCGGAAAACTACGGATATGGAAAATGTCGAGAAAAACGATACCAATTGCGTCAGCAACGCTTATTAATAATGATTATTATAATGTAGTAATAGCAGTCGCGTTTGCTAACTTTTGTGTTTTTGAAATGTTTTCATTAACGTACAATAGTTCATATATAGTACCTATGCGATACCGGAAAACTACGGATATGGAAAATGTCGAGAAAAACGATACCAATTGCGTCAGCAACGCTTATTAATAATGATTATTATAATGTAGTAATAGCAGTCGCGTTTGCTAACTTTTGTGTTTTTGAAATGTTTTCATTAACGTACAATAGTTCATATATAGTACCTATGCGATACCGGAAAACTACGGATATGGAAAATGTCGAGAAAAACGATACCAATTGCGTCAGCAACGCTTATTAATAATGATTATTATAATGTAGTAATAGCAGTCGCGTTTGCTAACTTTTGTGTTTTTGAAATGTTTTCATTAACGTACAATAGTTCATATATAGTACCTATGCGATACCGGAAAACTACGGATATGGAAAATGTCGAGAAAAACGATACCAATTGCGTCAGCAACGCTTATTAATAATGATTATTATAATGTAGTAATAGCAGTCGCGTTTGCTAACTTTTGTGTTTTTGAAATGTTTTCATTAACGTACAATAGTTCATATATAGTACCTATGCGATACCGGAAAACTACGGATATGGAAAATGTCGAGAAAAACGATACCAATTGCGTCAGCAACGCTTATTAATAATGATTATTATAATGTAGTAATAGCAGTCGCGTTTGCTAACTTTTGTGTTTTTGAAATGTTTTCATTAACGTACAATAGTTCATATATAGTACCTATGCGATACCGGAAAACTACGGATATGGAAAATGTCGAGAAAAACGATACCAATTGCGTCAGCAACGCTTATTAATAATGATTATTATAATGTAGTAATAGCAGTCGCGTTTGCTAACTTTTGTGTTTTTGAAATGTTTTCATTAACGTACAATAGTTCATATATAGTACCTATGCGATACCGGAAAACTACGGATATGGAAAATGTCGAGAAAAACGATACCAATTGCGTCAGCAACGCTTATTAATAATGATTATTATAATGTAGTAATAGCAGTCGCGTTTGCTAACTTTTGTGTTTTTGAAATGTTTTCATTAACGTACAATAGTTCATATATAGTACCTATGCGATACCGGAAAACTACGGATATGGAAAATGTCGAGAAAAACGATACCAATTGCGTCAGCAACGCTTATTAATAATGATTATTATAATGTAGTAATAGCAGTCGCGTTTGCTAACTTTTGTGTTTTTGAAATGTTTTCATTAACGTACAATAGTTCATATATAGTACCTATGCGATACCGGAAAACTACGGATATGGAAAATGTCGAGAAAAACGATACCAATTGCGTCAGCAACGCTTATTAATAATGATTATTATAATGTAGTAATAGCAGTCGCGTTTGCTAACTTTTGTGTTTTTGAAATGTTTTCATTAACGTACAATAGTTCATATATAGTACCTATGCGATACCGGAAAACTACGGATATGGAAAATGTCGAGAAAAACGATACCAATTGCGTCAGCAACGCTTATTAATAATGATTATTATAATGTAGTAATAGCAGTCGCGTTTGCTAACTTTTGTGTTTTTGAAATGTTTTCATTAACGTACAATAGTTCATATATAGTACCTATGCGATACCGGAAAACTACGGATATGGAAAATGTCGAGAAAAACGATACCAATTGCGTCAGCAACGCTTATTAATAATGATTATTATAATGTAGTAATAGCAGTCGCGTTTGCTAACTTTTGTGTTTTTGAAATGTTTTCATTAACGTACAATAGTTCATATATAGTACCTATGCGATACCGGAAAACTACGGATATGGAAAATGTCGAGAAAAACGATACCAATTGCGTCAGCAACGCTTATTAATAATGATTATTATAATGTAGTAATAGCAGTCGCGTTTGCTAACTTTTGTGTTTTTGAAATGTTTTCATTAACTTTCGGTTTTAATCAAATTAATGATTCCTTCTTGTAGGAGGTTGGATGAAAGCAACTACTTCAGTACTATTGCGACGTTTCGTGCTCGTGATGAACACTTCATCAGGCTCGCTAACTTTATTGTAAGAAACAAACATTTTAGTATACTTTATAACATAAAAACAAAGATTAAAAATGTGTATAAAAATGTGTATAAAAACATAAGCGACAAACAAGACAGCACTATGAAATTTAATTGTTTTGAGATTACTAACATTATTATATTTAAATTGTTAATTCTAATAAAACCTTGAGTCAATAACTAGTAACTAACCATTAAATATTTGTAATTAAAATATAATGCGGATGAAAGGGTTTACTTACCACTGAGTCACGTAATTTTTTTCTAAAATAATTAAGCTATAATTAATACATTTAAGTTCAAAACGTTAATTTGTACATCGTGCACATATTTAAAACGTACGAATGATATAAATTTTTGATGATGCTATATGGACAAGGTGAAAAGTTATTGATAGGAGAGGAATTTTTGTTTGGTAAATAGGATATTAAGTAATTATTGATTATTAAATAACCACACTAATTATACAATTTTATTTTACAGGTGTTATCAACGGGCAGTTTTTTTTTGTTTTAGTTTTAGTTTAATTTAATTAAGAAGATAGTTAGGTTAGTTAATTAAGAATAGAACATAAGTTAGTAAGTAAGTTAGATAGGTTGTAAATATTCTTTTTATTTGTGTTTTATGTTCGTTTTTTTATTTTTTTAATTAAATTATTATATACCGTGCTGAGGTTTTGAGTGTCCGTTCTAAAATTGACGTTGTTCTCATATACATTAATAAAAATCATTTCTGCAACAAGTCTTTTGTTAAAATTGGTTTCAAAATCTAAAATCGTAGGGTTATTAAAATTAAAATTATGTTGCAACTGGGTGTGATGTAATAACAACGCGGTTTTATCGGTCTTGGAACTATTAGTTTTTACAGTCATATATATGATTTTGAATGCGGTTTTTAATTTTTGCTTTGTTTGACCAATATAACATCTGTCGCAATCACTGCAGTCGATTTTGTAA
>JARPUR010000027.1:0-72767 GCA_035610365.1 Aquatica leii | reverse complement strand
GAAGTATTCATCTCAGTCGTAGTTGAATTGAAGTTGTTAGAAAAGAACTTGAAATCGAAAACAAATGTATCAATAAGAGTAACTTCACAGTTATCAGAATCAAACGAAACAATCGAAACAACACTCTCAAATCATACACACATCAAACATTCTCAAACATCAAATCATGTAGCGCTATTTCCAAAAGTAAAACATACTAAGCACATCCTAAAGATACCGTAAGAAAAATATAACATATGGTCAAATACCAAATTTCAAAAATACTGAATGCAAAAACTTCCAAATGTAACGAATAACAAAATTCAGATAAACAAATCAACTTCAATACACTAAAACAGAACTGTACAAACAAAAATAGGATTAACTTAAGATCACTTAGTCTGTTGCATTAATGATAGGCAATCTAAGAAGAGGGAACTTCTGAGCTTCACGAGATCCACTCATAATGTTGTACACCCACAACTAAAAAGTACCAAAAACACAAGCGGAACTGACATAAATAATCGTTAAATCAACCTAATCATACCAAAGAACTTAATTACTTGGCATAAAACCAAATGAAACAAAACAAATTTTACAATAAAAATCACGATAAAACTGAACACAAACTAAAACAAGAAACGTAAACTAAAACAAAAGAAAATCAAACAAGTAAAAACTATACTAACATATCAAAAAGAAATAACAGTTCATATTTCTTAAAATATGATCACTGCTTTCACATCCTGAAGGCGGAGCTTCAAAACAAGACAAAATTTAAAATGACATAAACCAAAAGACAAAACGTATTCGTGTGAACTCTGTGTTTCACTTCGAATTTCTAACAAATCATAATCGTAATCAACCAGAAGAAAATCTCTTTCAAAATCTAAACAAAATAGAATCGAACAAATTTCAACTATTAAATAATTTAGAAAAATCATTAAATCAAATTTCACAAGAAATAATTTAGCTCGTAACAACTTTAGTCTACTATCGACATTCTCATTACTAGCATCAATGATTCGCAAAAACAATTCATGAAATAGCTCGTCACTTCTGAGAGCTTCGACAAAATACATGATTACAATAAAATCAAATTCAAAAATAAATCTTAAACTAAAATACACAACACAATAAAATACAAAGTACAAAAATATTCAAAATTTAAAATATAGGAAATTCACAGTAATTACTTCATTCAAAATCCAGCCCCAAGTTGGTAGCGACAGTGTAATAAAAAAGTAAAAAGCATTTAATAAAAAGTAAAAATAATATAACCACGGCAAGCAATCGTAGGCATAGACATCAAGGTAATGGGTTGAATCGAAATAATTACAAAGACGTGAACTCCGTTAATTTATTAACTATACTTAACTAACTATTTACATTAAAGAACAATGAACAATAATTGAATTAAACATATTTAGAATAAAACAGTATTTAAAATAAAGTATATGGACGCCAACCACATTGAAGTGGTAAATAAAAGCGTAAAATCTTACACCTAATAAATACTTAACATTAAATGCAAAAATAGTAAACGGCAAATTTGTTATCGAGTATGTTTCCCGAAAGGTTTTAAACAACACAATCTAGTTATTTGAATTCAAAACGTAACACAGGTAGTATTAATCTTAGTTGACTCACCATGTATAGCATAACGTTATCGGATATCTTCTATTTTTAGCACATACTTTGTTCTGGTGATAAAATTCTTCAACAGGAATAAATACCAATCAGCATGAAATATCCATGTATAATAAACTTCATTAACGATAATTCTTTAATTCAACGACAAAACCAAAATAAAGGATCCAGAATAAAATCCAATAAAAAGAAAAAGCCAATGAAAATAAAAAGAAAAGACCCTAAATACAAATAATTAGAATAGTTTCTTGAATGACATCATGTTACTTACGTCACACCTTCATGTAACGGTCTTAACACATTCCTTTGTCTAACAATTGCGCAATACTTTGAAAGCACTAAAAATGTTGAATTCAATAGAAAAATTATATCAAAATAAAGGTAAACTCACCAATAATTAGATGGAATGAACCAAAATGAAAATACATGCGTTTTTACGCCATAATCAAGAAAATTGTCTTCCTCTTGCATCACTCACGTGAACTCGTAAGAAGCTCACACGGAAGTGGTGCTTAACCTTCAAACTTTCTACTCAAGTCAATTACCCAGACTCCTCCGAAATACAAAGCGACGTTGTCAAACTTAATAAATTTAAGTGCAATATTAGTTGCAAAAATAAATGAATGTAAAATTGAATTTTAATTGTAATGAACTTAAACGGGACGTTACAGTAATAGCAGTCGCGTTTGCTAACTTTTGTGTTTTTGAAATGTGTTCATTAACGTACAATAGTTCATATATAGTACCTATGCGATACCGGAAAACTACGGTTATGGGAAATGTCGAGAAATACGATACCAATTGCGTCAGCAACGCTTATTAATAATGATTATTATAATGTAGTAATAGCAGTCGCGTTTGCTAACTTTTGTGTTTTTGAAATGTGTTCATTAACGTACAATAGTTCATATATAGTACCTATGCGATACCGGAAAACTACGGATATGGAAAATGTCGAGAAAAACGATACCAATTGCGTCAGCAACGCTTATTAATAATGATTATTATAATGTAGTAATAGCAGTCGCGTTTGCTAATTTTTGTGTTTTTGAAATGTTTTCATTAACGTACAATAGTTCATATATAGTACCTATGCGATACCGGAAAACTACGGATATGGAAAATGTCGAGAAAAACGATACCAATTGCGTCAGCAACGCTTATTAATAATGATTATTATAATGTAGTAATAGCAGTCGCGTTTGCTAACTTTTGTGTTTTTGAAATGTGTTCATTAACGTACAATAGTTAATATATAGTACCTATGCGATACCGGAAAACTACGGATATGGAAAATATCGAGAAAAACGACACCAATTGCGTCAGCAACGCTTATTAATAATGAGTATTATAATGTAGTAATAGCAGTCGCGTTTGCTAACTTTTGTGTTTTTGAAATGTTTTCATTAACGTATAATAGTTCATATATAGTACTTATGCGATACCGGAAAACTACGGATATGGAGAATGTCGAGAAATACGATACCAATTGCGTCAGCAACGCTTATTAATAATGATCATTATAATGTAGTAATAGCAGTCGCGTTTGCTAACTTTTGTGTTTTTGAAATGTTTTCATTAACGTACAATAGTTCATATATAGTACCTATGCAACACCGGAAAACTACGGATATGAAAAATGTCGAGAAAAACGATACCAATTGCGTCAGCAACGCTTATTAATAATGATTATAATAATGTAGTAATAGCAGTCGCGTTTGCTAACTTTTGTGTTTTTGAAATGTGTTCATTAACGTACAATAGTTCATATATAGTACCTATGCGATACCGGAAAACTACGGATATGGAAAATGTCGAGAAAAACGATACCAATTGCGTCAGCAACGCTTATTAATAATGATTATTATAATGTAGTAATAGCAGTCGCGTTTGCTAACTTTTGTGTTTTTGAAATGTTTTCATTAACGTACAATAGTTCATATATAGTACCTATGCGATACCGGAAAACTACGGATATGGAAAATGTCAAGAAAAACGATACCAATTGCGTCAGCAACGCTTATTAATAATGATTATTATAATGTAGTAATAGCAGTCGCGTTTGCTAACTTTTGTGTTTTTGAAATGTTTTCATTAACGTACAATAGTTCATATATAGTACCTATGCGATACCGGAAAACTACGGATATGGAAAATGTCGAGAAAAACGATACCAATTGCGTCAGCAACGCTTATTAATAATGATTATTATAATGTAGTAATAGCAGTCGCGTTTGCTAACTTTTGTGTTTTTGAAATGTTTTCATTAACGTACAATAGTTCATATATAGTACCTATGCGATACCGGAAAACTACGGATATGGAAAATGTCAAGAAAAACGATACCAATTGCGTCAGCAACGCTTATTAATAATGATTATTATAATGTAGTAATAGCAGTCGCGTTTGCTAACTTTTGTGTTTTTGAAATGTTTTCATTAACGTACAATAGTTCATATATAGTACCTATGCGATACCGGAAAACTACGGATATGGAAAATGTCGAGAAAAACGATACCAATTGCGTCAGCAACGCTTATTAATAATGATTATTATAATGTAGTAATAGCAGTCGCGTTTGCTAACTTTTGTGTTTTTGAAATGTTTTCATTAACGTACAATAGTTCATATATAGTACCTATGCGATACCGGAAAACTACGGATATGGAAAATGTCGAGAAAAACGATACCAATTGCGTCAGCAACGCTTATTAATAATGATTATTATAATGTAGTAATAGCAGTCGCGTTTGCTAACTTTTGTGTTTTTGAAATGTTTTCATTAACGTACAATAGTTCATATATAGTACCTATGCGATACCGGAAAACTACGGATATGGAAAATGTCGAGAAAAACGATACCAATTGCGTCAGCAACGCTTATTAATAATGATTATTATAATGTAGTAATAGCAGTCGCGTTTGCTAACTTTTGTGTTTTTGAAATGTTTTCATTAACGTACAATAGTTCATATATAGTACCTATGCGATACCGGAAAACTACGGATATGGAAAATGTCGAGAAAAACGATACCAATTGCGTCAGCAACGCTTATTAATAATGATTATTATAATGTAGTAATAGCAGTCGCGTTTGCTAACTTTTGTGTTTTTGAAATGTTTTCATTAACGTACAATAGTTCATATATAGTACCTATGCGATACCGGAAAACTACGGATATGGAAAATGTCGAGAAAAACGATACCAATTGCGTCAGCAACGCTTATTAATAATGATTATTATAATGTAGTAATAGCAGTCGCGTTTGCTAACTTTTGTGTTTTTGAAATGTTTTCATTAACGTACAATAGTTCATATATAGTACCTATGCGATACCGGAAAACTACGGATATGGAAAATGTCGAGAAAAACGATACCAATTGCGTCAGCAACGCTTATTAATAATGATTATTATAATGTAGTAATAGCAGTCGCGTTTGCTAACTTTTGTGTTTTTGAAATGTTTTCATTAACGTACAATAGTTCATATATAGTACCTATGCGATACCGGAAAACTACGGATATGGAAAATGTCGAGAAAAACGATACCAATTGCGTCAGCAACGCTTATTAATAATGATTATTATAATGTAGTAATAGCAGTCGCGTTTGCTAACTTTTGTGTTTTTGAAATGTTTTCATTAACGTACAATAGTTCATATATAGTACCTATGCGATACCGGAAAACTACGGATATGGAAAATGTCGAGAAAAACGATACCAATTGCGTCAGCAACGCTTATTAATAATGATTATTATAATGTAGTAATAGCAGTCGCGTTTGCTAACTTTTGTGTTTTTGAAATGTTTTCATTAACGTACAATAGTTCATATATAGTACCTATGCGATACCGGAAAACTACGGATATGGAAAATGTCGAGAAAAACGATACCAATTGCGTCAGCAACGCTTATTAATAATGATTATTATAATGTAGTAATAGCAGTCGCGTTTGCTAACTTTTGTGTTTTTGAAATGTTTTCATTAACGTACAATAGTTCATATATAGTACCTATGCGATACCGGAAAACTACGGATATGGAAAATGTCGAGAAAAACGATACCAATTGCGTCAGCAACGCTTATTAATAATGATTATTATAATGTAGTAATAGCAGTCGCGTTTGCTAACTTTTGTGTTTTTGAAATGTTTTCATTAACGTACAATAGTTCATATATAGTACCTATGCGATACCGGAAAACTACGGATATGGAAAATGTCGAGAAAAACGATACCAATTGCGTCAGCAACGCTTATTAATAATGATTATTATAATGTAGTAATAGCAGTCGCGTTTGCTAACTTTTGTGTTTTTGAAATGTTTTCATTAACGTACAATAGTTCATATATAGTACCTATGCGATACCGGAAAACTACGGATATGGAAAATGTCGAGAAAAACGATACCAATTGCGTCAGCAACGCTTATTAATAATGATTATTATAATGTAGTAATAGCAGTCGCGTTTGCTAACTTTTGTGTTTTTGAAATGTTTTCATTAACGTACAATAGTTCATATATAGTACCTATGCGATACCGGAAAACTACGGATATGGAAAATGTCGAGAAAAACGATACCAATTGCGTCAGCAACGCTTATTAATAATGATTATTATAATGTAGTAATAGCAGTCGCGTTTGCTAACTTTTGTGTTTTTGAAATGTTTTCATTAACGTACAATAGTTCATATATAGTACCTATGCGATACCGGAAAACTACGGATATGGAAAATGTCGAGAAAAACGATACCAATTGCGTCAGCAACGCTTATTAATAATGATTATTATAATGTAGTAATAGCAGTCGCGTTTGCTAACTTTTGTGTTTTTGAAATGTTTTCATTAACGTACAATAGTTCATATATAGTACCTATGCGATACCGGAAAACTACGGATATGAAAAATGTCGAAAAAAACGATACCAATAGCGTCAGCAACGCTTATTAATAATGATTATTATAATGTAGTAATAGCAGTCGCGTTTGCTAACTTTTGTGTTTTTGAAATGTTTTCATTAACGTACAATAGTTCATATATAGTACCTATGCGATACAGGAAAACTACGGATATGGAAAATGTCGAAAAAAAAATACCAATTGCGTCAGCAACGCTTATTAATAATGATTATTATAATGTAGTAATAGCAGTCGCGTTTGCTAACTTTTGTGTTTTTGAAATGTTTTCATTAACGTACAATAGTTCATATATAGTACCTATGCGATACCGGAAAACTACGGATATGGAAAATGTCAAGAAAAACGATACCAATTGCGTCAGCAACGCTTATTAATAATGATTATTATAATGTAGTAATAGCAGTCGCGTTTGCTAACTTTTGTGTTTTTGAAATGTTTTCATTAACGTACAATAGTTCATATATAGTACCTATGCGATACCGGAAAACTACGGATATGGAAAATGTCGAGAAAAACGATACCAATTGCGTCAGCAACGCTTATTAATAATGATTATTATAATGTAGTAATAGCAGTCGCGTTTGCTAACTTTTGTGTTTTTGAAATGTGTTCATTAACGTACAATAGTTCATATATAGTACCTATGCGATACCGGAAAACTACGGATATGGAAAATGTCGAGAAAAACGATACCAATTGCGTCAGCAACGCTTATTAATAATGATTATTATAATGTAGTAATAGCAGTCGCGTTTGCTAACTTTTGTGTTTTTGAAATGTGTTCATTAACGTACAATAGTTCATATATAGTACCTATGCGATACCGGAAAACTACGGATATGGAAAATGTCGAGAAATACGATACCAATTGCGTCAGCAACGCTTATTAATAATGATTATTATAATGTAGTAATAGCAGTCGCGTTTGCTAACTTTTGTGTTTTTGAAATGTGTTCATTAACGTACAATAGTTCATATATAGTACCTATGCGATACCGGAAAACTACGGATATGGAAAATATCGAGAAAAACGACACCAATTGCGTCAGCAACGCTTATTAATAATGATTATTATAATGTAGTAATAGCAGTCGCGTTTGCTAACTTTTGTGTTTTTGAAATGTTTTCATTAACGTACAATAGTTCATATATAGTACCTATGCGATACCGGAAAACTACGGATATGGAAAATGTCGAGAAAAACGATACCAATTGCGTCAGCAACGCTTATTAATAATGATTATTATAATGTAGTAATAGCAGTCGCGTTTGCTAACTTTTGTGTTTTTGAAATGTTTTCATTAACGTACAATAGTTCATATATAGTACCTATGCGATACCGGAAAACTACGGATATGGAAAATGTCGAGAAAAACGATACCAATTGCGTCAGCAACGCTTATTAATAATGATTATTATAATGTAGTAATAGCAGTCGCGTTTGCTAACTTTTGTGTTTTTGAAATGTGTTCATTAACGTACAATAGTTCATATATAGTACCTATGCGATACCGGAAAACTACGGATATGGAAAATGTCGAAAAAACGATACCAATTGCGTCAGCAACGCTTATTAATAATGATTATTATAATGTAGTAATAGCAGTCGCGTTTGCTAACTTTTGTGTTTTTGAAATGTTTTCATTAACGTACAATAGTTCATATATAGTACCTATGCGATACCGGAAAACTACGGATATGGAAAATGTCAAGAAAAACGATACCAATTGCGTCAGCAACGCTTATTAATAATGATTATTATAATGTAGTAATAGCAGTCGCGTTTGCTAACTTTTGTGTTTTTGAAATGTTTTCATTAACGTACAATAGTTCATATATAGTACCTATGCGATACCGGAAAACTACGGATATGGAAAATGTCGAGAAAAACGATACCAATTGCGTCAGCAACGCTTATTAATAATGATTATTATAATGTAGTAATAGCAGTCGCGTTTGCTAACTTTTGTGTTTTTGAAATGTTTTCATTAACGTACAATAGTTCATATATAGTACCTATGCGATACCGGAAAACTACGGATATGGAAAATGTCGAGAAAAACGATACCAATTGCGTCAGCAACGCTTATTAATAATGATTATTATAATGTAGTAATAGCAGTCGCGTTTGCTAACTTTTGTGTTTTTGAAATGTTTTCATTAACGTACAATAGTTCATATATAGTACCTATGCGATACCGGAAAACTACGGATATGGAAAATGTCGAGAAAAACGATACCAATTGCGTCAGCAACGCTTATTAATAATGATTATTATAATGTAGTAATAGCAGTCGCGTTTGCTAACTTTTGTGTTTTTGAAATGTGTTCATTAACGTACAATAGTTCATATATAGTACCTATGCGATACCGGAAAACTACGGATATGGAAAATGTCGAAAAACAACGATACCAATTGCGTCAGCAACGCTTATTAATAATGATTATTATAATGTAGTAATAGCAGTCGCGTTTGCTAACTTTTGTGTTTTTGAAATGTTTTTATTAACGTACAATAGTTCATATATAGTACCTATGCGATACCGGAAAACTACGGATATGGAAAATGTCGAGAAAAACGATACCAATTGCGTCAGCAACGCTTATTAATAATGATTATTATAATGTAGTAATAGCAGTCGCGTTTGCTAACTTTTGTGTTTTTGAAATGTTTTCATTAACGTACAATAGTTCATATATAGTACCTATGCGATACCGGAAAACTACGGATATGGAAAATGTCGAGAAAAACGATACCAATTGCGTCAGCAACGCTTATTAATAATGATTATTATAATGTAGTAATAGCAGTCGCGTTTGCTAACTTTTGTGTTTTTGAAATGTTTTCATTAACGTACAATAGTTCATATATAGTACCTATGCGATACCGGAAAACTACGGATATGGAAAATGTCGAAAAAACGATACCAATTGCGTCAGCAACGCTTATTAATAATGATTATTATAATGTAGTAATAGCAGTCGCGTTTGCTAACTTTTGTGTTTTTGAAATGTTTTCATTAACGTACAATAGTTCATATATAGTACCTATGCGATACCGGAAAACTACGGATATGGAAAATGTCAAGAAAAACGATACCAATTGCGTCAGCAACGCTTATTAATAATGATTATTATAATGTAGTAATAGCAGTCGCGTTTGCTAACTTTTGTGTTTTTGAAATGTTTTTATTAACGTACAATAGTTCATATATAGTACCTATGCGATACCGGAAAACTACGGATATGGAAAATGTCGAGAAAAACGATACCAATTGCGTCAGCAACGCTTATTAATAATGATTATAATAATGTAGTAATAGCAGTTGCGTTTGCTAACTTTTGTGTTTTTGAAATGTGTTCATTAACGTACAATAGTTCATATATAGTACCTATGCGATACCGGAAAACTACGGATATGGAAAATGTCGAAAAAAAAACGATACCAATTGCGTCAGCAACGTTTATTAATAATGATTATTATAATGTAGTAATAGCAGTCGCGTTTGCTAACTTTTGTGTTTTTGAAAAGTTTTCATTAACGTACAATAGTTCATATATAGTACCTATGCGATACCGGAAAACTACGGATATGGAAAATGTCAAGAAAAACGATACCAATTGCGTCAGCAACGCTTATTAATAATGATTATTATAATGTAGTAATAGCAGTCGCGTTTGCTATCTTTTGTGTTTTTGAACTGTTTTTATTAACGTACAATAATTCATATATAGTACCTATGCAATACCGGAAAACTACGGATATGGAAAATGTCGAGAAAAACGAAACCAATTGCGTCAGCAACGCTTATTAATAATGAATATTATAATGCAGTAATAGCAGTCGCGTTTGCTATCTTTTGTGTTTTTGAAATGTTTTCATTAACGTACAATAGTTCATATATAGTACCTATGCGATACCGGAAAACTACGGATATGGAAAATGTGGAAAAAAACGATACCAATTGCGTCAGCAACGCTTATTAATAATGATTATTATAATGTAGTAATAGCAGTCGCGTTTGCTAACTTTTGTGTTTTTGAAATGTTTTCATTAACGTACAATAGTTCATATATAGTACCTATGCGATACCGGAAAACTACGGATATGGAAAATGTCAAGAAAAACGATACCAATTGCGTCAGCAACGCTTATTAATAATGATTATTATAATGTAGTAATAGCAGTCGCGTTTGCTATCTTTTGTGTTTTTGAAATGTTTTTATTAACGTACAATAATTCATATATAGTACCTATGCGATACCGGAAAACTACGGATATGGAAAATGTCGAGAAAAACGAAACCAATTGCGTCAGCAACGCTTATTAATAATGAATATTATAATGCAGTAATAGCAGTCGCGTTTGCTAACTTTTGTGTATTTGAAATGTGTTTATTAACGTACAATAGTTCATATACAGTACCTATGCGATACCGGAAAACTACGGATATGGAAAATGTCAAGAAAAACGATACCAATTGCGTCAGCAACGCTTATTAATAATGATTATTATAATGTAGTAATAGCAGTCGCGTTTGCTAACTTTTGTGTATTTGAAATGTGTTCAATAACGTACAATAGTTCATATATAGTACCTATGCGATACCGGAAAACTACGGTTATGGGAAATGTCGAGAAATACGATACCAATTGCGTCAGCAACGCTTATTAATAATGATTATTATAATGTAGTAATAGCAGTCGCGTTTGCTAACTTTTGTGTTTTTGAAATGTGTTCATTAACGTACAATAGTTCATATATAGTACCTATGCGATACCGGAAAACTACGGATATGGAAAATGTCGAGAAAAACGATACCAATTGCGTCAGCAACGCTTATTAATAATGATTATTATAATGTAGTAATAGCAGTCGCGTTTGCTAACTTTTGTGTTTTTGAAATGTGTTCATTAACGTACAATAGTTAATATATAGTACCTATGCGATACCGGAAAACTACGGATATGGAAAATATCGAGAAAAACGACACCAATTGCGTCAGCAACGCTTATTAATAATGAGTATTATAATGTAGTAATAGCAGTCGCGTTTGCTAACTTTTGTGTTTTTGAAATGTTTTCATTAACGTATAATAGTTCATATATAGTACTTATGCGATACCGGAAAACTACGGATATGGAGAATGTCGAGAAATACGATACCAATTGCGTCAGCAACGCTTATTAATAATGATCATTATAATGTAGTAATAGCAGTCGCGTTTGCTAACTTTTGTGTTTTTGAAATGTTTTCATTAACGTACAATAGTTCATATATAGTACCTATGCAACACCGGAAAACTACGGATATGAAAAATGTCGAGAAAAACGATACCAATTGCGTCAGCAACGCTTATTAATAATGATTATAATAATGTAGTAATAGCAGTTGCGTTTGCTAACTTTTGTGTTTTTGAAATGTGTTCATTAACGTACAATAGTTCATATATAGTACCTATGCGATACCGGAAAACTACGGATATGGAAAATGTCGAAAAAAAAACGATACCAATTGCGTCAGCAACGCTTATTAATAATGATTATTATAATGTAGTAATAGCAGTCGCGTTTGCTAACTTTTGTGTTTTTGAAATGTTTTCATTAACGTACAATAGTTCATATATAGTACCTATGCGATACCGGAAAACTACGGATATGGAAAATGTGGAAAAAACGATACCAATTGCGTCAGCAACGCTTATTAATAATGATTATTATAATGTAGTAATAGCAGTCGCGTTTGCTAACTTTTGTGTTTTTGAAATGTTTTCATTAACGTACAATAGTTCATATATAGTACCTATGCGATACCGGAAAACTACGGATATGGAAAATGTCAAGAAAAACGATACCAATTGCGTCAGCAACGCTTATTAATAATGATTATTATAATGTAGTAATAGCAGTCGCGTTTGCTATCTTTTGTGTTTTTGAAATGTTTTCATTAACGTACAATAATTCATATATAGTACCTATGCAATACCGGAAAACTACGGATATGGAAAATGTTGAGAAAAACGAAACCAATTGCGTCAGCAACGATTATTAATAATGAATATTATAATGCAGTAATAGCAGTCGCGTTTGCTAACTTTTGTGTTTTTGAAATGTGTTCATTAACGTACAATAGTTCATATATAGTACCTATGCGATACCGGAAAACTACGGTTATGGGAAATGTCGAGAAATACGATACCAATTGCGTCAGCAACGCTTATTAATAATGATTATTATAATGTAGTAATAGCAGTCGCGTTTGCTAACTTTTGTGTTTTTGAAATGTTTTCATTAACGTACAATAGTTCATATATAGTACCTATGCGATACCGGAAAACTACGGATATGGAAAATGTCGAGAAAAACGATACCAATTGCGTCAGCAACGCTTATTAATAATGATTATTATAATGTAGTAATAGCAGTCGCGTTTGCTAACTTTTGTGTTTTTGAAATGTGTTCATTAACGTACAATAGTTCATATATAGTACCTATGCGATACCGGAAAACTACGGATATGGAAAATGTCGAAAAAAACGATACCAATTGCGTCAGCAACGCTTATTAATAATGATTATTATAATGTAGTAATAGCAGTCGCGTTTGCTAACTTTTGTGTTTTTGAAATGTTTTCATTAACGTACAATAGTTCATATATAGTACCTATGCGATACCGGAAAACTACGGATATGGAAAATGTCGAGAAAAACGATACCAATTGCGTCAGCAACGCTTATTAATAATGATTATTATAATGTAGTAATAGCAGTCGCGTTTGCTAACTTTTGTGTTTTTGAAATGTTTTCATTAACGTACAATAGTTCATATATAGTACCTATGCGATACCGGAAAACTACGGATATGGAAAATGTGGAAAAAAACGATACCAATTGCGTCAGCAACGCTTATTAATAATGATTATTATAATGTAGTAATAGCAGTCGCGTTTGCTAACTTTTGTGTTTTTGAAATGTTTTCATTAACGTACAATAGTTCATATATAGTACCTATGCGATACCGGAAAACTACGGATATGGAAAATGTCAAGAAAAACGATACCAATTGCGTCAGCAACGCTTATTAATAATGATTATTATAATGTAGTAATAGCAGTCGCGTTTGCTATCTTTTGTGTTTTTGAAATGTTTTTATTAACGTACAATAATTCATATATAGTACCTATGCAATACCGGAAAACTACGGATATGGAAAATGTCGAGAAAAACGAAACCAATTGCGTCAGCAACGCTTATTAATAATGAATATTATAATGCAGTAATAGCAGTCGCGTTTGCTAACTTTTGTGTTTTTGAAATGTGTTCATTAACGTACAATAGTTCATATATAGTACCTATGCGATACCGGAAAACTACGGATATGGAAAATGTCGAGAAGAACGATACCAATTGCGTCAGCAACGCTTATTAATAATGATTATTATAATGTAGTAATAGCAGTCGCGTTTGCTAACTTTTGTGTTTTTGAAATGTTTTCATTAACGTACAATAGTTCATATATAGTACCTATGCGATACCGGAAAACTACGGATATGGAAAATGTCGAGAAATACGATACCAATTGCGTCAGCAACGCTTATTAATAATGATTATTATAATGTAGTAATAGCAGTCGCGTTTGCTAACTTTTGTGTTTTTGAAATGTTTTCATTAACGTACAATAGTTCATATATAGTACCTATGCGATACCGGAAAACTACGGATATGGAAAATGTCGAGAAAAACGATACCAATTGCGTCAGCAACGCTTATTAATAATGATTATTATAATGTAGTAATAGCAGTCGCGTTTGCTAACTTTTGTGTTTTTGAAATGTTTTCATTAACGTACAATAGTTCATATATAGTACCTATGCGATACCGGAAAACTACGGATATGGAAAATGTCAAGAAAAACGATACCAATTGCGTCAGCAACGCTTATTAATAATGATTATTATAATGTAGTAATAGCAGTCGCGTTTGCTATCTTTTGTGTTTTTGAAATGTTTTTATTAACGTACAATAATTCATATATAGTACCTATGCAATACCGGAAAACTACGGATATGGAAAATGTTGAGAAAAACGAAACCAATTGCGTCAGCAACGATTATTAATAATGAATATTATAATGCAGTAATAGCAGTCGCGTTTGCTAACTTTTGTGTTTTTGAAATGTGTTCATTAACGTACAATAGTTCATATATAGTACCTATGCGATACCGGAAAACTACGGTTATGGGAAATGTCGAGAAATACGATACCAATTGCGTCAGCAACGCTTATTAATAATGATTATTATAATGTAGTAATAGCAGTCGCGTTTGCTAACTTTTGTGTTTTTGAAATGTGTTCATTAACGTACAATAGTTCATATATAGTACCTATGCGATACCGGAAAACTACGGTTATGGGAAATGTCAAGAAAAACGATACCAATTGCGTCAGCAACGCTTATTATTAATGATTATTATAATGTAGTAATAGCAGTCGCGTTTGCTAACTTTTGTGTTTTTGAAATGTGTTCATTAACGTACAATATTTCATATATAGTACCTATGCGATACCGGAAAACTACGGTTATGGAAAATGTCGAGAAATACGATACCAATTGCGTCAGCAACGCTTATTAATAATGATTATTATAATGTAGTACGAGCAGTCGCGTTTGCTAACTTTTGTGTTTTTGAAATGTGTTCATTAACGTACAATAGTTAATATATAGTACCTATGCGATACCGGAAAACTACGGATATGGAAAATATCGAGAAGAACGACACCAATTGCGTCAGCAACGCTTATTAATAATGAGTATTATAATGTAGTAATAGCAGTCGCGTTTGCTAACTTTTGTGTTTTTGAAATGTTTTCATTAACGTATAATAGTTCATATATAGTACTTGTAAAAGAATTACACAAGACCGGTTGGAGTAGTAATGGTATTTATTTTGAATAGCTGCAACTTGCCTTTTACACCCTAACTTTAGAACTAACGTTTGTATTTTTATTTATTTTAAAACGGATAATTATTTTTTTTACCCACGCCTACTTGTGGTGGGTTATTTACAAATTAAAGGAAATTTTCCACATCCTCCGCCCGCGGAAATAACGCTTCAGTCATTAATTTCTAGAGGATATAATAACTGCACTGGCCGTCTTAAGATTTGACCATTTGCACACTTAACATAACAAGCTCTTATTTTCCCATCGCGACCCGGTATCACATTAGTCACTACACCCATTTTCCATAAAAGACGTCTAGAATCAACCCCGTGAATCCTCACGACGTCACCTACTTTAATGTTACACTCACGTACGTTCACATTGTGATGAGCATGTCGTAATAGTTGCAGGTACTCGGTACTCCATCGTTTCCAAAAGTAAACCATTGCGCGCTGTCGTTGTCGCCATTGTTGTCGTAAAATATCCCCACTAAACGGTTTTGATATCGTTGGAATGGTCATCGCTGCAGATCCTACAAGAAAATGTGCAGGCGTTAACGGCGGTGCCTTGAAAGGATCAGATCCAACGTAAGTCAATGGTCGAGCGTTAACAGTAGCCTCTACTTCTGTTAACACAGTTGCTAACTCATCTCGATTTAAAGTTTGTCGTCCAATCGTAGCTTTCAAGCAGTCTTTAACAATCTTTACTAATCTTTCATAAAAACCACCCCACCAACTCGCACGTTCTACAATAAATTTCCACTGAAGTCTGTAACTAGAGCAAAATTCAGCTAACTCTACACTATTCAATAAATCGTTAAGAGCTCTAAACTCCACAGAAAGTCTTTTAAATGTTTTAAAATTGTCGGAATAAATAATTTTCGGTATTCCGCGTCGCGCAAAAAACCGTTTTAAGGCTAAAACACTAGCCGAAACGTCCATAGAAAGTACCATTTCTAAATGAAGCGCCCTTGTCACGGCACATGTAAACAAAAATATATAAGCTTTATGTTGCTTGTTATTTTCTTTAAAATACAATGGACCCGCAAAATCCAATCCCGTTACTTCAAATGGTTTGGTTTGCATTATTCTTTCCTTCGGTAACGGTGCAAAGGGCATTGACGCTGCTTTAACTTTTAGTTGTTTACAAACAAAACATTTTCCTAAATAAGTCTTTATAACTTGTCTCGCTCGAACAATCCAAAATTGCTTTCTTACTTCGCACAATGTGGCATTCACTCCGCTATGATGTAATCTTTCATGCGTTTTAAGAATAATTAATTTGCTTAAATATGCCTTCTTTGGTAACAATATTGGATGTTTAACCTCAAACTGCATTTGCAAGTTTTGTAAACGTCCTCCAATTCTCATTAGGCCTCTTTCGTCTAGAAACGGACACAATGTAATAATTTTAGAATCTCGTTTCAACACTCTCCGTTTACTTAAACTGTCAATTTCATCATAATACGCACTGTATTGAGCGTCCTTTATCAACATTATCTCTGCGTTTTCAATTTCATTTACACTGATGCTTCCGATAAACTTATTGTCTTTGTTGCGCACGTTGTTTAAAAACCGTAACACATATGCCGATACTCTTAGTAAACGATCAAGCGAACTAAATCTTTCACTTTCAACAAAACAGCGGCTGTTGATAACATACTCGTTTACTTCGTTAATTAAACAATTATTTAACAAACGCGCAATTAAAACACTGTTAGGCACCGTTTCTGCAGGCCACGTTTTTTCACTTTCTTTCAGCCATTTTGGACCTTGCAACCATTCTAAAGAATTCAATAAATCTTGAGAAGTAATTCCTCTTGTGAGTTTATCTGCTGGATTGTCTCTTCCCGGACAATAACGCCATTCGCAGTTATCCTTAGATAGGGTTTGTATTTCCTTAACTCGGTTTGCTACATAAGGTTTCCATTTATCTGCTTCACCGCGTATCCAGTAGAGAGCAATTTGCGAATCGCACCAACACACTGTTTTAGTAATTGTTATGTATAAGTTTTTACGTAAATAATTTTTTAATCGAGCCGCTAATAGAGCAGCGGTAAGCTCTAGCCGCGGTAATGTCATTGCCTTATCACTATTTTCTTTTAAAGGTGCAACTCGGTTTTTCGCACATATCAGCTCGGCATCCACATGACAGTACATATCTTCGTACCGTATGTATGCGGCTATGCCATACGCTAATAAACTGGCGTCTGAAAATATGTGCAGTTGGCACTCACGTGTTTGTTCGCTTTTAAAAACGCATCGTGGCACCGAAAATTTGTTAAGATGTGTTAATTGACATACCCAATTTTGCCACTCATTTGCTAGTTCAGATGGAAGTAAATCATCCCATCCTAATTTTAATTTCCACACACGTTGGAACATTATTTTAAATTTTATGCTAAATGGTCCGATCAATCCTAAAGGGTCGTACACCCGCGCTATAGTTTGCAACAAGTTTCGCTTAGTCGCATTACGTACCGAATTCACATAATCGATTACATTTGTTAAATCAACACTTAGCCTGTCCTCTAAATTACACCATGATAATCCTAAAACTTTAGGTTGTTTTTCTGATAACCTGTCACTCGCACTAATACCGCTAATAACCCATTTACGCAGATTCATTGATGCATCGTAAAAAAGGTCCGTAGAAAAGTTCTTTAAATATTTTGCTTGCTCTAGATTGTTCACACTTACAACTAAGTCGTCCACATAAAATCCACGTTTCAATAATTCTACCGTTTTTGAATCCTTTTCCTGGTTATGAACTAAATGTTTTTTAATAGCAACACTTAGTAAAAATGGGCTACACGTAACACCAAACGTAACACGCGTCATTCGATATGTTTGAATCTTGTTTTCACTATCGTACCATAAAAATCGATGAGCATCTTTATCTTCATCCTCTAACAAGATTTGCAAAAAAGCCTTCTCAATGTCCGCCGTTATACCTATAGTACCTAACCTAAATCTTAATAAAACACTTAACAACTCCGGGTTTAAATTAGGTCCTTTATCTAACACATCGTTTAGAGATTTTAATCCTGGTCCATGCGAACTAGCATCATAAACAACTCTCAATTTGGTTGTTTCCTTATCATCGCGATAAACCGGTCGATGCGGCATATAGTACACTCGTCCATTTACACCAATGTTATTATTGTCCACAACTTCTGCATAATTGTCGTTAATCAAAGCATTAATTGCATTATTATATTCGGTTAACTTAACACTACGTTCTAATCTAAACTTAAGTTTTTCTGCGCGTACATAAGCACCAACATAGTTATTATCTTCAATAACATTTTCGTTTTTCCACGGTAATTTTACCTTATATCGTTTGCCGCACTTAGTAACTGATGATTCTAAGAAATTGTTTACGTAATTATTTCGTTCATCATTGTCAGCACTTATACCTATTGCTTCCAAATCCCATAATTGCTGCGTTACTTGTTCTTCTTCTATCACCGATGCATGTAAGACAGCTCGAACATTAGCTGTAACACACGTGATGTCGACAGGAACAGGACCATGCAACGTAAATCCAAACTTAGTATTTATTGCCATCAAACAGTCACTCAAACGTTTATTTTCACCCGTTACCACATTCCAATAATAATCTGCTCCTATTAAAATACTAATTCCATCTTCAAGTATAAAATCTTCTGGAATAAAATCGGCAAACTGTAGTTTTGGAAATTCCTTTAACATAACTTCGTTCGGTATTTTCAAAAGATCCATACATATATCTGGTACTTCCGCTGCTGCAATGGTTATGGGTTCATTTCCATATTGTCCCTTTAGTTGAATTCTTACGCAATTACAAATCCTTGCCGGTGCGGGATGATTATTTCCAAAGGCTCCGATTGTGATTCGATGTTGACCAACAACAGGCAACTGCAACTTTCTTGATAAGGATTCTTTAATAAAAGTTAGTTGACTTCCACCATCAATAACTAAACGAATTAATGTCATATTGTTGGTGTCTATTCCGGCAAATACACATGCTGTTTGTAACAAAACGTTTTTATGCATATTTGTCATTAAGCTGTATACAGAGGTCGAAGTACTTGGGTCCGAATTAGTAGCCGTTGTAACTGCAAGGGGTGTTATTACTTTAATCCTTTTTAACCATTCGGGATCGCACATTGAAGTTGCATGCCGGCCTTTGCATTTACTGCACACAATAAACTTATTAAAACATCTTTTTGAATTATGTTTTTCTCCGGTACATCGATAACAACGGTAGGCAGCCTTTAGCATTTCTTTCTTCGTAACTAGTGGTATATTTGAATCGCAAATTGCTGTTTTGTGAGGTTTTTCGCAAAACAAACAACCCTGTTTCTTAGTATCGGTAGTCAACAGGCTAGTTGCAGTACCATTACGCTTATGCATTTTATGACTGACTTCCTCTCTTTTCTTCTCAAATTGACATTTTGTCGGTATTATCGCTTCTTCTAAAGCGCCAAGTTCGTTTTTAATAAATTTTAATAAAGCGTCTACCTGCAAATCCGACTCTTCTTTGGCGGTACTTGCGGTGTTTTCATCTACATTTAGGTTACTAACCTCTAGAGCGGTTTCTTTGTGTTTTTCTTGTCGGAAAAACCCCAAACGTAGTTCCGTTGGTAACGATTTTAATAAATTAGATTTTAATATGACGTTATATCTATCAGCACGCACGTTAAGGATTTTTAAACTTCTGATTGTAGACGTCACTACGTTATAGTTTCTTTTTAAAGTGTCTATATCACTTCGCGACCGCACTTGATCTAAGTTCATTAAAGTATCAAAATACTGATTTACTAATTTTTCACTATTTCCGTATTGTTCTTTAAGTACATTCAACGCTTCTTCGTAGAAGGCTCCGGAAGGTGGAAAACCTTCGATGCTGTCAGCGGCTTTTCCTTGAACACACATCTTGAGATACATAAATTTATCTCCGTTAGTTAGTTGCGCGTTATTATCCACAGAACACTGAAATTGTTCCCAAAAATGTAACCAACATTTAGGATTGCCATCGAACTTGGCTAATTCAAGACGTTGTAACTTAACCAATGGCCCGTTTTGCGATGGTACGGTAGACCGTACTGCGTTATCTACACTCGTTCTATTAATTTCGTTTAACGAGGTCGTTTCTTTTTCTAACCTATTCTTACGAAACTGCAAACGTGCCAAAAGAGTTACACCAGTTTCTTCATATTCGGCAATCTTCAATAATTCTTCTTCTAGGTTTTCGTTTTCATTTAGTAAGTGTTCCATATTTCGATCGGCTTCTTTTAAGTTAGCTGTAACTAGCTCAAGCTTAGAAATTGAAGCACAAATTTCTTCTAAATTACGTTCGTGATCTAAAACACTCACAATACTATTCACAGTTTTTGTAAATTGCGTTCTAGCGACGTTCCGTTTTACTCGTTCCATTATGAATTCCAAAATTAGTCGTTACCGTTATATAAAACAAATGTACTATTTGAGTTACGTTATGATACCACTGTATCGTTAAACAACTCCGTCCCGGGTTTTGGCACCAAAATGTAAAAGAATTACACAAGACCGGTTGGAGTAGTAATGGTATTTATTTTGAATAGCTACAACTTGCCTTTTACACCCTAACTTTAGAACTAACGTTTGTATTTTTATTTATTTTAAAACGGATAATTATTTTTTTTACCCACGCCTACTTGTGGTGGGTTATTTACAAATTAAAGGAAATTTTCCACAGTACTTATGGGATACCGGAAAACTACGGATATGGAGAATGTCGAGAAATACGATACCAATTGCGTCAGCAACGCTTATTAATAATGATTATTATAATGTAGTAATAGCAGTCGCGTTTGCTAACTTTTGTGTTTTTGAAATGTTTTCATTAACGTACAATAGTTCATATATAGTACCTATGCGATACCGGAAAACTACGGATATGAAAAATGTCGAGAAAAACGATACCAATTGCGTCAGCAACGCTTATTAATAATGATTATTATAATGTAGTAATAGCAGTCGCGTTTGCTAACTTTTGTGTTTTTGAAATGTGTTCATTAACGTACAATAGTTCATATATAGTACCTATGCGATACCGGAAAACTACGGATATGGAAAATGTCGAAAAAAACGATACCAATTGCGTCAGCAACGCTTATTAATAATGATTATTATAATGTAGTAATAGCAGTCGCGTTTGCTAACTTTTGTGTTTTTGAAATGTTTTCATTAACGTACAATAGTTCATATATAGTACCTATGCGATACCGGAAAACTACGGATATGGAAAATGTCAAGAAAAACGATACCAATTGCGTCAGCAACGCTTATTAATAATGATTATTATAATGTAGTAATAGCAGTCGCGTTTGCTAACTTTTGTGTTTTTGAAATGTTTTCATTAACGTACAATAGTTCATATATAGTACCTATGCGATACCGGAAAACTACGGATATGGAAAATGTCGAAAAAACGATACCAATTGCGTCAGCAACGCTTATTAATAATGATTATTATAATGTAGTAATAGCAGTCGCGTTTGCTAACTTTTGTGTTTTTGAAATGTTTTCATTAACGTACAATAGTTCATATATAGTACCTATGCGATACCGGAAAACTACGGATATGGAAAATGTCAAGAAAAACGATACCAATTGCGTCAGCAACGCTTATTAATAATGATTATTATAATGTAGTAATAGCAGTCGCGTTTGCTAACTTTTGTGTTTTTGAAATGTTTTCATTAACGTACAATAGTTCATATATAGTACCTATGCGATACCGGAAAACTACGGATATGGAAAATGTCGAGAAAAACGATACCAATTGCGTCAGCAACGCTTATTAATAATGATTATTATAATGTAGTAATAGCAGTCGCGTTTGCTAACTTTTGTGTTTTTGAAATGTGTTCATTAACGTACAATAGTTCATATATAGTACCTATGCGATACCGGAAAACTACGGATATGGAAAATGTCGAGAAAAACGATACCAATTGCGTCAGCAACGCTTATTAATAATGATTATTATAATGTAGTAATAGCAGTCGCGTTTGCTAACTTTTGTGTTTTTGAAATGTTTTCATTAACGTACAATAGTTCATATATAGTACCTATGCGATACCGGAAAACTACGGATATGGAAAATGTCGAGAAAAACGATACCAATTGCGTCAGCAACGCTTATTAATAATGATTATTATAATGTAGTAATAGCAGTCGCGTTTGCTAACTTTTGTGTTTTTGAAATGTTTTCATTAACGTACAATAGTTCATATATAGTACCTATGCGATACCGGAAAACTACGGATATGGAAAATGTCGAGAAAAACGATACCAATTGCGTCAGCAACGCTTATTAATAATGATTATTATAATGTAGTAATAGCAGTCGCGTTTGCTAACTTTTGTGTTTTTGAAATGTTTTCATTAACGTACAATAGTTCATATATAGTACCTATGCGATACCGGAAAACTACGGATATGGAAAATGTCGAAAAACAACGATACCAATTGCGTCAGCAACGCTTATTAATAATGATTATTATAATGTAGTAATAGCAGTCGCGTTTGCTAACTTTTGTGTTTTTGAAATGTTTTCATTAACGTACAATAGTTCATATATAGTACCTATGCGATACCGGAAAACTACGGATATGGAAAATGTCGAGAAAAACGATACCAATTGCGTCAGCAACGCTTATTAATAATGATTATTATAATGTAGTAATAGCAGTCGCGTTTGCTAACTTTTGTGTTTTTGAAATGTTTTCATTAACGTACAATAGTTCATATATAGTACCTATGCGATACCGGAAAACTACGGATATGGAAAATGTCGAGAAAAACGATACCAATTGCGTCAGCAACGCTTATTAATAATGATTATTATAATGTAGTAATAGCAGTCGCGTTTGCTAACTTTTGTGTTTTTGAAATGTGTTCATTAACGTACAATAGTTCATATATAGTACCTATGCGATACCGGAAAACTACGGATATGGAAAATGTCGAGAAAAACGATACCAATTGCGTCAGCAACGCTTATTAATAATGATTATTATAATGTAGTAATAGCAGTCGCGTTTGCTAACTTTTGTGTTTTTGAAATGTGTTCATTAACGTACAATAGTTCATATATAGTACCTATGCGATACCGGAAAACTACGGATATGGAAAATGTCGAGAAAAACGATACCAATTGCGTCAGCAACGCTTATTAATAATGATTATTATAATGTAGTAATAGCAGTCGCGTTTGCTAACTTTTGTGTTTTTGAAATGTTTTCATTAACGTACAATAGTTCATATATAGTACCTATGCGATACCGGAAAACTACGGATATGGAAAATGTCGAGAAAAACGATACCAATTGCGTCAGCAACGCTTATTAATAATGATTATTATAATGTAGTAATAGCAGTCGCGTTTGCTAACTTTTGTGTTTTTGAAATGTTTTCATTAACGTACAATAGTTCATATATAGTACCTATGCGATACCGGAAAACTACGGATATGGAAAATGTCGAAAAAAACGATACCAATTGCGTCAGCAACGCTTATTAATAATGATTATTATAATGTAGTAATAGCAGTCGCGTTTGCTAACTTTTGTGTTTTTGAAATGTTTTCATTAACGTACAATAGTTCATATATAGTACCTATGCGATACCGGAAAACTACGGATATGGAAAATGTCGAGAAAAACGATACCAATTGCGTCAGCAACGCTTATTAATAATGATTATTATAATGTAGTAATAGCAGTCGCGTTTGCTAACTTTTGTGTTTTTGAAATGTTTTCATTAACGTACAATAGTTCATATATAGTACCTATGCGATACCGGAAAACTACGGATATGGAAAATGTCGAGAAAAACGATACCAATTGCGTCAGCAACGCTTATTAATAATGATTATTATAATGTAGTAATAGCAGTCGCGTTTGCTAACTTTTGTGTTTTTGAAATGTTTTTATTAACGTACAATAGTTCATATATAGTACCTATGCGATACCGGAAAACTACGGATATGGAAAATGTCGAGAAATACGATACCAATTGCGTCAGCAACGCTTATTAATAATGATTATTATAATGTAGTAATAGCAGTCGCGTTTGCTAACTTTTGTGTTTTTGAAATGTGTTCATTAACGTACAATAGTTCATATATAGTACCTATGCGATACCGGAAAACTACGGATATGGAAAATGTCGAAAAAAACGATACCAATTGCGTCAGCAACGCTTATTAATAATGATTATTATAATGTAGTAATAGCAGTCGCGTTTGCTAACTTTTGTGTTTTTGAAATGTTTTCATTAACGTACAATAGTTCATATATAGTACCTATGCGATACCGGAAAACTACGGATATGGAAAATGTCAAGAAAAACGATACCAATTGCGTCAGCAACGCTTATTAATAATGATTATTATAATGTAGTAATAGCAGTCGCGTTTGCTATCTTTTGTGTTTTTGAAATGTTTTTATTAACGTACAATAATTCATATATAGTACCTATGCGATACCGGAAAACTACGGATATGGAAAATGTCGAGAAAAACGAAACCAATTGCGTCAGCAACGCTTATTAATAATGAATATTATAATGCAGTAATAGCAGTCGCGTTTGCTATCTTTTGTGTTTTTGAAATGTTTTCATTAACGTACAATAGTTCATATATAGTACCTATGCGATACCGGAAAACTACGGATATGGAAAATGTGGAAAAAAACGATACCAATTGCGTCAGCAACGCTTATTAATAATGATTATTATAATGTAGTAATAGCAGTCGCGTTTGCTAACTTTTGTGTTTTTGAAATGTTTTCATTAACGTACAATAGTTCATATATAGTACCTATGCGATACCGGAAAACTACGGATATGGAAAATGTCAAGAAAAACGATACCAATTGCGTCAGCAACGCTTATTAATAATGATTATTATAATGTAGTAATAGCAGTCGCGTTTGCTATCTTTTGTGTTTTTGAAATGTTTTTATTAACGTACAATAATTCATATATAGTACCTATGCGATACCGGAAAACTACGGATATGGAAAATGTCGAGAAAAACGAAACCAATTGCGTCAGCAACGCTTATTAATAATGAATATTATAATGCAGTAATAGCAGTCGCGTTTGCTAACTTTTGTGTATTTGAAATGTGTTCATTAACGTACAATAGTTCATATATAGTACCTATGCGATACCGGAAAACTACGGATATGGAAAATGTCAAGAAAAACGATACCAATTGCGTCAGCAACGCTTATTAATAATGATTATTATAATGTAGTAATAGCAGTCGCGTTTGCTAACTTTTGTGTTTTTGAAATGTGTTCATTAACGTACAATAGTTCATATATAGTACCTATGCGATACCGGAAAACTACGGTTATGGAAAATGTCGAGAAATACGATACCAATTGCGTCAGCAACGCTTATTAATAATGATTATTATAATGTAGTAATAGCAGTCGCGTTTGCTAACTTTTGTGTTTTTGAAATGTGTTCATTAACGTACAATAGTTAATATATAGTACCTATGCGATACCGGAAAACTACGGATATGGAAAATATCGAGAAAAACGACACCAATTGCGTCAGCAACGCTTATTAATAATGAGTATTATAATGTAGTAATAGCAGTCGCGTTTGCTAACTTTTGTGTTTTTGAAATGTTTTCATTAACGTACAATAGTTCATATATAGTACCTATGCGATACCGGAAAACTACGGATATGGAAAATGTCGAGAAAAACGATACCAATTGCGTCAGCAACGCTTATTAATAATGATTATAATAATGTAGTAATAGCAGTCGCGTTTGCTAACTTTTGTGTTTTTGAAATGTGTTCGTTAACGTACAATAGTTCATATATAGTACCTATGCGATACCGGAAAACTACGGATATGGAAAATGTCGAAAAACAACGATACCAATTGCGTCAGCAACGCTTATTAATAATGATTATTATAATGTAGTAATAGCAGTCGCGTTTGCTAACCTTTGTGTTTTTGAAATGTGTTCATTAACGTACAATAGTTCATATATAGTACCTATGCGATACCGGAAAACTACGGATATGGAAAATGACGAAAAAAAACGATACCAATTGCGTCAGCAACGCTTATTAATAATGATTATTATAATGTAGTAATAGCAGTCGCGTTTGCTAACTTTTGTGTTTTTGAAATGTTTTCATTAACGTACAATAGTTCATATATAGTACCTATGCGATACCGGAAAACTACGGATATGGAAAATGTCAAGAAAAACGATACCAATTGCGTCAGCAACGCTTATTAATAATGATTATTATAATGTAGTAATAGCAGTCGCGTTTGCTAACTTTTGTTTTTGAAATGTTTTCATTAACGTACAATAGTTCATGTATAGTACCTATGCGATACCGGAAAGCTACGGATATAGAAAATGTCGAAAAAAACGATACCAATAGCGTCAGCAACGCTTATTAATAATGATTATTATAATGTAGTAATAGCAGTCGCGTTTGCTAACTTTTGTGTTTTTGAAATGTTTTCATTAACGTACAATAGTTCATATATAGTACCTATGCGATACCGGAAAACTACGGATATGGAAAATGTCGAAAAAAAAACGATACCAATTGCGTCAGCAACGCTTATTAATAATGATTATTATAATGTAGTAATAGCAGTCGCGTTTGCTAACTTTTGTGTTTTTGAAATGTTTTCATTAACGTACAATAGTTCATATATAGTACCTATGCGATACCGGAAAACTACGGATATGGAAAATGTCAAGAAAAACGATACCAATTGCGTCAGCAACGCTTATTAATAATGATTATTATAATGTAGTAATAGCAGTCGCGTTTGCTATCTTTTGTGTTTTTGAAATGTTTTTATTAACGTACAATAATTCATATATAGTACCTATGCAATACCGGAAAACTACGGATATGGAAAATGTCGAGAAAAACGAAACCAATTGCGTCAGCAACGCTTATTAATAATGAATATTATAATGCAGTAATAGCAGTCGCGTTTGCTATCTTTTGTGTTTTTGAAATGTTTTCATTAACGTACAATAGTTCATATATAGTACCTATGCGATACCGGAAAACTACGGATATGGAAAATGTGGAAAAAAACGATACCAATTGCGTCAGCAACGCTTATTAATAATGATTATTATAATGTAGTAATAGCAGTCGCGTTTGCTAACTTTTGTGTTTTTGAAATGTTTTCATTAACGTACAATAGTTCATATATAGTACCTATGCGATACCGGAAAACTACGGATATGGAAAATGTCAAGAAAAACGATACCAATTGCGTCAGCAACGCTTATTAATAATGATTATTATAATGTAGTAATAGCAGTCGCGTTTGCTATCTTTTGTGTTTTTGAAATGTTTTTATTAACGTACAATAATTCATATATAGTACCTATGCGATACCGGAAAACTACGGATATGGAAAATGTCGAGAAAAACGAAACCAATTGCGTCAGCAACGCTTATTAATAATGAATATTATAATGCAGTAATAGCAGTCGCGTTTGCTAACTTTTGTGTATTTGAAATGTGTTCATTAACGTACAATAGTTCATATATAGTACCTATGCGATACCGGAAAACTACGGATATGGAAAATGTCAAGAAAAACGATACCAATTGCGTCAGCAACGCTTATTAATAATGATTATTATAATGTAGTAATAGCAGTCGCGTTTGCTAACTTTTGTGTATTTGAAATGTGTTCATTAACGTACAATAGTTCATATATAGTACCTATGCGATACCGGAAAACTACGGTTATGGAAAATGTCGAGAAATACGATACCAATTGCGTCAGCAACGCTTATTAATAATGATTATTATAATGTAGTAATAGCAGTCGCGTTTGCTAACTTTTGTGTTTTTGAAATGTGTTCATTAACGTACAATAGTTAATATATAGTACCTATGCGATACCGGAAAACTACGGATATGGAAAATATCGAGAAAAACGACACCAATTGCGTCAGCAACGCTTATTAATAATGAGTATTATAATGTAGTAATAGCAGTCGCGTTTGCTAACTTTTGTGTTTTTGAAATGTTTTCATTAACGTACAATAGTTCATATATAGTACCTATGCGATACCGGAAAACTACGGATATGGAAAATGTCGAGAAAAACGATACCAATTGCGTCAGCAACGCTTATTAATAATGATTATTATAATGTAGTAATAGCAGTCGCGTTTGCTAACTTTTGTGTTTTTGAAATGTTTTCATTAACGTACAATAGTTCATATATAGTACCTATGCGATACCGGAAAACTACGGATATGGAAAATGTCGAAAAAAACGATACCAATTGCGTCAGCAACGCTTATTAATAATGATTATAATAATGTAGTAATAGCAGTCGCGTTTGCTAACTTTTGTGTTTTTGAAATGTGTTCATTAACGTACAATAGTTCATATATAGTACCTATGCGATACCGGAAAACTACGGATATGGAAAATGTCGAGAAAAACGATACCAATTGCGTCAGCAACGCTTATTAATAATGATTATAATAATGTAGTAATAGCAGTCGCGTTTGCTAACTTTTGTGTTTTTGAAATGTGTTCATTAACGTACAATAGTTCATATATAGTACCTATGCGATACCGGAAAACTACGGATATGGAAAATGTCGAAAAAAACGATACCAATTGCGTCAGCAACGCTTATTAATAATGATTATTATAATGTAGTAATAGCAGTCGCGTTTGCTAACTTTTGTGTTTTTGAAATGTTTTCATTAACGTACAATAGTTCATATATAGTACCTATGCGATACCGGAAAACTACGGATATGGAAAATGTCAAGAAAAACGATACCAATTGCGTCAGCAACGCTTATTAATAATGATTATTATAATGTAGTAATAGCAGTCGCGTTTGCTATCTTTTGTGTTTTTGAAATGTTTTCATTAACGTACAATAGTTCATATATAGTACCTATGCGATACCGGAAAACTACGGATATGGAAAATGTGGAAAAAAACGATACCAATTGCGTCAGCAACGCTTATTAATAATGATTATTATAATGTAGTAATAGCAGTCGCGTTTGCTAACTTTTGTGTTTTTGAAATGTTTTCATTAACGTACAATAGTTCATATATAGTACCTATGCGATACCGGAAAACTACGGATATGGAAAATGTCGAAAAAAACGATACCAATTGCGTCAGCAACGCTTATTAATAATGATTATTATAATGTAGTAATAGCAGTCGCGTTTGCTAACTTTTGTGTTTTTGAAATGTTTTCATTAACGTACAATAGTTCATATATAGTACCTATGCGATACCGGAAAACTACGGATATGGAAAATGTTAAGAAAAACGATACCAATTGCGTCAGCAACGCTTATTAATAATGATTATTATAATGTAGTAATAGCAGTCGCGTTTGTTAACTTTTGTGTTTTTGAAATGTGTTGATTAACGTACTATAGTTCATATATAGTACCTATGCGATACCGGAAAACTACGGATATGGAAAATATACAGAAAAACGATACCAATTGCGTCAGCAACGCTTATTAATAATGATTATTATAATGTAGTAATAGCAATCGCGTTTGCTAACTTTTGTGTTTTTGAAATGTTTTCATTAACGTACAATAGTTCATATATAGTACCTATGCGATACCGGAAAACTACGGATATGGAAAATGTCAAGAAAAACGATACCAATTGCGTCAGCAACGCTTATTAATAATGATTATTATAATGTAGTAATAGCAGTCGCGTTTGCTATCTTTTGTGTTTTTGAAATGTTTTTATTAACGTACAATAATTCATATATAGTACCTATGCAATACCGGAAAACTACGGATATGAAAAATGTCGAGAAAAACGAAACCAATTGCGTCAGCAACGCTTATTAATAATGAATATTATAATGCAGTAATAGCAGTCGCGTTTGCTATCTTTTGTGTTTTTTAGAAATGTTTTCATTAACGTACAATAGTTCATATATAGTACCCATGCGATACCGGAAAACTACGGATATGGAAAATGTGGAAAAAAACGATACCAATTGCGTCAGCAACGCTTATTAATAATGATTATTATAATGTAGTAATAGCAGTCGCGTTTGCTAACTTTTGTGTTTTTGAAATGTTTTCATTAACGTACAATAGTTCATATATAGTACCTATGCGATACCGGAAAACTACGGATATGGAAAATGTCAAGAAAAACGATACCAATTGCGTCAGCAACGCTTATTAATAATGATTATTATAATGTAGTAATAGCAGTCGCGTTTGCTATCTTTTGTGTTTTTGAAATGTTTTTATTAACGTACAATAATTCATATATAGTACCTATGCGATACCGGAAAACTACGGATATGGAAAATGTCGAGAAAAACGAAACCAATTGCGTCAGCAACGCTTATTAATAATGAATATTATAATGCAGTAATAGCAGTCGCGTTTGCTAACTTTTGTGTATTTGAAATGTGTTCATTAACGTACAATAGTTCATATACAGTACCTATGCGATACCGGAAAACTACGGATATGGAAAATGTCAAGAAAAACGATACCAATTGCGTCAGCAACGCTTATTAATAATGATTATTATAATGTAGTAATAGCAGTCGCGTTTGCTAACTTTTGTGTATTTGAAATGTGTTCATTAACGTACAATAGTTCATATATAGTACCTATGCGATACCGGAAAACTACGGTTATGGAAAATGTCGAGAAATACGATACCAATTGCGTCAGCAACGCTTATTAATAATGATTATTATAATGTAGTAATAGCAGTCGCGTTTGCTAACTTTTGTGTTTTTGAAATGTGTTCATTAACGTACAATAGTTAATATATAGTACCTATGCGATACCGGAAAACTACGGATATGGAAAATATCGAGAAAAACGACACCAATTGCGTCAGCAACGCTTATTAATAATGAGTATTATAATGTAGTAATAGCAGTCGCGTTTGCTAACTTTTGTGTTTTTGAAATGTTTTCATTAACGTATAATAGTTCATATATAGTACTTATGCGATACCGGAAAACTACGGATATGGAGAATGTCGAGAAATACGATACCAATTGCGTCAGCAACGCTTATTAATAATGATCATTATAATGTAGTAATAGCAGTCGCGTTTGCTAACTTTTGTGTTTTTGAAATGTTTTCATTAACGTACAATAGTTCATATATAGTACCTATGCAACACCGGAAAACTACGGATATGAAAAATGTCGAGAAAAACGATACCAATTGCGTCAGCAACGCTTATTAATAATGATTATAATAATGTAGTAATAGCAGTTGCGTTTGCTAACTTTTGTGTTTTTGAAATGTGTTCATTAACGTACAATAGTTCATATATAGTACCTATGCGATACCGGAAAACTACGGATATGGAAAATGTCGAAAAAAAAACGATACCAATTGCGTCAGCAACGCTTATTAATAATGATTATAATAATGTAGTAATAGCAGTTGCGTTTGCTAACTTTTGTGTTTTTGAAATGTGTTCATTAACGTACAATAGTTCATATATAGTACCTATGCGATACCGGAAAACTACGGATATGGAAAATGTCGAAAAAAACGATACCAATTGCGTCAGCAACGCTTATTAATAATGATTATTATAATGTAGTAATAGCAGTCGCGTTTGCTAACTTTTGTGTTTTTGAAATGTTTTCATTAACGTACAATAGTTCATATATAGTACCTATGCGATACCGGAAAACTACGGATATGGAAAATGTCAAGAAAAACGATACCAATTGCGTCAGCAACGCTTATTAATAATGATTATTATAATGTAGTAATAGCAGTCGCGTTTGCTAACTTTTGTGTTTTTGAAATGTTTTCATTAACGTACAATAGTTCATATATAGTACCTATGCGATACCGGAAAACTACGGATATGGAAAATGTCGAAAAAACGATACCAATTGCGTCAGCAACGCTTATTAATAATGATTATTATAATGTAGTAATAGCAGTCGCGTTTGCTAACTTTTGTGTTTTTGAAATGTTTTCATTAACGTACAATAGTTCATATATAGTACCTATGCGATACCGGAAAACTACGGATATGGAAAATGTCGAAAAAACGATACCAATTGCGTCAGCAACGCTTATTAATAATGATTATTATAATGTAGTAATAGCAGTCGCGTTTGCTAACTTTTGTGTTTTTGAAATGTTTTCATTAACGTACAATAGTTCATATATAGTACCTATGCGATACCGGAAAACTACGGATATGGAAAATGTCGAGAAAAACGATACCAATTGCGTCAGCAACGCTTATTAATAATGATTATTATAATGTAGTAATAGCAGTCGCGTTTGCTAACTTTTGTGTTTTTGAAATGTTTTCATTAACGTACAATAGTTCATATATAGTACCTATGCGATACCGGAAAACTACGGATATGGAAAATGTCGAGAAAAACGATACCAATTGCGTCAGCAACGCTTATTAATAATGATTATTATAATGTAGTAATAGCAGTCGCGTTTGCTAACTTTTGTGTTTTTGAAATGTTTTCATTAACGTACAATAGTTCATATATAGTACCTATGCGATACCGGAAAACTACGGATATGGAAAATGTCAAGAAAAACGATACCAATTGCGTCAGCAACGCTTATTAATAATGATTATTATAATGTAGTAATAGCAGTCGCGTTTGCTATCTTTTGTGTTTTTGAAATGTTTTCATTAACGTACAATAGTTCATATATAGTACCTATGCGATACCGGAAAACTACGGATATGGAAAATGTCGAGAAAAACGATACCAATTGCGTCAGCAACGCTTATTAATAATGAATATTATAATGTAGTAATAGCAGTCGCGTTTGCTAACTTTTGTGTTTTTGAAATGTGTTCATTAACGTACAATAGTTCATATATAGTACCTATGCGATACCGGAAAACTACGGATATGGAAAATGTCAAGAAAAACGATACCAATTGCGTCAGCAACGCTTATTAATAATGATTATTATAATGTAGTAATAGCAGTCGCGTTTGCTAACTTTTGTGTTTTTGAAATGTGTTCATTAACGTACAATAGTTCATATATAGTACCTATGCGATACCGGAAAACTACGGATATGGAAAATGTCGAGAAATACGATACCAATTGCGTCAGCAACGCTTATTAATAATGATTATTATAATGTAGTAATAGCAGTCGCGTTTGCTAACTTTTGTGTTTTTGAAATGTGTTCATTAACGTACAATAGTTCATATATAGTACCTATGCGATACCGGAAAACTACGGATATGGAAAATATCGAGAAAAACGATACCAATTGCGTCAGCAACGCTTATTAATAATGAGTATTATAATGTAGTAATAGCAGTCGCGTTTGCTAACTTTTGTGTTTTTGAAATGTTTTCATTAACGTATAATAGTTCATATATAGTACTTATGCGATACCGGAAAACTACGGATATGGAGAATGTCGAGAAATACGATACCAATTGCGTCAGCAACGCTTATTAATAATGATTATTATAATGTAGTAATAGCAGTCGCGTTTGCTAACTTTTGTGTTTTTGAAATGTTTTCATTAACGTACAATAGTTCATATATAGTACCTATGCGATACCGGAAAACTACGGATATGGAAAATGTCGAGAAAAACGATACCAATTGCGTCAGCAACGCTTATTAATAATGATTATAATAATGTAGTAATAGCAGTCGCGTTTGCTAACTTTTGTGTTTTTGAAATGTGTTCATTAACGTACAATAGTTCATATATAGTACCTATGCGATACCGGAAAACTACGGATATGGAAAATGTCGAAAAAAAACGATACCAATTGCGTCAGCAACGCTTATTAATAATGATTATAATAATGTAGTAATAGCAGTCGCGTTTGCTAACTTTTGTGTTTTTGAAATGTGTTCATTAACGTACAATAGTTCATATATAGTACCTATGCGATACCGGAAAACTACGGATATGGAAAATGTCGAAAAAAACGATACCAATTGCGTCAGCAACGCTTATTAATAATGATTATTATAATGTAGTAATAGCAGTCGCGTTTGCTAACTTTTGTGTTTTTGAAATGTTTTCATTAACGTACAATAGTTCATATATAGTACCTATGCGATACCGGAAAACTACGGATATGGAAAATGTCGAAAAAAACGATACCAATTGCGTCAGCAACGCTTATTAATAATGATTATTATAATGTAGTAATAGCAGTCGCGTTTGCTAACTTTTGTGTTTTTGAAATGTTTTCATTAACGTACAATAGTTCATATATAGTACCTATGCGATACCGGAAAACTACGGATATGGAAAATGTCGAAAAAACGATACCAATTGCGTCAGCAACGCTTATTAATAATGATTATTATAATGTAGTAATAGCAGTCGCGTTTGCTAACTTTTGTGTTTTTGAAATGTTTTCATTAACGTACAATAGTTCATATATAGTACCTATGCGATACCGGAAAACTACGGATATGGAAAATGTCAAGAAAAACGATACCAATTGCGTCAGCAACGCTTATTAATAATGATTATTATAATGTAGTAATAGCAGTCGCGTTTGCTAACTTTTGTGTTTTTGAAATGTTTTCATTAACGTACAATAGTTCATATATAGTACCTATGCGATACCGAAAAACTACGGATATGGAAAATGTCAAGAAAAACGATACCAATTGCGTCAGCAACGCTTATTAATAATTTTTTATATGAAAAGAGGTTTAAAGCTGTTTTTTGTTTATGTTTTATAATTAAGTAAGTTTTTGAAGAGTTTTTTTTAATAAAACAGCTATTAGTTAAATTAGAACAATTTTTTCTTTATTTTAAATTTAGATATATTTAGTAACGACAACGTTTCGCTTATCATGTAAGCTTTATCAAGTCTTCTTTGTACAATTTTTCCCTTATAAATTTGTTATTTATTTTCACGAATTGTTTCACTATTGTTAATTTCATGAATCCTTGCGTGCGTAGAATGTAGTCATATATTTGGTGGAGCTGATTAAAGTTGTTAATTCGATAGTTTTCCGAGTTTTGTATGTTCTCCATTTTGGGTGCAATCGATCTTCAATTACGATTGTGTAGTATATTTTTTATATGAAAAGAGGTTTAAAGCTGTTTTTTGTTTATGTTTTATAATTAAGTAAGTTTTTGAAGAGTTTTTTTTAATAAAACAGCTATTAGTTAAATTAGAACAATTTTTTCTTTATTTTAAATTTAGATATATTTAGTAACGACAACGTTTTGCTTATCATGTAAGCTTTATCAAGTCTTCTTTGTACAATTTTTCCCCTATAAATTTGTTATTTATTTTCACGAATTGTTTCACTATTGTTAATTTCATGAATCCTTGCGTGCGTAGAATGTAGTCATATATTTGGTGGAGCTGATTAAAGTTGTTAATTCGATAGTTTTCCGAGTTTTGTATGTTCTCCATTTTGGGTGCAATCGATCTTCAATTACGATTGTGTAGTATATTTTTTATATGAAAAGAGGTTTAAAGCTGTTTTTTGTTTATGTTTTATAATTAAGTAAGTTTTTGAAGAGTTTTTTTTAATAAAACAGCTATTAGTTAAATTAGAACAATTTTTTCTTTATTTTAAATTTAGATATATTTAGTAACGACAACGTTTCGCTTATCATGTAAGCTTTATCAAGTCTTCTTTGTACAATTTTTCCCTTATAAATTTGTTATTTATATTCACGAATTGTTTCACTATTGTTAATTTCATGAATCCTTGCGTGCGTAGAATGTAGTCATATATTTGGTGGAGCTGATTAAAGTTGTTAATTCGATAGTTTTCCGAGTTTTGTATGTTCTCCATTTTGGGTGCAATCGATCTTCAATTACGATTGTGTAGTATATTTTTTATATGAAAAGAGGTTTAAAGCTGTTTCTTGTTTATGTTTTATAATTATGTAAGTTTTTGAAGAGTTTTTTTTAATAAAACAGCTATTAGTTAAATTAGAACAATTTTTTCTTTATTTTAAATTTAGATATATTTAGTAACGACAACGTTTCGCTTATCATGTAAGCTTTATCAAGTCTTCTTTGTACAATTTTTCCTTTATAAATTTGTTATTTATTTTCACGAATTGTTTCACTATTGTTAATTTCATGAATCCTTGCGTGCGTAGAATGTAGTCATATATTTGGTGGAGCTGATTAAAGTTGTTAATTCGATAGTTTTCCGAGTTTTGTATGTTCTCCATTTTGGGTGCAATCGATCTTCAATTACGATTGTGTAGTATATTTTTTATATGAAAAGAGGTTTAAAGCTGTTTTTTGTTTATGTTTTATAATTAAGTAAGTTTTTGAAGAGTTTTTTTTAATAAAACAGCTATTAGTTAAATTAGAACAATTTTTTCTTTATTTTAAATTTAGATATATTTAGTAACGACAACGTTTCGCTTATCATGTAAGCTTTATCAAGTCTTCTTTGTACAATTTTTCCCTTATAAATTTGTTATTTATTTTCACGAATTGTTTCACTATTGTTAATTTCATGAATCCTTGCATGCGTAGAATGTAGTCATATATTTGGTGGAGCTGATTAAAGTTGTTAATTCGATAGTTTTTCGAGTTTTGTATGTTCTTCATTTTGGGTGCAAACTTATTAATAATGATTATTATAATGTAGTAATAGCAGTCGCGTTTGCTAACTTTTGTGTTTTTGAAATGTGTTCATTAACGTACAATAGTTCATATATAGTACCTATGCGATACCGGAAAACTACGGATATGGAAAATATCGAGAAAAACGATACCAATTGCGTCAGCAACGTTTATTAATAATGAGTATTATAATGTAGTAATAGCAGTCGCGTTTGCTAACTTTTGTGTTTTTGAAATGTTTTCATTAACGTATAATAGTTCATATATAGTACTTATGCGATACCGGAAAACTACGGATATGGAGAATGTCGAGAAATACGATACCAATTGCGTCAGCAACGCTTATTAATAATGATTATAATAATGTAGTAATAGCAGTCGCGTTTGCTAACTTTTGTGTTTTTGAAATGTGTTCATTAACGTACAATAGTTCATATATAGTACCTATGCAATACCGGAAAACTACGGATATGGAAAATGTCGAAAAAAAAACGATACCAATTGCGTCAGCAACGCTTATTAATAATGATTATTATAATGTAGTAATAGCAGTCGCGTTTGCTAACTTTTGTGTTTTTGAAATGTTTTCATTAACGTACAATAGTTCATGTATAGTACCTATGCGATACAGGAAAACTACGGATATGGAAAATGTCTAAAAAAAACGATACCAATTGCGTCAGCAACGCTTATTAATAATGATTATTATAATGTAGTAATAGCAGTCGCGTTTGCTAACTTTTGTGCTTTTGAAATGTTTTCATTAACGTACAATAGTTCATATATAGTACCTATGCGATACCGGAAAACTACGGATATGGAAAATGTCGAAAAAAACGATACCAGTAGCGTCAGCAACGCTTATTCATAATGATTATTATAATGTAGTAATAGCAGTCGCGTTTGCTAATTTTTGTGTTTTTGAAATGTTTTCATTAACGTACAATAGTTCATATATAGTACCTATGCGATACCGGAAAACTACGAATATGGAAAATGTCAAGAAAAACGATACCAATTGCGTCAGCAACGCTTATTAATAATGATTATTATAGTGTAGTAATAGCAGTCGCGTTTGCTAACTTTTGTGTTTTTGAAATGTTTTCATTAACGTACAATAGTTCAAATATAATACCTATGCGATACCGGAAAACTACGGATATGGAAAATGTCAAGAAAAACGATACCAATTGCGTCAGCAACGCTTATTAATAATGATTATTATAATGTAGTAATAGCAGTCGCGTTTGCTAACTTTTGTGTTTTTGAAATGTGTTCATTAACGTACAATAGTTCATATATAGTACCTATGCGATACCGGAAAACTACGGATATGGAAAATATCGAAAAAAACGATACCAATTGCGTCAGCAACGCTTATTAATAATGAGTATTATAATGTAGTAATAGCAGTCGCGTTTGCTAAATTTTGTGTTTTTGAAATGTTTTCATTAACGTATAATAGTTCATATATAGTACTTATGCGATACCGGAAAACTACGGATATGGAGAATGTCGAGAAATACGATACCAATTGCGTCAGCAACGCTTATTAATAATGATTATTATAATGTAGTAATAGCAGTCGCGTTTGCTAACTTTTGTGTTTTTGAAATATTTTCATTAACGTACAAAAGTTCATATATAGTACCTATGCAATACCGGAAAACTACGGATATGAAAAATGTCGAGAAAAACGATACCAATTGCGTCAACAACGCTTATTAATAATGATTATAATAATGTAGTAATAGCAGTCGCGTTTGCTAACTTTTGTGTTTTTGAAATGTGTTCATTAACGTACAATAGTTCATATATAGTACCTATGCGATACCGGAAAACTACGGATATGGAAAATGTCGAAAAAAAACGATACCAATTGCGTCAGCAACGCTTATTAATAATGATTATTATAATGTAGTAATAGCAGTCGCGTTTGCTAACTTTTGTGTTTTTGAAATGTTTTCATTAACGTTCAATAGTTCATATATAGTACCTATGCGATACCGGAAAACTATAGATATGGAAAATGTCGAGAAAAACGATACCAATTGCGTCAGCAACGCTTATTAATAATGATTGTTATAATGTAGTAATAGCAGTCGCGTTTGCTAACTTTTGTGTTTTTGAAATGTTTTCATTAACGTACAATAGTTCATATATAGTACCTATGCAATACCGGAAAACTACGGATATGAAAAATGTCGAGAAAAACGATACCAATTGCGTCAGCAACGCTTATTAATAATGATTATTATAATGTAGTAATAGCAGTCGCGTTTGCTAACTTTTGTGTTTTTGAAATGTTTTCATTAACGTACAATAGTTCATATATAGTACCCATGCGATACCGGAAAACTACGGATATGGAAAATGTCAAGAAAAACGATACCAATTGCGTCAGCAACGCTTATTAATAATGATTATTCTAATGTAGTAATAGCAGTCGCGTTTGCTAACTTTTGTGTTTTTGAAATGTGTTCATTAACGTACTATAGTTCATATATAGTACCTATGCGATACCGGAAAACTACGGATATGGAAAATATCGAGAAAAACGATACCAATTGCGTCAGCAACGCTTATTAATAATGAGTATTATAATGTAGTAATAGCAGTCGCGTTTGCTAACTTTTGTGTTTTTGAAATGTTTTCATTAACGTACAATAGTTTATATATAGTACCTATGCGATACCGGAAAACTACGGATATGGAAAATGTCGAAAAAAACGATACCAATAGCGTCAGCAACGCTTATTAATAATGATTATTATAATGTAGTAATAGCAGTCGCGTTTGTTAACTTTTGTGTTTTTGAAATGTTTTCATTAACGTACAATAGTTCATATATAGTACCTATGCGATACCGGAAAACTACGGATATGGAAAATGTCAAGAAAAACGATACCAATTGCGTCAGCAACGCTTATTAATAATGATTATTATAATGTAGTAATAGCAGTCGCGTTTGCTAACTTTTGTGCTTTTGAAATGTTTTCATTAACGTACAATAGTTCATATATAGTACCTATGCGATACCGGAAAACTACGGATATGGAAAATGTCGAAAAAAACGATACCAGTAGCGTCAGCAACGCTTATTAATAATGATTATTATAATGTAGTAATAGCAGTCGCGTTTGCTAATTTTTGTGTTTTTGAAATGTTTTCATTAACGTACAATAGTTCATATATAGTACCTATGCGATACCGGAAAACTACGGATATGGAAAATGTCGAAAAAAAACGATACCAATTGCGTCAGCAACGCTTATTAATAATGATTATTATAATGTAGTAATAGCAGTCGCGTTTGCTAACTTTTGTGTTTTTGAAATGTTTTCATTAACGTACAATAGTTCATATATAGTACCTATGCGATACCGGAAAACTACGGATATGGAAAATGTCGAAAAATACGATACCAATTGCGTCAGCAACGCTTATTAATAATGATTATTATAATGTAGTAATAGCAGTCGCGTTTGCTAACTTTTGTGTTTTTGAAATGTTTTCATTAACGTACAATAGTTCATATATAGTACCTATGCGATACCGGAAAACTACGGATATGGAAAATGTCAAGAAAAACGATACCAATTGCGTCAGCAACGCTTATTAATAATGATTATTATAATGTAGTAATAGCAGTCGCGTTTGCTAACTTTTGTGTTTTTGAAATGTTTTCATTAACGTACAATAGTTCATATATAGTACCTATGCGATACCGGAAAACTACGGATATGGAAAATGTCGAGAAAAACGATACCAATTGCGTCAGCAACGCTTATTAATAATGATTATTATAATGTAGTAATAGCAGTCGCGTTTGCTAACTTTTGTGTTTTTGAAATGTTTTCATTAACGTACAATAGTTCATATATAGTACCTATGCGATACCGGAAAACTACGGATATGGAAAATGTCGAGAAAAACGATACCAATTGCGTCAGCAACGCTTATTAATAATGATTATTATAATGTAGTAATAGCAGTCGCGTTTGCTAACTTTTGTGTTTTTGAAATGTTTTCATTAACGTACAATAGTTCATATATAGTACCTATGCGATACCGGAAAACTACGGATATGGAAAATGTCGAGAAAAACGATACCAATTGCGTCAGCAACGCTTATTAATAATGATTATTATAATGTAGTAATAGCAGTCGCGTTTGCTAACTTTTGTGTTTTTGAAATGTTTTCATTAACGTACAATAGTTCATATATAGTACCTATGCGATACCGGAAAACTACGGATATGGAAAATGTCGAGAAAAACGATACCAATTGCGTCAGCAACGCTTATTAATAATGATTATTATAATGTAGTAATAGCAGTCGCGTTTGCTAACTTTTGTGTTTTTGAAATGTTTTCATTAACGTACAATAGTTCATATATAGTACCTATGCGATACCGGAAAACTACGGATATGGAAAATGTCGAGAAAAACGATACCAATTGCGTCAGCAACGCTTATTAATAATGATTATTATAATGTAGTAATAGCAGTCGCGTTTGCTAACTTTTGTGTTTTTGAAATGTTTTCATTAACGTACAATAGTTCATATATAGTACCTATGCGATACCGGAAAACTACGGATATGGAAAATGTCGAGAAAAACGATACCAATTGCGTCAGCAACGCTTATTAATAATGATTATTATAATGTAGTAATAGCAGTCGCGTTTGCTAACTTTTGTGTTTTTGAAATGTTTTCATTAACGTACAATAGTTCATATATAGTACCTATGCGATACCGGAAAACTACGGATATGGAAAATGTCAAGAAAAACGATACCAATTGCGTCAGCAACGCTTATTAATAATGATTATTATAATGTAGTAATAGCAGTCGCGTTTGCTAACTTTTGTGTTTTTGAAATGTTTTCATTAACGTACAATAGTTCATATATAGTACCTATGCGATACCGGAAAACTACGGATATGGAAAATGTCGAGAAAAACGATACCAATTGCGTCAGCAACGCTTATTAATAATGATTATTATAATGTAGTAATAGCAGTCGCGTTTGCTAACTTTTGTGTTTTTGAAATGTTTTCATTAACGTACAATAGTTCATATATAGTACCTATGCGATACCGGAAAACTACGGATATGGAAAATGTCGAAAAAAAAACGATACCAATTGCGTCAGCAACGCTTATTAATAATGATTATTATAATGTAGTAATAGCAGTCGCGTTTGCTAACTTTTGTGTTTTTGAAATGTTTTCATTAACGTACAATAGTTCATATATAGTACCTATGCGATACCGGAAAACTACGGATATGGAAAATGTCGAAAAAAACCGATACCAATTGCGTCAGCAACGCTTATTAATAATGATTATTATAATGTAGTAATAGCAGTCGCGTTTGCTAACTTTTGTGTTTTTGAAATGTTTTCATTAACGTACAATAGTTCATATATAGTACCTATGCGATACCGGAAAACTACGGATATGGAAAATGTCGAGAAAAACGATACCAATTGCGTCAGCAACGCTTATTAATAATGATTATTATAATGTAGTAATAGCAGTCGCGTTTGCTAACTTTTGTGTTTTTGAAATGTTTTCATTAACGTACAATAGTTCATATATAGTACCTATGCGATACCGGAAAACTACGGATATGGAAAATGTCGAGAAAAACGATACCAATTGCGTCAGCAACGCTTATTAATAATGATTATTATAATGTAGTAATAGCAGTCGCGTTTGCTAACTTTTGTGTTTTTGAAATGTTTTCATTAACGTACAATAGTTCATATATAGTACCTATGCGATACCGGAAAACTACGGATATGGAAAATGTCGAAAAAACGATACCAATTGCGTCAGCAACGCTTATTAATAATGATTATTATAATGTAGTAATAGCAGTCGCGTTTGCTAACTTTTGTGTTTTTGAAATGTTTTCATTAACGTACAATAGTTCATATATAGTACCTATGCGATACCGGAAAACTACGGATATGGAAAATGTCGAGAAAAACGATACCAATTGCGTCAGCAACGCTTATTAATAATGATTATTATAATGTAGTAATAGCAGTCGCGTTTGCTAACTTTTGTGTTTTTGAAATGTTTTCATTAACGTACAATAGTTCATATATAGTACCTATGCGATACCGGAAAACTACGGATATGGAAAATGTCGAAAAACAACGATACCAATTGCGTCAGCAACGCTTATTAATAATGATTATTATAATGTAGTAATAGCAGTCGCGTTTGCTAACTTTTGTGTTTTTGAAATGTTTTCATTAACGTACAATAGTTCATATATAGTACCTATGCGATACCGGAAAACTACGGATATGGAAAATGTCGAAGAAAACGATACCAATTGCGTCAGCAACGCTTATTAATAATGATTATTATAATGTAGTAATAGCAGTCGCGTTTGCTAACTTTTGTGTTTTTGAAATGTTTTCATTAACGTACAATAGTTCATATATAGTACCTATGCGATACCGGAAAACTACGGATATGGAAAATGTCGAGAAAAACGATACCAATTGCGTCAGCAACGCTTATTAATAATGATTATTATAATGTAGTAATAGCAGTCGCGTTTGCTAACTTTTGTGTTTTTGAAATGTTTTCATTAACGTACAATAGTTCATATATAGTACCTATGCGATACCGGAAAACTACGGATATGGAAAATGTCGAAAAAAAAAAATACCAATTGCGTCAGCAACGCTTATTAATAATGATTATTATAATGTAGTAATAGCAGTCGCGTTTGCTAACTTTTGTGTTTTTGAAATGTTTTCATTAACGTACAATAGTTCATATATAGTACCTATGCGATACCGGAAAACTACGGATATGGAAAATGTCGAAAAAAAACGATACCAATTGCGTCAGCAACGCTTATTAATAATGATTATTATAATGTAGTAATAGCAGTCGCGTTTGCTAACTTTTGTGTTTTTGAAATGTTTTCATTAACGTACAATAGTTCATATATAGTACCTATGCGATACCGGAAAACTACGGATATGGAAAATGTCGAGAAAAACGATACCAATTGCGTCAGCAACGCTTATTAATAATGATTATTATAATGTAGTAATAGCAGTCGCGTTTGCTAACTTTTGTGTTTTTGAAATGTTTTCATTAACGTACAATAGTTCATATATAGTACCTATGCGATACCGGAAAACTACGGATATGGAAAATGTCGAAAAACGATACCAATTGCGTCAGCAACGCTTATTAATAATGATTATTATAATGTAGTAATAGCAGTCGCGTTTGCTAACTTTTGTGTTTTTGAAATGTTTTCATTAACGTACAATAGTTCATATATAGTACCTATGCGATACCGGAAAACTACGGATATGGAAAATGTCGAGAAAAACGATACCAATTGCGTCAGCAACGCTTATTAATAATGATTATTATAATGTAGTAATAGCAGTCGCGTTTGCTAACTTTTGTGTTTTTGAAATGTTTTCATTAACGTACAATAGTTCATATATAGTACCTATGCGATACCGGAAAACTACGGATATGGAAAATGTCGAGAAAAACGATACCAATTGCGTCAGCAACGCTTATTAATAATGATTATTATAATGTAGTAATAGCAGTCGCGTTTGCTAACTTTTGTGTTTTTGAAATGTTTTCATTAACGTACAATAGTTCATATATAGTACCTATGCGATACCGGAAAACTACGGATATGGAAAATGTCGAAAAAAAAATACCAATTGCGTCAGCAACGCTTATTAATAATGATTATTATAATGTAGTAATAGCAGTCGCGTTTGCTAACTTTTGTGTTTTTGAAATGTTTTCATTAACGTACAATAGTTCATATATAGTACCTATGCGATACCGGAAAACTACGGATATGGAAAATGTCGAGAAAAACGATACCAATTGCGTCAGCAACGCTTATTAATAATGATTATTATAATGTAGTAATAGCAGTCGCGTTTGCTAACTTTTGTGTTTTTGAAATGTTTTCATTAACGTACAATAGTTCATATATAGTACCTATGCGATACCGGAAAACTACGGATATGGAAAATGTCGAAAAACAACGATACCAATTGCGTCAGCAACGCTTATTAATAATGATTATTATAATGTAGTAATAGCAGTCGCGTTTGCTAACTTTTGTGTTTTTGAAATGTTTTCATTAACGTACAATAGTTCATATATAGTACCTATGCGATACCGGAAAACTACGGATATGGAAAATGTCGAAAAAAAAATACCAATTGCGTCAGCAACGCTTATTAATAATGATTATTATAATGTAGTAATAGCAGTCGCGTTTGCTAACTTTTGTGTTTTTGAAATGTTTTCATTAACGTACAATAGTTCATATATAGTACCTATGCGATACCGGAAAACTACGGATATGGAAAATGTCGAGAAAAACGATACCAATTGCGTCAGCAACGCTTATTAATAATGATTATTATAATGTAGTAATAGCAGTCGCGTTTGCTAACTTTTGTGTTTTTGAAATGTTTTCATTAACGTACAATAGTTCATATATAGTACCTATGCGATACCGGAAAACTACGGATATGGAAAATGTCGAGAAAAACGATACCAATTGCGTCAGCAACGCTTATTAATAATGATTATTATAATGTAGTAATAGCAGTCGCGTTTGCTAACTTTTGTGTTTTTGAAATGTTTTCATTAACGTACAATAGTTCATATATAGTACCTATGCGATACCGGAAAACTACGGATATGGAAAATGTCGAGAAAAACGATACCAATTGCGTCAGCAACGCTTATTAATAATGATTATTATAATGTAGTAATAGCAGTCGCGTTTGCTAACTTTTGTGTTTTTGAAATGTTTTCATTAACGTACAATAGTTCATATATAGTACCTATGCGATACCGGAAAACTACGGATATGGAAAATGTCGAGAAAAACGATACCAATTGCGTCAGCAACGCTTATTAATAATGATTATTATAATGTAGTAATAGCAGTCGCGTTTGCTAACTTTTGTGTTTTTGAAATGTTTTCATTAACGTACAATAGTTCATATATAGTACCTATGCGATACCGGAAAACTACGGATATGGAAAATGTCGAGAAAAACGATACCAATTGCGTCAGCAACGCTTATTAATAATGATTATTATAATGTAGTAATAGCAGTCGCGTTTGCTAACTTTTGTGTTTTTGAAATGTTTTCATTAACGTACAATAGTTCATATATAGTACCTATGCGATACCGGAAAACTACGGATATGGAAAATGTCGAGAAAAACGATACCAATTGCGTCAGCAACGCTTATTAATAATGATTATTATAATGTAGTAATAGCAGTCGCGTTTGCTAACTTTTGTGTTTTTGAAATGTTTTCATTAACGTACAATAGTTCATATATAGTACCTATGCGATACCGGAAAACTACGGATATGGAAAATGTCGAGAAAAACGATACCAATTGCGTCAGCAACGCTTATTAATAATGATTATTATAATGTAGTAATAGCAGTCGCGTTTGCTAACTTTTGTGTTTTTGAAATGTTTTCATTAACGTACAATAGTTCATATATAGTACCTATGCGATACCGGAAAACTACGGATATGGAAAATGTCGAGAAAAACGATACCAATTGCGTCAGCAACGCTTATTAATAATGATTATTATAATGTAGTAATAGCAGTCGCGTTTGCTAACTTTTGTGTTTTTGAAATGTTTTCATTAACGTACAATAGTTCATATATAGTACCTATGCGATACCGGAAAACTACGGATATGGAAAATGTCGAGAAAAACGATACCAATTGCGTCAGCAACGCTTATTAATAATGATTATTATAATGTAGTAATAGCAGTCGCGTTTGCTAACTTTTGTGTTTTTGAAATGTTTTCATTAACGTACAATAGTTCATATATAGTACCTATGCGATACCGGAAAACTACGGATATGGAAAATGTCGAGAAAAACGATACCAATTGCGTCAGCAACGCTTATTAATAATGATTATTATAATGTAGTAATAGCAGTCGCGTTTGCTAACTTTTGTGTTTTTGAAATGTTTTCATTAACGTACAATAGTTCATATATAGTACCTATGCGATACCGGAAAACTACGGATATGGAAAATGTCGAGAAAAACGATACCAATTGCGTCAGCAACGCTTATTAATAATGATTATTATAATGTAGTAATAGCAGTCGCGTTTGCTAACTTTTGTGTTTTTGAAATGTTTTCATTAACGTACAATAGTTCATATATAGTACCTATGCGATACCGGAAAACTACGGATATGGAAAATGTCGAGAAAAACGATACCAATTGCGTCAGCAACGCTTATTAATAATGATTATTATAATGTAGTAATAGCAGTCGCGTTTGCTAACTTTTGTGTTTTTGAAATGTTTTCATTAACGTACAATAGTTCATATATAGTACCTATGCGATACCGGAAAACTACGGATATGGAAAATGTCGAGAAAAACGATACCAATTGCGTCAGCAACGCTTATTAATAATGATTATTATAATGTAGTAATAGCAGTCGCGTTTGCTAACTTTTGTGTTTTTGAAATGTTTTCATTAACGTACAATAGTTCATATATAGTACCTATGCGATACCGGAAAACTACGGATATGGAAAATGTCGAGAAAAACGATACCAATTGCGTCAGCAACGCTTATTAATAATGATTATTATAATGTAGTAATAGCAGTCGCGTTTGCTAACTTTTGTGTTTTTGAAATGTTTTCATTAACGTACAATAGTTCATATATAGTACCTATGCGATACCGGAAAACTACGGATATGGAAAATGTCGAAAAACAACGATACCAATTGCGTCAGCAACGCTTATTAATAATGATTATTATAATGTAGTAATAGCAGTCGCGTTTGCTAACTTTTGTGTTTTTGAAATGTTTTCATTAACGTACAATAGTTCATATATAGTACCTATGCGATACCGGAAAACTACGGATATGGAAAATGTCGAGAAAAACGATACCAATTGCGTCAGCAACGCTTATTAATAATGATTATTATAATGTAGTAATAGCAGTCGCGTTTGCTAACTTTTGTGTTTTTGAAATGTTTTCATTAACGTACAATAGTTCATATATAGTACCTATGCGATACCGGAAAACTACGGATATGGAAAATGTCGAGAAAAACGATACCAATTGCGTCAGCAACGCTTATTAATAATGATTATTATAATGTAGTAATAGCAGTCGCGTTTGCTAACTTTTGTGTTTTTGAAATGTTTTCATTAACGTACAATAGTTCATATATAGTACCTATGCGATACCGGAAAACTACGGATATGGAAAATGTCGAAAAAACGATACCAATTGCGTCAGCAACGCTTATTAATAATGATTATTATAATGTAGTAATAGCAGTCGCGTTTGCTAACTTTTGTGTTTTTGAAATGTTTTCATTAACGTACAATAGTTCATATATAGTACCTATGCGATACCGGAAAACTACGGATATGGAAAATGTCGAGAAAAACGATACCAATTGCGTCAGCAACGCTTATTAATAATGATTATTATAATGTAGTAATAGCAGTCGCGTTTGCTAACTTTTGTGTTTTTGAAATGTTTTCATTAACGTACAATAGTTCATATATAGTACCTATGCGATACCGGAAAACTACGGATATGGAAAATGTCGAGAAAAACGATACCAATTGCGTCAGCAACGCTTATTAATAATGATTATTATAATGTAGTAATAGCAGTCGCGTTTGCTAACTTTTGTGTTTTTGAAATGTTTTCATTAACGTACAATAGTTCATATATAGTACCTATGCGATACCGGAAAACTACGGATATGGAAAATGTCGAGAAAAACGATACCAATTGCGTCAGCAACGCTTATTAATAATGATTATTATAATGTAGTAATAGCAGTCGCGTTTGCTAACTTTTGTGTTTTTGAAATGTTTTCATTAACGTACAATAGTTCATATATAGTACCTATGCGATACCGGAAAACTACGGATATGGAAAATGTCGAGAAAAACGATACCAATTGCGTCAGCAACGCTTATTAATAATGATTATTATAATGTAGTAATAGCAGTCGCGTTTGCTAACTTTTGTGTTTTTGAAATGTTTTCATTAACGTACAATAGTTCATATATAGTACCTATGCGATACCGGAAAACTACGGATATGGAAAATGTCGAGAAAAACGATACCAATTGCGTCAGCAACGCTTATTAATAATGATTACTATAATGTAGTAATAGCAGTCGCGTTTGCTAACTTTTGTGTTTTTGAAATGTTTTCATTAACGTACAATAGTTCATATATAGTACCTATGCGATACCGGAAAACTACGGATATGGAAAATGTCGAGAAAAACGATACCAATTGCGTCAGCAACGCTTATTAATAATGATTATTATAATGTAGTAATAGCAGTCGCGTTTGCTAACTTTTGTGTTTTTGAAATGTTTTCATTAACGTACAATAGTTCATATATAGTACCTATGCGATACCGGAAAACTACGGATATGGAAAATGTCGAGAAAAACGATACCAATTGCGTCAGCAACGCTTATTAATAATGATTATTATAATGTAGTAATAGCAGTCGCGTTTGCTAACTTTTGTGTTTTTGAAATGTTTTCATTAACGTACAATAGTTCATATATAGTACCTATGCGATACCGGAAAACTACGGATATGGAAAATGTCGAGAAAAACGATACCAATTGCGTCAGCAACGCTTATTAATAATGATTATTATAATGTAGTAATAGCAGTCGCGTTTGCTAACTTTTGTGTTTTTGAAATGTTTTCATTAACGTACAATAGTTCATATATAGTACCTATGCGATACCGGAAAACTACGGATATGGAAAATGTCGAGAAAAACGATACCAATTGCGTCAGCAACGCTTATTAATAATGATTATTATAATGTAGTAATAGCAGTCGCGTTTGCTAACTTTTGTGTTTTTGAAATGTTTTCATTAACGTACAATAGTTCATATATAGTACCTATGCGATACCGGAAAACTACGGATATGGAAAATGTCGAGAAAAACGATACCAATTGCGTCAGCAACGCTTATTAATAATGATTATTATAATGTAGTAATAGCAGTCGCGTTTGCTAACTTTTGTGTTTTTGAAATGTTTTCATTAACGTACAATAGTTCATATATAGTACCTATGCGATACCGGAAAACTACGGATATGGAAAATGTCGAGAAAAACGATACCAATTGCGTCAGCAACGCTTATTAATAATGATTATTATAATGTAGTAATAGCAGTCGCGTTTGCTAACTTTTGTGTTTTTGAAATGTTTTCATTAACGTACAATAGTTCATATATAGTACCTATGCGATACCGGAAAACTACGGATATGGAAAATGTCGAGAAAAACGATACCAATTGCGTCAGCAACGCTTATTAATAATGATTATTATAATGTAGTAATAGCAGTCGCGTTTGCTAACTTTTGTGTTTTTGAAATGTTTTCATTAACGTACAATAGTTCATATATAGTACCTATGCGATACCGGAAAACTACGGATATGGAAAATGTCGAGAAAAACGATACCAATTGCGTCAGCAACGCTTATTAATAATGATTATTATAATGTAGTAATAGCAGTCGCGTTTGCTAACTTTTGTGTTTTTGAAATGTTTTCATTAACGTACAATAGTTCATATATAGTACCTATGCGATACCGGAAAACTACGGATATGGAAAATGTCGAGAAAAACGATACCAATTGCGTCAGCAACGCTTATTAATAATGATTATTATAATGTAGTAATAGCAGTCGCGTTTGCTAACTTTTGTGTTTTTGAAATGTTTTCATTAACGTACAATAGTTCATATATAGTACCTATGCGATACCGGAAAACTACGGATATGGAAAATGTCGAGAAAAACGATACCAATTGCGTCAGCAACGCTTATTAATAATGATTATTATAATGTAGTAATAGCAGTCGCGTTTGCTAACTTTTGTGTTTTTGAAATGTTTTCATTAACGTACAATAGTTCATATATAGTACCTATGCGATACCGGAAAACTACGGATATGGAAAATGTCGAGAAAAACGATACCAATTGCGTCAGCAACGCTTATTAATAATGATTATTATAATGTAGTAATAGCAGTCGCGTTTGCTAACTTTTGTGTTTTTGAAATGTTTTCATTAACGTACAATAGTTCATATATAGTACCTATGCGATAGCGGAAAACTACGGATATGGAAAATATCGAGAAAAACGATACCAATTGCGTCAGCAACGCTTATTAATAATGATTATTATAATGTAGTAATAGCAGTCGCGTTTGCTAACTTTTGTGTTTTTGAAATGTTTTCATTAACGTACAATAGTTCATATATAGTACCTATGCGATACCGGAAAACTACGGATATGGAAAATGTCGAGAAAAACGATACCAATTGCGTCAGCAACGCTTATTAATAATGATTACTATAATGTAGTAATAGCAGTCGCGTTTGCTAACTTTTGTGTTTTTGAAATGTTTTCATTAACGTACAATAGTTCATATATAGTACCTATGCGATACCGGAAAACTACGGATATGGAAAATGTCGAGAAAAACGATACCAATTGCGTCAGCAACGCTTATTAATAATGATTATTATAATGTAGTAATAGCAGTCGCGTTTGCTAACTTTTGTGTTTTTGAAATGTTTTCATTAACGTACAATAGTTCATATATAGTACCTATGCGATACCGGAAAACTACGGATATGGAAAATGTCGAGAAAAACGATACCAATTGCGTCAGCAACGCTTATTAATAATGATTATTATAATGTAGTAATAGCAGTCGCGTTTGCTAACTTTTGTGTTTTTGAAATGTTTTCATTAACGTACAATAGTTCATATATAGTACCTATGCGATACCGGAAAACTACGGATATGGAAAATGTCGAGAAAAACGATACCAATTGCGTCAGCAACGCTTATTAATAATGATTATTATAATGTAGTAATAGCAGTCGCGTTTGCTAACTTTTGTGTTTTTGAAATGTTTTCATTAACGTACAATAGTTCATATATAGTACCTATGCGATACCGGAAAACTACGGATATGGAAAATGTCGAGAAAAACGATACCAATTGCGTCAGCAACGCTTATTAATAATGATTATTATAATGTAGTAATAGCAGTCGCGTTTGCTAACTTTTGTGTTTTTGAAATGTTTTCATTAACGTACAATAGTTCATATATAGTACCTATGCGATACCGGAAAACTACGGATATGGAAAATGTCGAGAAAAACGATACCAATTGCGTCAGCAACGCTTATTAATAATGATTATTATAATGTAGTAATAGCAGTCGCGTTTGCTAACTTTTGTGTTTTTGAAATGTTTTCATTAACGTACAATAGTTCATATATAGTACCTATGCGATACCGGAAAACTACGGATATGGAAAATGTCGAGAAAAACGATACCAATTGCGTCAGCAACGCTTATTAATAATGATTATTATAATGTAGTAATAGCAGTCGCGTTTGCTAACTTTTGTGTTTTTGAAATGTTTTCATTAACGTACAATAGTTCATATATAGTACCTATGCGATACCGGAAAACTACGGATATGGAAAATGTCGAGAAAAACGATACCAATTGCGTCAGCAACGCTTATTAATAATGATTATTATAATGTAGTAATAGCAGTCGCGTTTGCTAACTTTTGTGTTTTTGAAATGTTTTCATTAACGTACAATAGTTCATATATAGTACCTATGCGATACCGGAAAACTACGGATATGGAAAATGTCGAGAAAAACGATACCAATTGCGTCAGCAACGCTTATTAATAATGATTATTATAATGTAGTAATAGCAGTCGCGTTTGCTAACTTTTGTGTTTTTGAAATGTTTTCATTAACGTACAATAGTTCATATATAGTACCTATGCGATACCGGAAAACTACGGATATGGAAAATGTCGAGAAAAACGATACCAATTGCGTCAGCAACGCTTATTAATAATGATTATTATAATGTAGTAATAGCAGTCGCGTTTGCTAACTTTTGTGTTTTTGAAATGTTTTCATTAACGTACAATAGTTCATATATAGTACCTATGCGATACCGGAAAACTACGGATATGGAAAATGTCGAGAAAAACGATACCAATTGCGTCAGCAACGCTTATTAATAATGATTATTATAATGTAGTAATAGCAGTCGCGTTTGCTAACTTTTGTGTTTTTGAAATGTTTTCATTAACGTACAATAGTTCATATATAGTACCTATGCGATACCGGAAAACTACGGATATGGAAAATGTCGAGAAAATCGATACCAATTGCGTCAGCAACGCTTATTAATAATGATTATTATAATGTAGTAATAGCAGTCGCGTTTGCTAACTTTTGTGTTTTTGAAATGTTTTCATTAACGTACAATAGTTCATATATAGTACCTATGCGATAGCGGAAAACTACGGATATGGAAAATATCGAGAAAAACGATACCAATTGCGTCAGCAACGCTTATTAATAATGATTATTATAATGTAGTAATAGCAGTCGCGTTTGCTAACTTTTGTGTTTTTAAAATGTTTTCATTAACGTACAATAGTACATATATAGTACCTATGCGATACCGGAAAACTACGGATATGGAAAATATCGAGAAAAACGATACCAATTGCGTCAGCAACGCTTATTAATAATGATTACTATAATGTAGTAATAGCAGTCGCGTTTGCTAACTTTTGTGTTTTTGAAATGTTTTCATTAACGTACAATAGTTCATATATAGTACCTATGCGATAGCGGAAAACTACGGATATGGAAAATATCGAGAAAAACGATACCAATTGCGTCAGCAACGCTTATTAATAATGATTATTATAATGTAGTAATAGCAGTCGCGTTTGCTAACTTTTGTGTTTTTAAAATGTTTTTATTAACGTACAATAGTACATATATAGTACCTATGCGATACCGGAAAACTACGGATATGGAAAATGTTGAGAAAAACGATACCAATTGCGTCAGGAACGCTTATTAATAATGATTACTATAATGTAGTAATAGCAGTCGCGTTTGCTAACTTTTGTGTTTTTGAAATGTTTTCATTAACGTACAATAGTTCATATATAGTACCTATGCGATACCGGAAAACTACGGCAATGGAAAATGTCGAGAAAAACGAAACCAATTGCGTCAGCAACGCTTATTAATAATGATTATTATAATGTAGTAATAGCAGTCGCGTTTGCTAACTTTTGTGTTTTTAAAATGTTTTCATTAACGTACAATAGTTCATATATAGTACCTATGCGATACCGGAAAACTACGGATATGGAAAATGTCGAGAAAAACGATACCAATTGCGTCAGCAACGCTTATTAATAATGATTATTATAATGTAGTAATAGCAGTCGCGTTTGCTAACTTTTGTGTTTTTGAAATGTTTTCATTAACGTACAATAGTTCATATATAGTACCTATGCGATACCGGAAAACTACGGATATGGAAAATGTCGAGAAAAACGATACCAATTGCGTCAGCAACGCTTATTAATAATGATTATTATAATGTAGTAATAGCAGTCGCGTTTGCTAACTTTTGTGTTTTTGAAATGTTTTCATTAACGTACAATAGTTCATATATAGTACCTATGCGATACCGGAAAACTACGGATATGGAAAATGTCGAGAAAAACGATACCAATTGCGTCAGCAACGCTTATTAATAATGATTATTATAATGTAGTAATAGCAGTCGCGTTTGCTAACTTTTGTGTTTTTGAAATGTTTTCATTAACGTACAATAGTTCATATATAGTACCTATGCGATACCGGAAAACTACGGATATGGAAAATGTCGAGAAAAACGATACCAATTGCGTCAGCAACGCTTATTAATAATGATTATTATAATGTAGTAATAGCAGTCGCGTTTGCTAACTTTTGTGTTTTTGAAATGTTTTCATTAACGTACAATAGTTCATATATAGTACCTATGCGATACCGGAAAACTACGGATATGGAAAATGTCGAGAAAAACGATACCAATTGCGTCAGCAACGCTTATTAATAATGATTATTATAATGTAGTAATAGCAGTCGCGTTTGCTAACTTTTGTGTTTTTGAAATGTTTTCATTAACGTACAATAGTTCATATATAGTACCTATGCGATACCGGAAAACTACGGATATGGAAAATGTCGAGAAAAACGATACCAATTGCGTCAGCAACGCTTATTAATAATGATTATTATAATGTAGTAATAGCAGTCGCGTTTGCTAACTTTTGTGTTTTTGAAATGTTTTCATTAACGTACAATAGTTCATATATAGTACCTATGCGATACCGGAAAACTACGGATATGGAAAATGTCGAGAAAAACGATACCAATTGCGTCAGCAACGCTTATTAATAATGATTATTATAATGTAGTAATAGCAGTCGCGTTTGCTAACTTTTGTGTTTTTGAAATGTTTTCATTAACGTACAATAGTTCATATATAGTACCTATGCGATACCGGAAAACTACGGATATGGAAAATGTCGAGAAAAACGATACCAATTGCGTCAGCAACGCTTATTAATAATGATTATTATAATGTAGTAATAGCAGTCGCGTTTGCTAACTTTTGTGTTTTTGAAATGTTTTCATTAACGTACAATAGTTCATATATAGTACCTATGCGATACCGGAAAACTACGGATATGGAAAATGTCGAGAAAAACGATACCAATTGCGTCAGCAACGCTTATTAATAATGATTATTATAATGTAGTAATAGCAGTCGCGTTTGCTAACTTTTGTGTTTTTGAAATGTTTTCATTAACGTACAATAGTTCATATATAGTACCTATGCGATACCGGAAAACTACGGATATGGAAAATGTCGAGAAAAACGATACCAATTGCGTCAGCAACGCTTATTAATAATGATTATTATAATGTAGTAATAGCAGTCGCGTTTGCTAACTTTTGTGTTTTTGAAATGTTTTCATTAACGTACAATAGTTCATATATAGTACCTATGCGATACCGGAAAACTACGGATATGGAAAATGTCGAGAAAAACGATACCAATTGCGTCAGCAACGCTTATTAATAATGATTATTATAATGTAGTAATAGCAGTCGCGTTTGCTAACTTTTGTGTTTTTGAAATGTTTTCATTAACGTACAATAGTTCATATATAGTACCTATGCGATACCGGAAAACTACGGATATGGAAAATGTCGAGAAAAACGATACCAATTGCGTCAGCAACGCTTATTAATAATGATTATTATAATGTAGTAATAGCAGTCGCGTTTGCTAACTTTTGTGTTTTTGAAATGTTTTCATTAACGTACAATAGTTCATATATAGTACCTATGCGATACCGGAAAACTACGGATATGGAAAATGTCGAGAAAAACGATACCAATTGCGTCAGCAACGCTTATTAATAATGATTATTATAATGTAGTAATAGCAGTCGCGTTTGCTAACTTTTGTGTTTTTGAAATGTTTTCATTAACGTACAATAGTTCATATATAGTACCTATGCGATACCGGAAAACTACGGATATGGAAAATGTCGAGAAAAACGATACCAATTGCGTCAGCAACGCTTATTAATAATGATTATTATAATGTAGTAATAGCAGTCGCGTTTGCTAACTTTTGTGTTTTTGAAATGTTTTCATTAACGTACAATAGTTCATATATAGTACCTATGCGATACCGGAAAACTACGGATATGGAAAATGTCGAGAAAAACGATACCAATTGCGTCAGCAACGCTTATTAATAATGATTATTATAATGTAGTAATAGCAGTCGCGTTTGCTAACTTTTGTGTTTTTGAAATGTTTTCATTAACGTACAATAGTTCATATATAGTACCTATGCGATACCGGAAAACTACGGATATGGAAAATGTCGAGAAAAACGATACCAATTGCGTCAGCAACGCTTATTAATAATGATTATTATAATGTAGTAATAGCAGTCGCGTTTGCTAACTTTTGTGTTTTTGAAATGTTTTCATTAACGTACAATAGTTCATATATAGTACCTATGCGATACCGGAAAACTACGGATATGGAAAATGTCGAGAAAAACGATACCAATTGCGTCAGCAACGCTTATTAATAATGATTATTATAATGTAGTAATAGCAGTCGCGTTTGCTAACTTTTGTGTTTTTGAAATGTTTTCATTAACGTACAATAGTTCATATATAGTACCTATGCGATACCGGAAAACTACGGATATGGAAAATGTCGAGAAAAACGATACCAATTGCGTCAGCAACGCTTATTAATAATGATTATTATAATGTAGTAATAGCAGTCGCGTTTGCTAACTTTTGTGTTTTTGAAATGTTTTCATTAACGTACAATAGTTCATATATAGTACCTATGCGATACCGGAAAACTACGGATATGGAAAATGTCGAGAAAAACGATACCAATTGCGTCAGCAACGCTTATTAATAATGATTATTATAATGTAGTAATAGCAGTCGCGTTTGCTAACTTTTGTGTTTTTGAAATGTTTTCATTAACGTACAATAGTTCATATATAGTACCTATGCGATACCGGAAAACTACGGATATGGAAAATGTCGAGAAAAACGATACCAATTGCGTCAGCAACGCTTATTAATAATGATTATTATAATGTAGTAATAGCAGTCGCGTTTGCTAACTTTTGTGTTTTTGAAATGTTTTCATTAACGTACAATAGTTCATATATAGTACCTATGCGATACCGGAAAACTACGGATATGGAAAATGTCGAGAAAAACGATACCAATTGCGTCAGCAACGCTTATTAATAATGATTATTATAATGTAGTAATAGCAGTCGCGTTTGCTAACTTTTGTGTTTTTGAAATGTTTTCATTAACGTACAATAGTTCATATATAGTACCTATGCGATACCGGAAAACTACGGATATGGAAAATGTCGAGAAAAACGATACCAATTGCGTCAGCAACGCTTATTAATAATGATTATTATAATGTAGTAATAGCAGTCGCGTTTGCTAACTTTTGTGTTTTTGAAATGTTTTCATTAACGTACAATAGTTCATATATAGTACCTATGCGATACCGGAAAACTACGGATATGGAAAATGTCGAGAAAAACGATACCAATTGCGTCAGCAACGCTTATTAATAATGATTATTATAATGTAGTAATAGCAGTCGCGTTTGCTAACTTTTGTGTTTTTGAAATGTTTTCATTAACGTACAATAGTTCATATATAGTACCTATGCGATACCGGAAAACTACGGATATGGAAAATGTCGAGAAAAACGATACCAATTGCGTCAGCAACGCTTATTAATAATGATTATTATAATGTAGTAATAGCAGTCGCGTTTGCTAACTTTTGTGTTTTTGAAATGTTTTCATTAACGTACAATAGTTCATATATAGTACCTATGCGATACCGGAAAACTACGGATATGGAAAATGTCGAGAAAAACGATACCAATTGCGTCAGCAACGCTTATTAATAATGATTATTATAATGTAGTAATAGCAGTCGCGTTTGCTAACTTTTGTGTTTTTGAAATGTTTTCATTAACGTACAATAGTTCATATATAGTACCTATGCGATACCGGAAAACTACGGATATGGAAAATGTCGAGAAAAACGATACCAATTGCGTCAGCAACGCTTATTAATAATGATTATTATAATGTAGTAATAGCAGTCGCGTTTGCTAACTTTTGTGTTTTTGAAATGTTTTCATTAACGTACAATAGTTCATATATAGTACCTATGCGATACCGGAAAACTACGGATATGGAAAATGTCGAGAAAAACGATACCAATTGCGTCAGCAACGCTTATTAATAATGATTATTATAATGTAGTAATAGCAGTCGCGTTTGCTAACTTTTGTGTTTTTGAAATGTTTTCATTAACGTACAATAGTTCATATATAGTACCTATGCGATACCGGAAAACTACGGATATGGAAAATGTCGAGAAAAACGATACCAATTGCGTCAGCAACGCTTATTAATAATGATTATTATAATGTAGTAATAGCAGTCGCGTTTGCTAACTTTTGTGTTTTTGAAATGTTTTCATTAACGTACAATAGTTCATATATAGTACCTATGCGATACCGGAAAACTACGGATATGGAAAATGTCGAGAAAAACGATACCAATTGCGTCAGCAACGCTTATTAATAATGATTATTATAATGTAGTAATAGCAGTCGCGTTTGCTAACTTTTGTGTTTTTGAAATGTTTTCATTAACGTACAATAGTTCATATATAGTACCTATGCGATACCGGAAAACTACGGATATGGAAAATGTCGAGAAAAACGATACCAATTGCGTCAGCAACGCTTATTAATAATGATTATTATAATGTAGTAATAGCAGTCGCGTTTGCTAACTTTTGTGTTTTTGAAATGTTTTCATTAACGTACAATAGTTCATATATAGTACCTATGCGATACCGGAAAACTACGGATATGGAAAATGTCGAGAAAAACGATACCAATTGCGTCAGCAACGCTTATTAATAATGATTATTATAATGTAGTAATAGCAGTCGCGTTTGCTAACTTTTGTGTTTTTGAAATGTTTTCATTAACGTACAATAGTTCATATATAGTACCTATGCGATACCGGAAAACTACGGATATGGAAAATGTCGAGAAAAACGATACCAATTGCGTCAGCAACGCTTATTAATAATGATTATTATAATGTAGTAATAGCAGTCGCGTTTGCTAACTTTTGTGTTTTTGAAATGTTTTCATTAACGTACAATAGTTCATATATAGTACCTATGCGATACCGGAAAACTACGGATATGGAAAATGTCGAGAAAAACGATACCAATTGCGTCAGCAACGCTTATTAATAATGATTATTATAATGTAGTAATAGCAGTCGCGTTTGCTAACTTTTGTGTTTTTGAAATGTTTTCATTAACGTACAATAGTTCATATATAGTACCTATGCGATACCGGAAAACTACGGATATGGAAAATGTCGAGAAAAACGATACCAATTGCGTCAGCAACGCTTATTAATAATGATTATTATAATGTAGTAATAGCAGTCGCGTTTGCTAACTTTTGTGTTTTTGAAATGTTTTCATTAACGTACAATAGTTCATATATAGTACCTATGCGATACCGGAAAACTACGGATATGGAAAATGTCGAGAAAAACGATACCAATTGCGTCAGCAACGCTTATTAATAATGATTATTATAATGTAGTAATAGCAGTCGCGTTTGCTAACTTTTGTGTTTTGAAATGTTTTCATTAACGTACAATAGTTCATATATAGTACCTATGCGATACCGGAAAACTACGGATATGGAAAATGTCGAGAAAAACGATACCAATTGCGTCAGAAACGCTTATTAATAATGATTATTATAATGTAGTAATAGCAGTCGCGTTTGCTAACTTTTGTGTTTTTGAAATCTTTTAATTAACGTACAATAGTTCATATATAGTACCTATGCGATACCGTAAACTACGGATATGGAAAATGTCGAGAAAAACGATACCAATTGGGTCAGCAACGCTTATTAATAATGATTATTAAAATGTAGTAATAGCAGTCGCGTTTGCTAACTTTTGTGGTTTTGAAATGTTTTCATTAACGTACAATAGTTCATATATAGTACCTATGCGATACCGGAAAACTACGGATATGGAAAATGTCGAGAAAAACGATACCAATTGGGTCAGCAACGCTTATTAATAATGATTATTATAATGTAGTAATAGCAGTCGCGTTTGCTAACTTTTGTGTTTTTGAAATGTTTTCATTAACGTACAATAGTTCATATATAGTACCTATGCGATACCGGAAAACTACGGATATGGAAAATGTCGAGAAAAACGATACCAATTGCGTCAGCAACGCTTATTAATAATGATTATTATAATGTAGTAATAGCAGTCGCGTTTGCTAACTTTTGTGTTTTTGAAATGTTTTCATTAACGTACAATAGTTCATATATAGTACCTATGCGATACCGGAAAACTACGGATATGGAAAATGTCGAGAAAAACGATACCAATTGCGTCAGCAACGCTTATTAATAATGATTATTATAATGTAGTAATAGCAGTCGCGTTTGCTAACTTTTGTGTTTTTGAAATGTTTTCATTAACGTACAATAGTTCATATATAGTACCTATGCGATACCGGAAAACTACGGATATGGAAAATGTCGAGAAAAACGATACCAATTGCGTCAGCAACGCTTATTAATAATGATTATTATAATGTAGTAATAGCAGTCGCGTTTGCTAACTTTTGTGTTTTTGAAATGTTTTCATTAACGTACAATAGTTCATATATAGTACCTATGCGATACCGGAAAACTACGGATATGGAAAATGTCGAGAAAAACGATACCAATTGCGTCAGCAACGCTTATTAATAATGATTATTATAATGTAGTAATAGCAGTCGCGTTTGCTAACTTTTGTGTTTTTGAAATGTTTTCATTAACGTACAATAGTTCATATATAGTACCTATGCGATACCGGAAAACTACGGATATGGAAAATGTCGAGAAAAACGATACCAATTGCGTCAGCAACGCTTATTAATAATGATTATTATAATGTAGTAATAGCAGTCGCGTTTGCTAACTTTTGTGTTTTTGAAATGTTTTCATTAACGTACAATAGTTCATATATAGTACCTATGCGATACCGGAAAACTACGGATATGGAAAATGTCGAGAAAAACGATACCAATTGCGTCAGCAACGCTTATTAATAATGATTATTATAATGTAGTAATAGCAGTCGCGTTTGCTAACTTTTGTGTTTTTGAAATGTTTTCATTAACGTACAATAGTTCATATATAGTACCTATGCGATACCGGAAAACTACGGATATGGAAAATGTCGAGAAAAACGATACCAATTGCGTCAGCAACGCTTATTAATAATGATTATTATAATGTAGTAATAGCAGTCGCGTTTGCTAACTTTTGTGTTTTTGAAATGTTTTCATTAACGTACAATAGTTCATATATAGTACCTATGCGATACCGGAAAACTACGGATATGGAAAATGTCGAGAAAAACGATACCAATTGCGTCAGCAACGCTTATTAATAATGATTATTATAATGTAGTAATAGCAGTCGCGTTTGCTAACTTTTGTGTTTTTGAAATGTTTTCATTAACGTACAATAGTTCATATATAGTACCTATGCGATACCGGAAAACTACGGATATGGAAAATGTCGAGAAAAACGATACCAATTGCGTCAGCAACGCTTATTAATAATGATTATTATAATGTAGTAATAGCAGTCGCGTTTGCTAACTTTTGTGTTTTTGAAATGTTTTCATTAACGTACAATAGTTCATATATAGTACCTATGCGATACCGGAAAACTACGGATATGGAAAATGTCGAGAAAAACGATACCAATTGCGTCAGCAACGCTTATTAATAATGATTATTATAATGTAGTAATAGCAGTCGCGTTTGCTAACTTTTGTGTTTTTGAAATGTTTTCATTAACGTACAATAGTTCATATATAGTACCTATGCGATACCGGAAAACTACGGATATGGAAAATGTCGAGAAAAACGATACCAATTGCGTCAGCAACGCTTATTAATAATGATTATTATAATGTAGTAATAGCAGTCGCGTTTGCTAACTTTTGTGTTTTTGAAATGTTTTCATTAACGTACAATAGTTCATATATAGTACCTATGCGATACCGGAAAACTACGGATATGGAAAATGTCGAGAAAAACGATACCAATTGCGTCAGCAACGCTTATTAATAATGATTATTATAATGTAGTAATAGCAGTCGCGTTTGCTAACTTTTGTGTTTTTGAAATGTTTTCATTAACGTACAATAGTTCATATATAGTACCTATGCGATACCGGAAAACTACGGATATGGAAAATGTCGAGAAAAACGATACCAATTGCGTCAGCAACGCTTATTAATAATGATTATTATAATGTAGTAATAGCAGTCGCGTTTGCTAACTTTTGTGTTTTTGAAATGTTTTCATTAACGTACAATAGTTCATATATAGTACCTATGCGATACCGGAAAACTACGGATATGGAAAATGTCGAGAAAAACGATACCAATTGCGTCAGCAACGCTTATTAATAATGATTATTATAATGTAGTAATAGCAGTCGCGTTTGCTAACTTTTGTGTTTTTGAAATGTTTTCATTAACGTACAATAGTTCATATATAGTACCTATGCGATACCGGAAAACTACGGATATGGAAAATGTCGAGAAAAACGATACCAATTGCGTCAGCAACGCTTATTAATAATGATTATTATAATGTAGTAATAGCAGTCGCGTTTGCTAACTTTTGTGTTTTTGAAATGTTTTCATTAACGTACAATAGTTCATATATAGTACCTATGCGATACCGGAAAACTACGGATATGGAAAATGTCGAGAAAAACGATACCAATTGCGTCAGCAACGCTTATTAATAATGATTATTATAATGTAGTAATAGCAGTCGCGTTTGCTAACTTTTGTGTTTTTGAAATGTTTTCATTAACGTACAATAGTTCATATATAGTACCTATGCGATACCGGAAAACTACGGATATGGAAAATGTCGAGAAAAACGATACCAATTGCGTCAGCAACGCTTATTAATAATGATTATTATAATGTAGTAATAGCAGTCGCGTTTGCTAACTTTTGTGTTTTTGAAATGTTTTCATTAACGTACAATAGTTCATATATAGTACCTATGCGATACCGGAAAACTACGGATATGGAAAATGTCGAGAAAAACGATACCAATTGCGTCAGCAACGCTTATTAATAATGATTATTATAATGTAGTAATAGCAGTCGCGTTTGCTAACTTTTGTGTTTTTGAAATGTTTTCATTAACGTACAATAGTTCATATATAGTACCTATGCGATACCGGAAAACTACGGATATGGAAAATGTCGAGAAAAACGATACCAATTGCGTCAGCAACGCTTATTAATAATGATTATTATAATGTAGTAATAGCAGTCGCGTTTGCTAACTTTTGTGTTTTTGAAATGTTTTCATTAACGTACAATAGTTCATATATAGTACCTATGCGATACCGGAAAACTACGGATATGGAAAATGTCGAGAAAAACGATACCAATTGCGTCAGCAACGCTTATTAATAATGATTATTATAATGTAGTAATAGCAGTCGCGTTTGCTAACTTTTGTGTTTTTGAAATGTTTTCATTAACGTACAATAGTTCATATATAGTACCTATGCGATACCGGAAAACTACGGATATGGAAAATGTCGAGAAAAACGATACCAATTGCGTCAGCAACGCTTATTAATAATGATTATTATAATGTAGTAATAGCAGTCGCGTTTGCTAACTTTTGTGTTTTTGAAATGTTTTCATTAACGTACAATAGTTCATATATAGTACCTATGCGATACCGGAAAACTACGGATATGGAAAATGTCGAGAAAAACGATACCAATTGCGTCAGCAACGCTTATTAATAATGATTATTATAATGTAGTAATAGCAGTCGCGTTTGCTAACTTTTGTGTTTTTGAAATGTTTTCATTAACGTACAATAGTTCATATATAGTACCTATGCGATACCGGAAAACTACGGATATGGAAAATGTCGAGAAAAACGATACCAATTGCGTCAGCAACGCTTATTAATAATGATTATTATAATGTAGTAATAGCAGTCGCGTTTGCTAACTTTTGTGTTTTTGAAATGTTTTCATTAACGTACAATAGTTCATATATAGTACCTATGCGATACCGGAAAACTACGGATATGGAAAATGTCGAGAAAAACGATACCAATTGCGTCAGCAACGCTTATTAATAATGATTATTATAATGTAGTAATAGCAGTCGCGTTTGCTAACTTTTGTGTTTTTGAAATGTTTTCATTAACGTACAATAGTTCATATATAGTACCTATGCGATACCGGAAAACTACGGATATGGAAAATGTCGAGAAAAACGATACCAATTGCGTCAGCAACGCTTATTAATAATGATTATTATAATGTAGTAATAGCAGTCGCGTTTGCTAACTTTTGTGTTTTTGAAATGTTTTCATTAACGTACAATAGTTCATATATAGTACCTATGCGATACCGGAAAACTACGGATATGGAAAATGTCGAGAAAAACGATACCAATTGCGTCAGCAACGCTTATTAATAATGATTATTATAATGTAGTAATAGCAGTCGCGTTTGCTAACTTTTGTGTTTTTGAAATGTTTTCATTAACGTACAATAGTTCATATATAGTACCTATGCGATACCGGAAAACTACGGATATGGAAAATGTCGAGAAAAACGATACCAATTGCGTCAGCAACGCTTATTAATAATGATTATTATAATGTAGTAATAGCAGTCGCGTTTGCTAACTTTTGTGTTTTTGAAATGTTTTCATTAACGTACAATAGTTCATATATAGTACCTATGCGATACCGGAAAACTACGGATATGGAAAATGTCGAGAAAAGGATACCAATTGCGTCAGCAACGCTTATTAATAATGATTATTATAATGTAGTAATAGCAGTCGCGTTTGCTAACTTTTGTGTTTTTGAAATGTTTTCATTAACGTACAATAGTTCATATATAGTACCTATGCGATACCGGAAAACTACGGATATGGAAAATGTCGAGAAAAACGATACCAATTGCGTCAGCAACGCTTATTAATAATGATTATTATAATGTAGTAATAGCAGTCGCGTTTGCTAACTTTTGTGTTTTTGAAATGTTTTCATTAACGTACAATAGTTCATATATAGTACCTATGCGATACCGGAAAACTACGGATATGGAAAATGTCGAGAAAAACGATACCAATTGCGTCAGCAACGCTTATTAATAATGATTATTATAATGTAGTAATAGCAGTCGCGTTTGCTAACTTTTGTGTTTTTGAAATGTTTTCATTAACGTACAATAGTTCATATATAGTACCTATGCGATACCGGAAAACTACGGATATGGAAAATGTCGAGAAAAACGATACCAATTGCGTCAGCAACGCTTATTAATAATGATTATTATAATGTAGTAATAGCAGTCGCGTTTGCTAACTTTTGTGTTTTTGAAATGTTTTCATTAACGTACAATAGTTCATATATAGTACCTATGCGATACCGGAAAACTACGGATATGGAAAATGTCGAGAAAAACGATACCAATTGCGTCAGCAACGCTTATTAATAATGATTATTATAATGTAGTAATAGCAGTCGCGTTTGCTAACTTTTGTGTTTTTGAAATGTTTTCATTAACGTACAATAGTTCATATATAGTACCTATGCGATACCGGAAAACTACGGATATGGAAAATGTCGAGAAAAACGATACCAATTGCGTCAGCAACGCTTATTAATAATGATTATTATAATGTAGTAATAGCAGTCGCGTTTGCTAACTTTTGTGTTTTTGAAATCTTTTCATTAACGTACAATAGTTCATATATAGTACCTATGCGATACCGGAAAACTACGGATATGGAAATTGTCGTGAAAAACGATACCAATTGCGTCAGCAACGCTTATTAATAATGATTATTATATTGTAGTAATAGCAGTCGCGTTTGCTAACTTTTGTGTTTTTGAAATGTTTTCATTAACGTACAATAGTTCATATATAGTACCTATGCGATACCGGAAAACTACGGATATGGAAAATGTCGAGAAAAACGATACCAATTGCGTCAGCAACGCTTATTAATAATGATTATTATAATGTAGTAATAGCAGTCGCGTTTGCTAACTTTTGTGTTTTTGAAATGTTTTCATTAACGTACAATAGTTCATATATAGTACCTATGCGATACCGGAAAACTACGGATATGGAAAATGTCGAGAAAAACGATACCAATTGCGTCAGCAACGCTTATTAATAATGATTATTATAATGTAGTAATAGCAGTCGCGTTTGCTAACTTTTGTGTTTTTGAAATGTTTTCATTAACGTACAATAGTTCATATATAGTACCTATGCGATACCGGAAAACTACGGATATGGAAAATGTCGAGAAAAACGATACCAATTGCGTCAGCAACGCTTATTAATAATGATTATTATAATGTAGTAATAGCAGTCGCGTTTGCTAACTTTTGTGTTTTTGAAATGTTTTCATTAACGTACAATAGTTCATATATAGTACCTATGCGATACCGGAAAACTACGGATATGGAAAATGTCGAGAAAAACGATACCAATTGCGTCAGCAACGCTTATTAATAATGATTATTATAATGTAGTAATAGCAGTCGCGTTTGCTAACTTTTGTGTTTTTGAAATGTTTTCATTAACGTACAATAGTTCATATATAGTACCTATGCGATACCGGAAAACTACGGATATGGAAAATGTCGAGAAAAACGATACCAATTGCGTCAGCAACGCTTATTAATAATGATTATTATAATGTAGTAATAGCAGTCGCGTTTGCTAACTTTTGTGTTTTTGAAATGTTTTCATTAACGTACAATAGTTCATATATAGTACCTATGCGATACCGGAAAACTACGGATATGGAAAATGTCGAGAAAAACGATACCAATTGCGTCAGCAACGCTTATTAATAATGATTATTATAATGTAGTAATAGCAGTCGCGTTTGCTAACTTTTGTGTTTTGAAATGTTTTCATTAACGTACAATAGTTCATATATAGTACCTATGCGATACCGGAAAACTACGGATATGGAAAATGTCGAGAAAAACGATACCAATTGCGTCAGCAACGCTTATTAATAATGATTATTATAATGTAGTAATAGCAGTCGCGTTTGCTAACTTTTGTGTTTTTGAAATGTTTTCATTAACGTACAATAGTTCATATATAGTACCTATGCGATACCGGAAAACTACGGATATGGAAAATGTCGAGAAAAACGATACCAATTGCGTCAGCAACGCTTATTAATAATGATTATTATAATGTAGTAATAGCAGTCGCGTTTGCTAACTTTTGTGTTTTTGAAATGTTTTCATTAACGTACAATAGTTCATATATAGTACCTATGCGATACCGGAAAACTACGGATATGGAAAATGTCGAGAAAAACGATACCAATTGCGTCAGCAACGCTTATTAATAATGATTATTATAATGTAGTAATAGCAGTCGCGTTTGCTAACTTTTGTGTTTTTGAAATGTTTTCATTAACGTACAATAGTTCATATATAGTACCTATGCGATACCGGAAAACTACGGATATGGAAAATGTCGAGAAAAACGATACCAATTGCGTCAGCAACGCTTATTAATAATGATTATTATAATGTAGTAATAGCAGTCGCGTTTGCTAACTTTTGTGTTTTTGAAATGTTTTCATTAACGTACAATAGTTCATATATAGTACCTATGCGATACCGGAAAACTACGGATATGGAAAATGTCGAGAAAAACGATACCAATTGCGTCAGCAACGCTTATTAATAATGATTATTATAATGTAGTAATAGCAGTCGCGTTTGCTAACTTTTGTGTTTTTGAAATGTTTTCATTAACGTACAATAGTTCATATATAGTACCTATGCGATACCGGAAAACTACGGATATGGAAAATGTCGAGAAAAACGATACCAATTGCGTCAGCAACGCTTATTAATAATGATTATTATAATGTAGTAATAGCAGTCGCGTTTGCTAACTTTTGTGTTTTTGAAATGTTTTCATTAACGTACAATAGTTCATATATAGTACCTATGCGATACCGGAAAACTACGGATATGGAAAATGTCGAGAAAAACGATACCAATTGCGTCAGCAACGCTTATTAATAATGATTATTATAATGTAGTAATAGCAGTCGCGTTTGCTAACTTTTGTGTTTTTGAAATGTTTTCATTAACGTACAATAGTTCATATATAGTACCTATGCGATACCGGAAAACTACGGATATGGAAAATGTCGAGAAAAACGATACCAATTGCGTCAGCAACGCTTATTAATAATGATTATTATAATGTAGTAATAGCAGTCGCGTTTGCTAACTTTTGTGTTTTTGAAATGTTTTCATTAACGTACAATAGTTCATATATAGTACCTATGCGATACCGGAAAACTACGGATATGGAAAATGTCGAGAAAAACGATACCAATTGCGTCAGCAACGCTTATTAATAATGATTATTATAATGTAGTAATAGCAGTCGCGTTTGCTAACTTTTGTGTTTTTGAAATGTTTTCATTAACGTACAATAGTTCATATATAGTACCTATGCGATACCGGAAAACTACGGATATGGAAAATGTCGAGAAAAACGATACCAATTGCGTCAGCAACGCTTATTAATAATGATTATTATAATGTAGTAATAGCAGTCGCGTTTGCTAACTTTTGTGTTTTTGAAATGTTTTCATTAACGTACAATAGTTCATATATAGTACCTATGCGATACCGGAAAACTACGGATATGGAAAATGTCGAGAAAAACGATACCAATTGCGTCAGCAACGCTTATTAATAATGATTATTATAATGTAGTAATAGCAGTCGCGTTTGCTAACTTTTGTGTTTTTGAAATGTTTTCATTAACGTACAATAGTTCATATATAGTACCTATGCGATACCGGAAAACTACGGATATGGAAAATGTCGAGAAAAACGATACCAATTGCGTCAGCAACGCTTATTAATAATGATTATTATAATGTAGTAATAGCAGTCGCGTTTGCTAACTTTTGTGTTTTTGAAATGTTTTCATTAACGTACAATAGTTCATATATAGTACCTATGCGATACCGGAAAACTACGGATATGGAAAATGTCGAGAAAAACGATACCAATTGCGTCAGCAACGCTTATTAATAATGATTATTATAATGTAGTAATAGCAGTCGCGTTTGCTAACTTTTGTGTTTTTGAAATGTTTTCATTAACGTACAATAGTTCATATATAGTACCTATGCGATACCGGAAAACTACGGATATGGAAAATGTCGAGAAAAACGATACCAATTGCGTCAGCAACGCTTATTAATAATGATTATTATAATGTAGTAATAGCAGTCGCGTTTGCTAACTTTTGTGTTTTTGAAATGTTTTCATTAACGTACAATAGTTCATATATAGTACCTATGCGATACCGGAAAACTACGGATATGGAAAATGTCGAGAAAAACGATACCAATTGCGTCAGCAACGCTTATTAATAATGATTATTATAATGTAGTAATAGCAGTCGCGTTTGCTAACTTTTGTGTTTTTGAAATGTTTTCATTAACGTACAATAGTTCATATATAGTACCTATGCGATACCGGAAAACTACGGATATGGAAAATGTCGAGAAAAACGATACCAATTGCGTCAGCAACGCTTATTAATAATGATTATTATAATGTAGTAATAGCAGTCGCGTTTGCTAACTTTTGTGTTTTTGAAATGTTTTCATTAACGTACAATAGTTCATATATAGTACCTATGCGATACCGGAAAACTACGGATATGGAAAATGTCGAGAAAAACGATACCAATTGCGTCAGCAACGCTTATTAATAATGATTATTATAATGTAGTAATAGCAGTCGCGTTTGCTAACTTTTGTGTTTTTGAAATGTTTTCATTAACGTACAATAGTTCATATATAGTACCTATGCGATACCGGAAAACTACGGATATGGAAAATGTCGAGAAAAACGATACCAATTGCGTCAGCAACGCTTATTAATAATGATTATTATAATGTAGTAATAGCAGTCGCGTTTGCTAACTTTTGTGTTTTTGAAATGTTTTCATTAACGTACAATAGTTCATATATAGTACCTATGCGATACCGGAAAACTACGGATATGGAAAATGTCGAGAAAAACGATACCAATTGCGTCAGCAACGCTTATTAATAATGATTATTATAATGTAGTAATAGCAGTCGCGTTTGCTAACTTTTGTGTTTTTGAAATGTTTTCATTAACGTACAATAGTTCATATATAGTACCTATGCGATACCGGAAAACTACGGATATGGAAAATGTCGAGAAAACGATACCAATTGCGTCAGCAACGCTTATTAATAATGATTATTATAATGTAGTAATAGCAGTCGCGTTTGCTAACTTTTGTGTTTTTGAAATGTTTTCATTAACGTACAATAGTTCATATATAGTACCTATGCGATACCGGAAAACTACGGATATGGAAAATGTCGAGAAAAACGATACCAATTGCGTCAGCAACGCTTATTAATAATGATTATTATAATGTAGTAATAGCAGTCGCGTTTGCTAACTTTTGTGTTTTTGAAATGTTTTCATTAACGTACAATAGTTCATATATAGTACCTATGCGATACCGGAAAACTACGGATATGGAAAATGTCGAGAAAAACGATACCAATTGCGTCAGCAACGCTTATTAATAATGATTATTATAATGTAGTAATAGCAGTCGCGTTTGCTAACTTTTGTGTTTTTGAAATGTTTTCATTAACGTACAATAGTTCATATATAGTACCTATGCGATACCGGAAAACTACGGATATGGAAAATGTCGAGAAAAACGATACCAATTGCGTCAGCAACGCTTATTAATAATGATTATTATAATGTAGTAATAGCAGTCGCGTTTGCTAACTTTTGTGTTTTTGAAATGTTTTCATTAACGTACAATAGTTCATATATAGTACCTATGCGATACCGGAAAACTACGGATATGGAAAATGTCGAGAAAAACGATACCAATTGCGTCAGCAACGCTTATTAATAATGATTATTATAATGTAGTAATAGCAGTCGCGTTTGCTAACTTTTGTGTTTTTGAAATGTTTTCATTAACGTACAATAGTTCATATATAGTACCTATGCGATACCGGAAAACTACGGATATGGAAAATGTCGAGAAAAACGATACCAATTGCGTCAGCAACGCTTATTAATAATGATTATTATAATGTAGTAATAGCAGTCGCGTTTGCTAACTTTTGTGTTTTTGAAATGTTTTCATTAACGTACAATAGTTCATATATAGTACCTATGCGATACCGGAAAACTACGGATATGGAAAATGTCGAGAAAAACGATACCAATTGCGTCAGCAACGCTTATTAATAATGATTATTATAATGTAGTAATAGCAGTCGCGTTTGCTAACTTTTGTGTTTTTGAAATGTTTTCATTAACGTACAATAGTTCATATATAGTACCTATGCGATACCGGAAAACTACGGATATGGAAAATGTCGAGAAAAACGATACCAATTGCGTCAGCAACGCTTATTAATAATGATTATTATAATGTAGTAATAGCAGTCGCGTTTGCTAACTTTTGTGTTTTTGAAATGTTTTCATTAACGTACAATAGTTCATATATAGTACCTATGCGATACCGGAAAACTACGGATATGGAAAATGTCGAGAAAAACGATACCAATTGCGTCAGCAACGCTTATTAATAATGATTATTATAATGTAGTAATAGCAGTCGCGTTTGCTAACTTTTGTGTTTTTGAAATGTTTTCATTAACGTACAATAGTTCATATATAGTACCTATGCGATACCGGAAAACTACGGATATGGAAAATGTCGAGAAAAACGATACCAATTGCGTCAGCAACGCTTGTTAATAATGTTTAT